>RJWH01000324.1:889237-928735 GCA_004363575.1 Solenodon paradoxus | reverse complement strand
GGGGGGGGGGGGGGGGGGGGGGAGAGAACCTCCGGGGCGCAGCCGCAGTAGATCTCCGGAAATTTTCCACTAAGACTCGGCGCGTTATAGCCTCCGTGGCGCGGCCCGCCCTTGCGTTCTCGGGCCCCACGTGACGGTGATTCACCAGGTGCCGCCTCCGGGAGCCCGGGGCGGGGAAGCCGGGAAGTGGGAAAGGAGAGAGAAATTGGGGGACGGGGGTGCGAGACGGGGATTGGGTCGCGGAGGAGCGAGTGAGGAGGGAGCGTTGACGGGCAGAAGGAGGGGCAGGTGGGAGAGGAGTGCAGCGACGGGGGAAGACGGGGAAGACGGGGGAGGCGGACTGGAGGGTGGAGGTGCAGGAGGTCACGGCTTTTCTCCCTCCGCTGCGTGGGCGAGGGAGCTGGGAAGCTGCCAGGTGCGTGGCAGCCACACTCGCCTGGGGCGCGCCCAGCACTCGCCTGCGACGAGGAAAACCTGGAGAGAGCCTCGACGTCAGGGCTAATCTCGGGGTTCTTTGAGGAAAGCTGCTGGGGAGGCTCGAGTTCCCGTGGGGGGTTCGCGAACGCGCTGGACCGCATAGGGATGCCGCCCCTTTTGGGGGATTGCAGTCTGGGAAAAGATCGCGCCCGGTTGGATCTGTTCCTGATTGTGTACGTGGCACCTAACTGGCTGTGGAAAGCGTGCCCCAGAGTGAGGGACGGAAGTTGCCACCAGGGCCGTCGGCGCCCCGGGAGGCCAGCTGGCCTTCCTATTAGTCATTTGAGACCCCCAGACCTCGGAGAAAAACCTTGAGGGTTCAGTGAAGGTGGGATTTGTGCTGAGGGTTCCGCGTTAAGACTTTTTGGGACTCATACCAAAGATTTCCGCTTCTGCTGTGTGGAGCAGACATTACATGGACACCCCACCCATATCTCTGTCCTTATAAGGAAACATTTATTCGCAGACGTACTCTCCACTGTTTCATCTCGCGTGTCCTTTTAGGTTCTTTCTAGTAATTGTGGCTTTTTCCTTAAAGTATAGGAAGCTAAATACGTGTATATTTGTACACCAGCATACACACATACCAGCCTGAATAAGGCAGTTAAGATCTTCATTTGCCAGCTGCATGTCCTAGGACAACAGTCTGTGGGTTTGCCCTTCTGGGGGCCTTTTTCATTCACTCCCACCTTAAGGTACAAGCACAGACTAGAAAAAGCTGCAGAACCTGTCAATACTTTTTATACTGGGATGTCACTTATTTTCCACATTGCAGTATCCTTATTTTCCACATTGGTTAGCTTCACTAGAACTGTGTCTTCTGATTTTTTTCATAGGTTTATACAATTAGAATTTTTGTAATTGATAATAGCTAATATTCATGTACTGTTTGAAGCAGGCACAATTTTAATGTCCTCATAAATACATGAATATTTCATTTTATTTATTGTGAGGCAGGGGACTTTTACTGTCCCCTAATCCACTTTACCTTCTTTCACGCCAGGCCAGGAGGCCTAGATATTAAATAATTTACCCAGGGCCATCCAGCCTTTAAATGGGGAAGCTGGAATTTGAGCCCAGATTGCCTGAGGTAAATCCCATGCTTTCATCACTGTGTTATAGAAATTCCCTATTAAGAGACATAATTTTATTGAAATATTAAATTTACATTTTGGAGGACTTTTTTCCCTTTTCTTAAGGCTAGATAAGCCTTCCAGAAGTTTATTTTAGAGAGATGTCTAAATTTAGTTTGGGTAGAAAGCCACATACAATTTTAAGAAGCTTTTATGAAAAAAATCATGGATTCCAAGGCAGTGTTACATTTTTCTAACATGGAAGTTTTTGAAAATATTTGACTAAGGAACTTTTTTCCTCAGGAAAATAATTTATATATTTCTATACCTGTCACCCCTAGTCTATGGTGAGTTCCCTCGTTAAATGAGGATGAGGCTCTTCATCAATTGTCAGTGTTCGATAAATGCATATTGATTGAAATGTACTCGAGAAATGAACAGCCTTGAAATGGCTGCTGACATAATGCCAAATGAAAAGGAAATTTCCAAAGAAACATAGTATTTAAGGCATTCGATAGAAAGATACTGCTGTTTAATTTTGTTTTCTTCCTTTCTGGAACTTTCTTTTCTGTCCTTGAAACTTACTCTGGCCAGCTAAGCCTGAACCAAAACCTCTCATGTGTGGCACCCAGTCTTCCCTATTGTGTCAGTTGCTACACTAGTCTTATTGCAGGCTGACCTGGCTCTATCTCCCAGGGGATTCTTCAGTTTCTTGAAGGATAGGCATTCTGCCCTGCTCTACTGTGTGTCTGGTAGCTCAGCAATTCTGGTTAGAAGGATGAGGTTACTAGTGAGTCTTACCTTGTTAGAAAGTTAAAGTTGGGATTTAATGGAAACTTGAAACCAATGTGCCCATTAGGAACATAGTTTTTGTTCAGCTTTTGTTTATTCTGAACTGCCCCTTCCCTCTTTTCATACATATTCTTGTAGTCTCTCTCTCTCCCTCTTTCTACCCATATCTATATATCTATACATATACTATCTATCATTTATCTATCTATCTAATCTTTACCTAGGTAGTAACTACCCAAGGCCAAGATGTATATATTTTGAGTGTGTATGTATCCCACTGCCCCGTTTAATAATAATAACTTTATTATTTTGCCATTATTGCTTTTTTTAATGTTTGCTAAGAACAAAATAAACCTGAAAAATTTGTGTTGAGTTAAATGACTTTATTTTAGCACCCAAGTAATGTCAGAGATTAAATAATCACAGCCTTAATCCTGACTCCATTTAGAATGATAGAATCTGAAGATTTTATTGCTGAAGGAGACGTTTTAACTGTCCTGTATATAGCCACTAGCTACAACTGGCTATTAATTTAAATTAGTGAAAATTAAATAAAATTAATAGTTAAGTTACTCCACAGCATATTACATTTTTAGTGCTCAGTAGCCACATGTGCTACTGTATTGGACAGTACTGATATAGATAGTTACATTATTGCAGACAGTGCTATTGAATAGAGCTAATAAGTTAACCAAAAATAGGTAAACAGCAGTTTTAATAGCTTAAGTATGTCATTATTACTAAAACTATTTCACATTGCTTAGCAGTAGTATCCTTAGAAGGTGACATTCTTGTTTCAGATGTCTTATTTCATATAGGATAATTGTTTTCCTTCATAGCTGTATTTAAATTAGTGCATATTTAAATACAGACTTGATGGTTCAAAAGGATTTTTCTTTTTTAGTCCTTTAAAGTGAATTTTCACCCAATTAATCTTAACGTTTTTCCATTTAAAAATACTTTAAATCAACTTGAGTCACTGCACAAGTTTGACATTTACTATATATTAGGCTATGCATTTTAAACTCACATTAGAAACTAAAATACTCGGTAATGTTGGTAAAGGACAAATGCCAGATAGTTTTGGATAGACTATATATTTAATGGCATCATACATGCAGTATGGACATGTCTCAATTTACACTCTATTCAAAAGCAGTTCAAATATAAAACATACTGGTATACTTTCTTAAAAGGTTTTAGAACATTATCAGCAAGGTAGTTGTATAAACAAGGAAATTAGTAAAGAATAAATAAAAATAAAGCTTGGCATTCTTAGAGAATGTATGTAGCTTGAGTTGTGGAAGCAATAAAAAAGCTGTGAAAAACCCTGGGGGATTAGTAGAGGTTGTTTCCACAGCAGAGCAGATTTATTTAAGTGGTAACCCCCTGACAAAAATAGTCTAGTTCCTCACCAAGCTCTGCCCTCTGCAGAGTATCTTCTCCACTCCTCCTGTCTCTGAAAATTCTTCAGTTTTCTTAGTTCTCCAGTTTCAGTTCTATCCATTCAAAGTTATGGCCTTGGGCAGGTTTGCTAGCTTCTCCAAGCCTCAGCTTCCTAAACTGTAAAATAGGAGCAATAATATGTGGAGTGTCAGGAATTAAAGGGAAATATATATACAAATATTTTATAGATTAGAAAATGAATATAAACAGGGATTATGACCTTAAATATTAATAAGACTCAAGGAGCCTCTCTCTGGAAGATTAATTGCCATCATTAATGTGCTCAGGATGGGAATCTGGTTCCTCAGAATAGTTTAGTTTCCTCAGAATAGTTTGGCATTTCTTGACTGGGGTGGGTCGGGGGGCATGATGTGCTCTGGGAGGTTGGGAGGTGGGGAGGTGGAAGACGGATTCAAAAACAAATTAAAGGTTGTGAAAGAAAATAATTCAAAATTTGGAAGGAGCTTGGGTAAAAACCACCTTTTCCTTTAAGGAATGAAGGTAATTGCCTTTTCTCTCTACTTCCTCCTTATGGTTCATTCATTATTCCTAAGGCTAAAGTTTCTACTTTACATTCTAATTCATCTGACATTGCATGTTTTTAAAAACTTAGCATTGCTTACTTTGATTTTCCAGTCCTCTTTTGCTGATGGAGCTTCTATGAAGGGCAAATTCAGAGCACAACTGGCCACATGCACAGGGATAGGAAAGTGCTAGTTGTGGCTGTGAAGGGAGCAACCAGCAGCTACTCACTTAGCTTAAGAGAAGCTGTGCCACTCACAGCTCCTTGGCATCTCAGGCTGAAGCAGTGGGTACTTAGACCAAACCAAACCAACAAATATGGGGGAGGGGATGGGGGAGAGTGAATGAGAATGAGTGAATGGGGTGTTGAGACACTGGTGAAGAGGAAGAGAAAGACACCTAAGAGAAGAAAGATAACATCCATAGTTCTAAATACAATACATACATTAACTCATTCATGATCACCCTATGAGCAAAGCACTTTATTATCCCAGTTTGGTAGATGGTGAAATGGAGGGACAGAAATGTCAAGTATCTCTTCCCAGTGTCACATAATGAATTCCTAAGTGGTAGAAGGAGAACTTGGGCTCAAGACAGTCTGACTCGAGTTTGTGACCTTAACCACTACACTAGCAGTACTCAAACTTTCTGATCTTAAAAATTATTGAGGACCACAAAGAGTTTTGTTCAGATGGGTTGTATCTATTGACATTTACCATATTAGACATTAAAGCAGTTAATTCATTTAAAAATAAACCCATAGTATTCTAAAATAAGTAACATTTTAACTGAAAATCTGAAAAAAAAAAAAAATGCTAACATAAATAACATTTTAAATGAAAATACCTATTTCTCAAAATAAAAAAATTTGGAGAAGAATGGCATCCTTTTGTAGTTTAGCAGATTTTTGCACTTCTTTTGGTGTGACAGTGGTTAATGAGACGGAAATGAACGTAAGTGACAGGAACTCAAGGACTATCTCAGTGAGCACCCCAAGTGTGCTGCATGAGGAAGAAATTAAAATGACAACTAAAGACTTGTCTCTGAATAGTTTAGAGAGGTATCTGGGTTGTCATGCCTACTTTATTTATTTTTTTTAAAGGAAAGGTAGAGGCAGTAAAGAAAGTGAATGGGCAAGCAGAAAGAGAGAAAGGAGAAAGAAATGTCTTTTTATTTAGTTGTTCTCACTGGTTGCTTACTCCAAGGCCCAGGACTCGAAACCAGGGGTATGTGGCTTGCTCCTTTGAAGGCAAGTGACCCAACCACTGCTCCAGTGGAGTGCGCCTTTCATGCCAACTTTAATTCTCAATAGGTTGTTTGGATTCTCTATATGTACATATACATACATATATGTACATACACACATACAGGCACATGTGTTTGAGTATCAGTAAAGTCTTTGAATCTAGGCTACATTCTCAGTTTTTGGAAGGGATTTTAGAGATTATTTGACTAATCTTATTTTCTGGAAGGAAAGCAGCGGTGTTTAGAAAGTGACTTATCACTGGATGAACTACAGGTTCCTGAAGAGACTACTGGTAGAATCCAGGTCTCTTACCTTTTCATTTTACCTTTCAGGATATGCTGTCATGAGAATTAATAAATGCAGTTATTCATTTATTAGATAAATCTGTTTCCACCAGTAAATTCATGAAAGGACAACCATAAAATCTATGGTAAGTTCACTTGCTTTATCAGTGCCATTATGAAAAATTGTCCTCACTATAGAAGTGCCTCTCCCAAAGCTCTTGGTCTGTTTGATATTTTGTTAGGATTCATTACAACTTCTTGCTTATTGCCTTTTGCTGCAGAAGCAGTGGCGAAGACAATATGACCTTGATATTGGAAAGAGGGTAAGATTGTGAGAACCAATAGTTCTGAGGACATCCGAGAACACTGATCAGCCATTCCTGGCTATCTGCTGGATCTGCTTTTCTTAAGGATGATCATATTTTGGCCCATAGGTTTCCAGGACAAGCACATTCCAACCAACATTATCCTTGCACAATCTATTCAGGAATTTGAACTTACTACTGAAAAGGGGTTAAATCTAGGACATGTGCGCGTGCACCCCCTCACCCCCCCACTCCTTTCAGTGGGGGGTGAGCCATAGTTGGCTATGTTAACACCTCATTATAAAACAGTTCCAGGGTAGAGTGATTCCAGATGTGCTCCCAGCAAATACCTAGTACTTATGTTTTTAGCCCATTAGGTTGAAATCCATTTTCTCTATTTTGGAGAAGCCAAAAGTTAATTACCTCATCATTCCTTAGTTAGAAAGTTGATTCTAAATTGGTTGTAGCTGGCAGTATGCTTCAAGTTAGTTGATTATAACCATATAATGCATATATATACATACATATTTGAGGAAGATTAGAAGTTCATTTTCAGTACTAGTTTAAAATGCTCAAGGATCACTAAGTTCCTTTGTCCTGGAATTTCATTTAGAAAAGTTAAGAGAACATGTGTCTAAAAGGTAGTAGTCTAGTTGCCTTTTTCTGACTGATCACGTTGTTTGTGATGTTGAAATATAACTCCTGGTTAAAGACTACCCACTCCCCCATGCATTTTTTTTCTTTTTTTTTTTTTTTTAACTATGATTTGAAGTTTTTCACTTCATAATCTTTTAACCTGAATTTACAATGGAGCATTGAAGAGGAAAGGTTGAATGTCTTTCCTGACAAGTCAGATTATCATTAAGAGAATGGATTTTTGCATCACTTGGCCTTGGAAGGTGGAGAGCTGAGGGTGAGCATTTTATTTTGCTTGAAAGTATTTCAGAACTGACTACAGAAATTATGTTTGCTGTTGAACACAAAGGAAACCTTCTTAGCTGGTCTTTGCTTACTTTATTGGAAACATTGCATCCTAGTGTATGCTTTTGATATGATTTTGAAATATATTTAAAAATGAGGTATTATATCTAGCTTCAAGGATCATAATATTTATTTGCCAAAGACTTTAACCTCGGGCGTCACTCCCTGAGTGGGAATATTGGCAAACACAGTCTTCAAACGTACCTGCTTTGTTGCGACTAGAGTAGAAACTACACCAAGGCTATTTAGAGATAAGCATGGGCACTGGGGCCAGACTGTCTAGTTTGATTCCTGGGTCTACCTTTTGCTAGCTGTATACTTCTGTTTTCACAAATGAAATGGGTGAATTATAACTGGTGAGGATATAATGAATCCATACTTAAAAAGAAAACATTTTGAACCATGGCTGGCACATAAGCATTATTCAAATGTGAGCTTAAACAAAAGAATCTCAAATTTTGTCTTTGCCATGCCAGACATGCTAATATCACGTGGCAGTTTAAGTAACACATCACTAGTTCAAGTTAAAAGGAAAATGATCTTTGGAATTAATCCTCTTGTGTGAAAAGTCTTCTTGGTATTTCTATCCAACTAGCACCAAAGCTGGAGAGCTAGAAGATGGAAAGTATAGCAGGGTGTGAATACCATTATTTAAAGCTTCAGATTGGGGCCTTGCTGGATAAAGAGTTGTTTGAATTGTTTCTAACTGGATACAGAGACTCTTGGTTAGGGTTACCATATGTCCCAGTTTAACAACATTGTCCCGAGGTCCCACTGCTTTTGAAATTCTGTACTGGTTTCAATCACAATTGGCTAAATGTTAATTTAGGCAAACACACACTCAGCAAAGTAACTCCTAGCTCCAAATTGCAAGATGGGGGCAGATTTCCCCAATGGGAGTGTTATGCTTCCCCCTTCCCACAGCTGAATATCCCTCTACACACACACACACGCATGCACGCATGCACACACGAATGCCCACACACTGCCGTCTGGTAATTGAGCACCGCTCACCACAGTGTCAAGCCCAGTGGTACTCCAACTGGTCCTGGTTTCAACTCTGCAAATTATGTAGGTCTACCCTTGGTGTTCTCATTAGCAGGAGATGAACTAACTATAGCCTCTTTGAACTGTCATTTGCTAATTACTAACCCATAAGCACTGTGCTGATAATCCAAGACGGCTTTCTATCAAACGTTTCCTTAAGGCACTAATTAGGGTTAAGGTAGACTGACCATACTGAGACAAATGGGACTTTTGGGCCCCTTCAACAGACTTGGCCCAAGACAAGTTACCCTTTTGCCCCACCTTACAGATGACTTTTGCTTGTTAAAAACAGGACACAATTGATGGTTGGAAAACATGAAAACATATGGTACTGTCCCATTTAAAATGGTACATATGATCAGCCTAGGTTAAGGTCCTTCTGAATCTTCCAACTCTAAAAATGAGAAAGGCACCAGAATATTAAATCCTTTTAGTCATAAATATTTATTCTTTTGTGCCATGGGTCCTTTTTTTCTCTATATATTTATGGTTAAAGATGATGCATTTTATTTTATTTTGCAAATTGCAAAAACAGTTTGCAGACTGTAACTGAAAGACAGAGTGCTTGGAAAAAGGCCAGGTTCAAAACGAGTCAGTCTATTGCATAGAGTCATGTCAGGAGCGGTCTCACAAGATTTGTGGGTTTTGGCCTCTCTTGTTTCTCACTCAATATTTCTTTTTAGTATTACCCACAGTTAAATTCGTCACTGGACATGCAAGAGATTAAAAGTTTCAGGATGTGTTGACACTCAGGTTAATGTTCAAGTGCGGACTTCAGCCAAACACAGCAAAGTCGATTCTTTGATAATTTCAGTGATCCTGAAGTTGGAAGGTGTGGATCAGATATATCTCCACTGTCCTTCGCGGAGAGAGTGCCACCTGTGAAAAAGGACTTGCGATGTTTTATTTACTCTCATCCATGCGGAAACTTGAAATAACTGTTATTATTCCATCCTTACCTTTTTCATTTAGAAATCTTTCCTTTCTGTTCTCATCTCCTTCTGGGAATCTTCAGTTCTGATATGAGTAGAATTTGGCTTTTTAGCTCACTCATGGTATAAGCATCGCTCTAGAAACAGTTGTTTTCATTATCCAATGTCAGTCAGTGTCTAAAGTACTTTTCACATGCATTATCATTTAATCAACATGAGCTTTTGAGATGGCTATTAAGATTTTCTTCATTTTCACAAACTAGAAAGCAGGCTCACTACTGTGCTAATCAAAAGAGGTAGGAAGAGTCAGGCTTTATACTTTCTATTGATTAAAAAAAATCTGTTCCTGTATATTTCATGGGAATAACTGGTACTACAATTTAGAAATGTCTTTTATTTGTTGAATTTTGTATGTTTTGTATTGGTTTTGTTCATGTGGTAGGAAACATCTACAAATAGCTACCAATTTATTTAGAGAATCTTTTGGGATTGTTTAAAATTCTTAGGGTTTTCAACTCATACTAGACAAAAGGACAATAAGTAGCCCTTGGGCAAAAGTTACAATAGTTAGCATATCTGCAGGCTTTCAGAGTTATCAGAGAACCTTGAATTTCTGTTTTGCTTTACTTATCATGTGCCTCAGCACATTTGACATTTTCACTTTTTCTAACTTTTTTTTTCAACATGTGTTGACACTCAGGTTAATTTTAAACTGCCTTTAAGAATATCCAGTACCTAGCATATAATAGGCATTAAATACATTTCAAATAAATGGTTGAAAATTTCCCCTTATGGGTAAATGGCAATTTGTAAATAAGTATCCCTGAGTGCAAATAATCATATCATGTTTATTGTTTTAAACTAGAAAGTTTTGATATTACACAAAGTGGTGTAGAATGAGCTAGGACTTTGGAATCTGAAGAGATTTGTGATTTGAATCTTCACAATAGCACTTGCTGCTAGTTACTATACCTTCTTTAGGCAAGAATTTCTATGATCTTCAGTCTCTTCACCTACAAGTTTTGGATTATATTATCTACTTGCAAGAGGGCTTTATGAATCATCTGAAACCATATATTCAAAGAATTCAGCATTATGCTTGATGCATAAAAAGTGCTCAGAGTTTATGCCCAGCATTTGATGAAGCCATAACTATTAAGGATCTAAGTTATTGTCATTTTTAAAAAGATATTTCAGAGTGCCATTATGCAGTAAACATGTTAGAGGAATGCGAAGATATATGTACTACCATCTCAGCGCCACAAGATTCCTACATTTACTACTGAGGCAGTGATAAGCTTAAAGTTTCTGAAGATGTGAAAAACTAATTTTAAATCCTATCCCCGAAGAGCAAGTCATGTTAAGGATTCGATGGGGCAAGCAGCTTGCAGATGTTAGAGTAGTGTGGATGAAGTTGGACGTTTTTCATTTTTAGGCTCTGAAGTAACTTTCTCTCTTTACTTTAAATATTTTCATAATACATTTTTTATTAAGGTAACATTGCTTTATAATATTATGTAAGTTTTCAGTTTGCTAGTTCACTCTTTATCAAATATTTGATGTCATTACATGCCCACCACTAAATTTCTAATAGTCCTCCACCACTGTCCATTGGACCCCCACTGCCTTTTGCTCCCACCTCAGTTCCCTTCTCCTCTGGTAACCACATTTCCATTCTCAAAGGGTTAGTTTTTGTTTTGTTTTGTCTCTTCATTTGCATTTTTATAGTCCACACTTGTCTTCCGATTTATTTCACTTGGCATAATCTCCTCTCGTTCCATCCATGTTGCTGTAAATGACAGGATTTCATCTCTTTCAATGGAATAATATTCTATTTTGCATATATACCACATCTTCTTTATCCATTTATCTATCAATGGGCACTTAAGATTGTTTACATTTATTGACTGTTGTAAATAATGCTGAATTAAATATGAGGATGCATATAGCTCTTCAAATTAGTGTTTTCATGTTCTTTGGTCAGGCACCAAGAAGTAGAATTGCTGACTCACCTGGGGTGGGACATTTTTCAATCTCATCTGGAGCAAAAGCTGGTGAGCCAGTGGTGGGTCTTCGTCCTGTGTTCAGGATCTATGGCAGAGACTGGCACTGATTGGGAGGGGAAAGAATTATTAGTCAGTGATTACTGATGGTAGGATTTTATAAGGCAGAGTGAAATGGCCAAGTCTCTTGCTGAGGAAAGGTTCAAATTCCGTCAATATTCATAATCAACCAGAGTCATACAGCAATCACTTTTTGTATGATTTGGGGGATATGGCATTTTTAGAATTTGTGTATATAACTTAGTTAATGGTCAAGCCCACAATGATAAGATTTTATATTATCTGTTTAGTCTTTATATGTGTAAATCAACTGCATAATCTAAAGCATGATGGCAATAACAGTACAAAAAACTATTCTAAATTTTACGTAGACGAGCAAAGGGTCAAAAACAGTTGAAATAACTTTTAAGAAGAACAAGGTGCAGATTTTTCTTTAACAGATATCAAGACTTACTATGAAGCTGTAGTAATCAAGGAAAGATAGTCATGGCAAAGACTTAGACATAAATGCTGATGGGACGGAATGGAAAGTTAAGAAACAGATCTATTCATATAGGAAAACTTGATATCTATGAGAGATTATATTGAGGAAAAGTTTGGTAATTCAGTAGTGGATTCTGGTACTCAGGAAGAGAAGTAAAATTAGATCCCTAATCATACTGTAAACCAAGATCAATTATAGATAGATTAAAGACTTAAATGTGTTAGGCAAAATTTTAAACAACTAAAATTATTTTATACACTTGGGATAGGTAGGGATTTCTTAAATAATGTACACAAAATGAAAAATGTGAATAAATGAAATTGCTAGAATTAGAGACTTCTGCAGTTAAAAGACCTAAACAAATGAAAGACAAGTGAGCAAATGAGAAAGAAATTTCAATATATGAAATACTCATGCACAGACTAGATACAGTCCTTGTAAATCAGTTAGGAAAAGCTAATCCAGTAGAAAAATGGGAAAAGAATATGCCCAGTCAGGGCACAGAAAAAAAAACCCCTATGGCCAATAATCATGAGAACATGGTAATCAGGACAATGCAAAGTTAAAACCATCAGAAGGTAGGATTTGACATTTGTGGGAGACTAAGCACTGGTGAGGATGTAGAACAAAGAAATATCTTATGTACTGTTGGGAGAACTTCCCTGGTATTACCATTTTAGAAAACAATTTGACAAAATCTAGGGTAGTTGAAGATTGAGCCTAGTATACTACTTGCACCCCTTGCACCTGTTGGATTTAATCCATAGAGAAACTCTCACAGTAACTGCCAAGTCCTAGTGCAAAGTAGGAGCTCAATAAATATATCTTAAAAATAGGGTGGGAGGAAGAGAGGAGAAGGAAGGGGAGAGGGAAGGAGGAAGGCTGTTTATGCCATTGGATTATTTTTGCTTTGTTCTGGGATTTTGTGGGATGACTTCTTCCATGCCACAGTGGTCCCAAACCTCTTTACAGGTCTGACAACTCCACTACAGTTTTTGGGCTCTCGGATTAGCCTGCACGTTTCTGAGATTTTACTGTGAATGGAAATAATGATTTTCCTAATTGATGAAATTGTATGCATTATATGAATGTGTTTCTTTCCAAATTCACAGTAGTATAAATACTAAGCTCTGATTGCATATTTAAAATGAATCTATCTGATGTATAAAATGAAATGCACCAGTACATTATGGATAGCAGAAGATATTAATTACTGGATCCTCAAAATTCTTTTGGCAAAGAAAGATGAGACTTGATGCCCTGAAGAGATAAAATGTCTTTTTCAGGTACATGAGTACTACAAAAAATTCCACTCATTTCTCAAGAATTAGGTATTCATTTGAAATAGTAGTTACTCATATGTGGTAATCATTGTATAAAATATATTCCTAAGAGCATAGAAAACATGGCAGCTCTTCCCATAGCTAGGAGAATGTGTGGTTACCCTGGCAACAGCATCTTCGTTTCTGCTTCCAAGTACCACCTGGTGATTTCAAGTCTAACAGCTGTGCAGCATCTCCATCTCCATCCAGGAAATAAAATGCATTCATGCTTCATCTCATGGAGCATTTAAGAAGAAACGAGCTTGCAAATTTGGGGAAGGAGGGAAAGAAATAGTGCTCTATGCTAGCAGAGTCAATAGAAGTTTAAAAGCCCTAAATGCAGCCTTGGAAGCGTGAAGCGCCCAAGTCTACCACATTTAGGACTGTCGGATCATGAGGTAGATTTCCCATCAGACTCTTACATTCACATAATCCCAGTGACCTAAGAATAGTTTCTTATTTCTTACAAAACACGTGTGAAATTGATACTCTCCATCCTGCTGGTGTGCCCATTACCATCAGAAGTAGTGTCCTCGGTTTCATCCTTGCTTCTCAGTGTTTCTAATTTTACCCTAAGTATAGGGAACTTCCTGAGGTCTAGTCCTATTTTTAAAAAGCCAAAATTTCAGTAGGGTCCAATAGAATGAGTTTTATGGGACCTTCTAGCTAGAGGGAAAGACTAGCCTTCCTAGTGGAAGAAGAACCATTTCCTGCCCTCAAAAGAAAGATTATGAACAAGCACAGATATAGACTTAGAAGTTTAACTTTACCTTTTCTCTCTGACTTCTGTCATTCTTTCTACATGTTATGGAACATTTAGGAACACAAAAAAAACCTAGGAATAAGAAATCAAAGATGATAACATTATTAATCTATGGGAAATTTTTCTTTGAGTTTTGTTTCTGTATTTGTTTCATTTTTATATTGCATTTTAGAAGAGCTGCTCAAGCTCCCCAGCCACATTCAATAGTACTGTAGAATCTCTCAAAGACATCTACCTAGCCCAATACAAACAGCATGTACAGAACTACTCTAGCGCTGTTCATTTGTAATCTGACAACTTCCCCTCTTTGAAACGAGCTCTGGGGGTTGGTTATACGCACAGCCACTGTCCTATTTCTAGGGTTTAGGATTCCTTCTGTCTATTACTCCACAAATACCTAAATTGCTATCCCATGAAGACACTGGGGGTAGTGGGGGACTAGGGCAAAGACAGTGAACAAAAATAGCTTATATAAAATAAGTGCATCTGTAATTGTACAATGGAGATAATATTAATTTTTTGGCAAGCGAGATAGAAGGTTAGGAAGGCAGTTATTTTTTTTACCTAAGATGCCAGAGAAAGACCTGCAAACTGTCATTATTGAGCTGATGGACTTGAGGTAATGAGCTCTGGGACAATCTGGAAGAGCATTCCTAAAGGAAAATCAAGGGAATCTTTTAAGCTATTCTAAAGTATTTGCCCTTATTTTAAGTAGGGTGGGTTGCCATGCTAGGTGTGATCAAGTGTGTCAGGTATTACTAACAGAGAGGGAGGAGGGTTGAGAGATGACTGTTGGGTGTAGCAACATGGAGGAGATTGGTGACTGTGACAGGGATATTCAATGAAGTAATGAGGGGGAAATCTGTTTGGAATGGATTCCGGAAGCAATAGGAGGAGCCTGACAGTAGGCAGATTAATGCCTCTTTGGAAGAGTTTTACTCTTGAAAGGAAGAGAAATAGGGTGATAATTGGAGGAGGATGTGGCACCAGGAAAGTTAATTTTTTTAAATCGTAGAAATTATTACAGCATATAATATGCTAGAATTATCCAGTAAAGAGTAACAACTCAGTGATGCATGAGCAAGTGACAAAGGCTGGAGTGATGTCTTATATTCTGACAACCTGCGTAGTGAGGGGGACGGGCTCCAGTGCACAGTGCAGGAGCATGAACCCTTTAGTCATGGCTATGGAGGGAGGCTGGGCTGTGAGCACCGAGGGGCCTCCATGGGCGGAGCATGAACTTCCTCTCAGTGCAGCGCAACTGGGCTTTTGCTGGCAGTGTGTGGTCCTCAGAACCATGCACACTTGTGCACCCCAAGAAGAGCCAACCCTGTGCCTCTCCCCTGGTGGGTGCACATACACAGGACTGTTCTTGTCCTCACCACTGCATTTTGGTAAAGTAAGTACTACATTTTCATCTGTCTTATAGTTTAAAATATGTGGACTAAGACTGGTTTTGGCACTAACATAAGGTCACACACTGACAAATGAAAGATCAGGAAATGGAACTTAGACATTTTGCCTGTTTATCATTATCAATTTGGATTGAGGAAACAAGATAATATTTTACTTGCAAAGACTGAGATTCAACATCTTTCTCCTGTTCTTGTTGGAACCCACCACTGGGGAATCGTGTGAAATCACAAATCCGTTCAGGCACACAGGGTGTCTTCACCCTGTGGTGACGGGCAGAGGGCCTCGGGTGTGAGCCATGTACGGATGCTCTTGTGACTCCATTCACTGAGGAGAGGCTTATTAACACCCAGGAGCCTCCTCTCACCACAGCCTTCAAGGGACTGCACTCCAGCTACACGCTGCTGTCTATTCATCCTCTGAACAACTTTTGGGCAGCACTCCACTTTTTCCTTCTGCTCTTTAGATCTAGGGAGAAGCAGATCTTTGTGCTCATTCAGCTACCCCCACCCAGAGGCAATACTAGACTTTTGAACTTGGAAAGAACTATAAACTATTCCAGGACCTCTGGTTCAACCCTCTCCTTATGCATCCCACTTTCTTTAGCTGAGACGTGGCTTCTCAGGTACCACCTAACATCTATTTCTAGATTTTTCTACCCTTGATGCAGGAAAATACCCCCACCCCCCACTTGCTTTGTTCTCTTTTGAAAAAGCTCTAAGAGAAAATATGTAAGGGTTTAGCCTGAAAACAACTCTCCCTGCTTCCAAAGGCTGTCATAACAGTTATTATGTGGGGCCAGGAAGAAGGGCTTTAGCATGCATCCGGCAGTTACTCTACTTATGATGTATTCTCCTTAAAATCTGCCACTTTGTGTTAGGTGAGCTGAACATTCCAGTGACAGGTATTTTCTAATACACATACATTTTGTGTATTATGTCTCCATAACCTTTTGAGTCATGTCATGGCTAGTTGGTTTAAACTCTTAAGTATAATGAGGGGTGATTAGAAAGGCGCAGCAATAGAGATGAATAGAAGGGGTGTTTGAAGTACTAAAATAGGACATGTATACCCAAAGAGTATATGTAGACTATACTTAAACGTGCCTTAAATGGTAAAGTTTAGGTTAAAGGTGTTTTGGAAAAAAATATAAAATTATAGAGTATATATAAAGAAAATATTGTAAATCAATGTTGTAAAATAAAATTATATACACTAATATATATTAAAATGTATCTATAATATTTTCAGAAACATAACATTGATGCTTCTATGGCCCAGAAGCACACCCACTGGATTCATCTTGGAATGAAAGGTGTTGAATTCTGTCCCTTCACAGGGTGTCTTGCAGAGGGGCTCACTTTGATTTTCTGCCCTTTGCAACTTCTTGCCCCCAGGTTCTCACCCTTCTTGGAGAAGCTCAGCGGTAGGTATGAGAAGAGCCAATCATTTCAGAGAGAATGAGATGATTTTACTAACATTTCCATATATGTTGATTGCGTGTGGGGGTTGGGGGGGTGGAGGATTAGGCAAAAGCTAGAATTAGTCATATGAATTATGTGCTTGTTTGGATACTGGGCCACTCCTGCCTGATCAGTGCCAATAAATCCTGCAGACAGCTTCAACACCACCTCTCTGTTCTGTCCCACTCATATAAAATTCCATGCCAAGGTACAAACCACAATCCTCCCTTTCTTGGGTTTTTCATGCAAAAACTATTTTAGAATAAATTTAAATGTCAAGTCTTCAAGAACTTGAACAGAGGAGACTTCAGCTCACTCAAGTCACAACATAGGTAAAAAAATCTGATGAAAGTACTAAAAATTTATATATACATAAATATAAATATATAAAAATACATGGAGTTATAGCTATATAACCAAATTTAAATTCCAGAGAGAAACAAAATCACTATGTTGGAGGAATAGGATAAAAGAAGAAATTTTGAAAAAAGCCTTACTATCAACAGCAGCACTTTCATGGCCAGGAGAGGCCTAGAGGCCCTGTATATGAAAAACTTTGCAATGGCTGCTTTATGCAATATATAAATAAACATGGTCCCCACACCATTTAAAATATTTAACATGGACCTAAACAGACATAGATATCAAATGCCAGTCCAGACAGGCATTTATGATTATACACATAGAACCCATTGCAGGAAGAACTTGCTGCATTTTCTCCCAAGTATTTGATTATGCACACATTTTAGATAAAATACACATTCAATACTCATCGTTTGAACAATTAAAAAACACGTTTTTAATCAGTACTAGACAGCAGGAAAAGCTTCCTGCAGGAGTTCTAGGCAGTTTATTCTTCATTTAACAGATGTTTATTGATAATAGAAGGCAGGAAATTATATGATGTCTTTAGCTTCAAAGGACTTAAAACATGGTAGAGATCTTTAGGGAAGTTTGGTCATCAGGGAACTTAAGAAAACTTTTGTATAGTTCTAGGAGAAATTTGTAAAACCATAAAGAGTAAAGAGAAGGTCAGGTTTTTTATTTCAGAATTGCAAACTAAAAAAGAATACCCAGGCAATCTGGAAAAGTCTTGAGGTAGAAATAATCAAACCAAATGCAGTACAATGAATTACTTAATCAGTGTTTTCTAAATTATGGAATGTGTTCCGTTGGAAAAGTTTGAGAATCCGCTAAAAGATACGAGCTCAGAATATTCATCAACCCTCAAACTTTTACACAAAATGTCAGGAATTTTATCAATCCCACTTCTAGGTGTATACCTAGAGAACGCAAAAAACACTAAGCAGAAAAAATATCTCTGCGGGTGTTCAAAGCAGCACAACTTACAATAGCCAAGACAACGAAACAACCTAAATGCCTGTCAACAGATGACTGGATAAAAGGGCTGTGGTCTATACTCAATGGAATTCTATGCAGCTGTTTAAAAGACAACATTAAGCCTTTTGCAACAGACTGGATGGGATCAGAGGTGATCATGCTGAGTGAAATAAACCAGAGGAAAAAGAGAAGTGCAGGATGGTTTCACTCAGATGTGGACTATAAAGAAATAAAATAAATGATAAATTTCAACGAAATTCACAGGATGTAAGACTGTCACTACCAGGAGAGTGAGAGGTGAAAGGGAAGGAAGGTGGTATAAAGGGCACTAAAAGAACCTTGGTGGTGGGTTTGGTGTGTGAAAGACACACAGTCTGAGGTACAAATTCTGTATCCTAACTGCATATAGTAATGTAAACAAAAGGAAGAACTGTTTAATAATTTTAAAAAGTTGGGGATTTGACGTCTCCATGAATTTTACATTTTAAATCAAATACAGTTTCATATTAAAACTATTTATTTACATTCCTGTATTATCTACTAGAATATAAACATTTCTGGGACAAAATTGTTCTATATTTTATCTTTTCTCTAACCCTCTCTGCTGTCTAGAAAGCCCTAAATATGTTAACTGTTGCTGCCTGTCTGAATGTTTCGGTATTAACCTCATCAGTATCTTCCAACATCATATGAGTAATTTCCTCATAACTTTTGTCATACTGTTCATCAGCTGCATTGTTATTTACTCTATAGTTGCAAGATAATGACTTTTGGGACTAGAGCTCTAAATAATCACATCTCAGAGAGCATGTTATTTTTACTTTTATTTTCTTTCAGTCCAGCTTCCACCAAGGGAAGAGATCCAGTTGTACTTCTGGTGGGCCCAAACCCTTCCTGACGGGCCCAAACCGTTTCTTCCTGACATTAGGAGATCTTCTTCTGAAACTAACATAGAGGCTTCTGTAGGGGGCAACTGCTACCTAGAAGTGAATACGTTGCTTTTTTGTTTTTTTTCCTTCCTTGTGTTTAATTTTAAGGAAAGTAATACTAATTTTTTACTTATAGAACTGATAATTTTTTTAAACATATACTTAAGTTTTGAAAAGTTGATTTAAAGGTAAACAGTGTGTCAGTTATATGTGAAAAACTACCCCCCAGCGTAGTCGCTTAATAAACAATGGCTTATTTGGATTCTCTGGGTTGGTTGGGCTCAGCTGAAAAATCTTCATGTGATATCTGTTGAGGTCATTCCTATGGTTTGAGAACATGACAAGTGCTGGAAGTTCCAAGATGCTTCATTCGTATGTCTGTCAGCCTGACTGGGGTGACCTGAATGGTTGGAGCAGGCAGAGCCATCTCTTTCTCCACGTGGTCTCTCACCATTCAGCAGTCTGGCCTGAGCTTTCTTCTCTCTCTCTCTTTCTTTCTCTCTTTAACATCATGGATCCCAAGAGAGTGAAAAATAAAAGCTGCAAAGTCTCTAAAGGCCTAGATCTGAAAGCTGTGAAGTATCACTCCTGGCACATTTTATTGGTCAAAGCAAGTGATGGAATAAGTCTGGATTAAAGGGGAGAGGAAATAGGCATCACATCTTTTGGGGAGGTTAGTGGTACAAATGTGCAGAGATGGGAGGAATCATTAGCTGTAATTTTTTAAGGTGTCTACCATGATGGCACATGAGTTAGTAATAGGACAAGTTGTGGACATGGTAAACATCGTCAGGGTGTTACCCGAATGACTGATATTTAGAAGATGCTGTATCAGTCTATACCTAAATGTACTAGAAAGTCAGCCTGTTGACTTTTTTTAGTACCTTGTACATACTAAGCATAGTGCTACACACAGAGGGATTAAAGATAAAGGCACTTTATAGGAATTGGTTGTAAAACAATCAATATCCTAAGGGGTGATGTTGATGATCCTGTGGCACTTACATTCTAGTGGGGGTCAGGGGAGGGGAAGATGGTGAGAGAGAAAATTAGTATGCAAAAAAGATCATATAGAATTTACCTAAAAGGTCATCTAAAATTTACCTATATTAAATGCCAAGAATAAAATAAATTTATTCTATGGGATAGAGAAGGTTGGGTAGCCACTTTATCTAGGCTAGTATGACAATTGAAGGCAGCTTTTTGAAATATAATTTAAAGCTAGGAAGGAGACCTTTCCTATTTTAGCTTAATAAAATAGGGAAATGGTACTAGCAGGAGACTAACCTTTGTAATATAAGGAGGTCTCATTCAGAACCCAAATTATTGTGAGGGTTCTTCCCCCATCACCTCTACCCACAGATACTTGCACTTTCCCTACCTAGCGGCAGAAACCTGTAGAGTAGATAATAGGTATCACCAAAAACCTACCTCCCTGGCCAGGACAGCAAAGGAGTGGGAACTTTAGAGAGAGAGGAACTATGAGAAAGACGGAGAGAATGTATGAAAAGTGCCAAGGGTCACTCACTGACTGCTAATGGAGTGGCCATATGGGGCTCCCAAAAGTGAAGGATTGAGCCCTGTTTCTGGAGTTAGTACTAAGGAATGCGTTAGCTAGTTTAGAGATGCCATTTTCAATTCCTCACCACATTTGAATATAGTGCACAATAGTTGGGTATGAGATGGATTATATCACTTGGACTTAACTGAAGAGTCGATTATGCAGCCTTTTGGCATGTGGGTGTGTTGACTTGAAGTAGTAATAAGACATGATCCACCCTGACCATATATAGGCAGTCAGCTGGCCCCTTTCAATGCGGATGATGGGTTGAAAACAGTTACCTTTTGATTAATCTGTCCTCAGGGAAATTTTGTCTTCTGCTCATTCTACTTCATTTGCAGAAAGTTATGGATATATTTACTGTTTTAAAAAAACTACATATTGTAATACTCTAATTTTTCAGTTACTCATTTCTCAGCACAGTTCCACCCTCTCATAAATGAGTGTGTAGTGTTAAGCGAATCAGTCTCTGTCAGTGGTCCTGACCACATCTGTTTTGCCTGGTGCCAGGATGTCTCTCTAGATTAAAGGTGCAGAAGGATAAATTAGTTTATGTCGTGTTGAAATTATAGGATTCCTTAAAATAAACCTCCAGTGATTGGAACATGTCATTATTTTAGGGCTTATAGAGATTTCAAACATTGGGTGAATAAAACAGAATGATTGGATTTATTATCTTCTTTAAAATCTTAGGTGAAATATCATTTTAACTAAGAAATGAGCAATGTGCCAGTCTGCTTGCTATGTCTCTAGGGTTCATTCTGAGAGAAGAAGTTTGGATTTTATTTTAGAACATTGTTTTTCTGCCATTTCCTCTTGTCACCCTGATTCAGTCCATAAACTGGGATATTATTTGAAATATAAAATACTGTTCTATAACTATAAAATGTCTAGTTTATCAAACACAGCACTCAATAGGACTATACAACCTTGAAAATTACTCATTACAGAAAATTTGGAGAAAATGTGGGCTTGGTATCATGGAGCTTCTCTCTTCCTTTGTCCCATTGTTTGTGACCTTGACTATTTCAATCATGACATCAACCCACGGAATCAAATCACTGACATGTTTATGTTTCTCTAGTTCCATTTGATGGTTATTAATACTCTAAAGGTGGCAAAGACACTTTCAATGCACAGTGCCTCCTGTCAAGAAAAAACGAAAACCTCTGGTTTCATACCAGCTGTAGACTTTGTCCTAAGTCTGTCTCCTAGCACAGACTCTCACAGTGGAGAGCTGAACCATTCACCCTAAACATAATATAAGGGAGGGAAAGAATATTGTTGCGATCCCTTGTGTTGGTGATAGAGAAACTAGCACTACCATTACTTTGACTGCTATTACCAGTAATAGTAGTAATACACACAGTTACAGTTGTGTGGTACTTGCTGTGTTGGAGGGACTGTGTGAAACCCTATTTAATCCTGACAATAGCAACAGACATCTTTACTGCCCTCATTTTATAGATGAGCAAACAGGCCCAGAGAAGTCACTTATCTGAGAAGTGGGGGAGCTGGAAGAGAAGTGGTACTGACGGGGCAATGATGTTGGTAGTAAAAGGGAGGAAGATAGGATTTTCTTTAAGATGGGAAAAGTCACTTCAGAGAAAATTGTACCATCTTTGAAGCCACCACTAATCCTGAAGAAAGGGTGACCCAGCCTTGGGCTCAGCCTCATCAAGACAAGAAGGTACCAAGGACTAAGAAAGAGGCTGTCAGGGCTACTGCTGAGACATTTCTCATCTATAGCCATGCATCTCAGAATCAGAAACTGTTTCAGCTGGAAGGATGGCTGGGCATGCATCAAACTCTGCCTTTTGATGGAGAGGGCCCCAATGTGCCACAGACTGTTAAAGGTGAGCTTATAGGGAAACATTTATTTTTGGGGGGGATGTTTCTTTTCTTTCTTTTTTTTTTTTTTTAAAGGAAGGTGTAGGTAGGAATGGAGGTGAGTAGGCAGACAGGCAAGAGGAGGAAGAAGCATTTTTCTTTCCATTTTAGTTATTCACATTTGTTGTTTTCCTCCTGGCCCAGAGGTTATATGGCCTGTGTCCTTTGGAGGCAATTGACCAAACTGCTGCTCCACCAGGATGTGCCACTATTTTTTTTTTTTCAATTCTAGGAAAACGGACTTTTTCAGGGGGTGGTTAGCTGAACAGGCATCTGGAGTCCAGTTATCTGTGTTCTTTACCTCCTGTCTCTGACACTCAGGAATGACAAGGATAAGAGCTAGGATAAAAGAGAAGCGATCTTACCAGATTTTATGGAGAGACATGAACAGGAAGGAGACCTTCAGACAGGGGTTATTTATAGCTCTGTGTGAATTTGTGTTTATGGGTACAAGAATGCAGGAACTGTGAAGTTTAAATCCCTTTAATGTTCTTAGTAGGTACCTGGAAGGAATCAGTATTTTAGTTTTCATAGCGATACTATTAGAAAAAGTCAGAAAATTCAGAAATTCTTGCTTCCTCATAGACATTCCTGTTGGCACCTTTTCGTGAGCACGACAAGCCTGGTGGTGCTTCATGATTTGGATGTGGGATTCTCACTGTTGCCTGGAGCCGGATAGAGATTCTGCTCAGGTATGTTGGAGAGAAGGCACCTTCCATCACTGCCGTATTCTATGCCGGCCCTTTCATTACAGCACCTAGGAAATCATTCCCTTTTCCATTTCCTAATTATGCCCCTGAGTGCTTTCCTGTAAAAGTGACATTTTTCTCTTGACAGGTAGTGTTCTACTACGGAATGGTCCTTGTCACTCTTTATTGCTTTTGATAACTATGAAATCTCTCACAAGATGTCTCAGGCTTCATAAACATATGTTGATGTCACTATTTTATCAGTCCTAAAATGGTCAGGGTCACGGGCAGACAACGTGCCAGAGGAAGGAAGAGTGAACACACTATTATAAATAGATGTGCAGTTTGAAAATGGCCCTTTCAGATGTGAGGACATTATTTGGCAAGAGGAAGGAAGTGATGAAATGCAATAATTATTTTATTTTACTTAGGAAATTCTCCAGGTTTATGCCAGATTCTTACTATGTTTAATCTAATAGGCATCTTAGAGGGTTTGCTATTTATCATGGTTATTTCATGACGACAAAACATGAATTAAAAGGTAAGAATGAAGCGAAAGTACAGTTTGAATTGTCAAAATTAGCATCTGATACATACCTTTGGCTTAGGAAGTTAAGTGAAACATGAAAACAAGGTACCTTACATTTTGTCATTCTGAACTTTTCAAAACGTTTAAGTATTGGCAACCGTTTTAGGTTGTAAGCTGAAGTACTAATACTGAACCCCATTTCCTTGTCTCTTGATCTCTCATTTATCCCCAACAGGTATGTTTTAAGAATGAAATTTCAAAAATATATATTGTTTTTGTAATTTGGTGTTCAAGAGTGCCCCTAAGGCATTAGTTTAGACTTCCCCTGTGTATAGCCTTAGATTCCTGCTTATTAGACCTCAGAACTCCTAGCATCTTCAGAAGAGAGAAAATCAGCAACAGCGACAACAAAGGCAAACAGCACCAAAAATTAATAATAATCCCATTAATTAGTGCCCACATACAATGATGTGAACCCCGCCAATACCCCATTTAGATGGGTATTACTGCAACCGTAGAAAGAGTCAAGAGTTCAGGCAGTGAGGTTAGAACTTCGGTTAAGTTAACTCTGCTCAGAACTGCAATTTCTGCATTTGTAAAGGGAGAAATAGTATGACTATTACTCATAATAACAATTATGATTAATATTGTCTTTGAGTTTTTGCTAAAGATTTAATGAATAGTGTTGCCATTACTACATGTGAAGTGCTAAGCATTGTCTATTTTATGACTCATAGTTATTTTGTTCCTGTTTTTCAGATGAAGGCGTGCGGACTCAGAGATTCAGAAAGCTGGGACTTGGAAGACAGGACTGGAATGAGTGGGGCCCTGACTCCCAAGCATCTGCTGTCTGAAAGCCCACAACCCTGTTTCTTTAGGGGAGGTTGAAGCGCCAGAGTCAGGTTAGCCTTTGGACAGGAATCTAACTCTAACTTTGGGAAAAGGTGACAGAAAAGTAGGAAAAGCAGTTATTTAAAGTCAGGTCTAAGGGGCCTCAGCTGTTGCCTCAAATTGACGCTTTGCTCCCTGCCGCGTTCCTGCCTTCTCCCTCGGGTGTCTCCTTTTCCGTGTGTCATGGCTTCCCAGCCTTAGAAAATATTTAATGAGCGCATTTAATCTAGGCCTTTTCTCAGAAACTCATTTGCTTCCCTAGATTACTAATGGAAGGCAAGGGAGATAAGCTCCCAGTCAGATATTCCCTCCCTTTCCTGTTGTGCAAGCCTGGATGCATCACTGGCCTGCCCAACCCTGATCAGCTATACAGCTTCACTTGCAGCATCTGTGGGAAAAGCAAAATAAGTGCTATTCTTGAGTCAGTCACCACAGGTGGAAAGAGCACTGCAAGTAGTTTTTCTGTCCTTCTAAGGATTCTGTTTGTTTTCTGCTAAAGAGTAAGTGCTTATACGATGCAACTCCCCATCTCTTGTAAATATTTGATGGGGTATGGGGGGCAGAACAGCTTTTTAGGGCTGAAGATTTCTTTGCATGATATACAATAAATTTTGATTTTTCTCTCATCTTTTTAAGTGTTGTTAGAATGAAATGTATCTGCAGTGTGAGCTCCTGGTAAGTATTGGCGAAATCACCATTCACTGGTATTAGATCCCTTTGCTTTCTTTGCTGCCATTTCTTGCATTCTCCCTTGCATTTGACTTAGTTTGCATGATTGTTTTCTATTGGAGCCTGGGCTTCTTGTAGGCAAGGACAAGACACTCTTCTCTCTACATGCACGACACTTAGTACACTCAGTCATCAGCGTACTCAGTAATCCAGAGCTAGTGGATCCCAGTATACTAATTTGAACTAAATCTTCTTGTTGGCTACTATCCTGACAAATGAGGAAAAGAGGATATGGAGCTTATAGACTTGACTCAGTACACAGAAATAATTTTAGCAAGTCTCCCGCCTGCGACTTCAGCATAGGATGTGGAAGGAGCAGTGTTAGGGTCAGCGTTCCTCCTCCCAAGAAAACACACACACACTTCAGTCGACAATGCAAGAGCAAAAGGAAACTTTATTTCCAGCTAGCTGGGATCTGAGCCTTGTCCAGCACAGTGTTGTCAGACAAAGACCCCAGGCTTTGTTTCAGCAGGGTTTTTATAGCAAAGGTTACAGAGCAAGGGATAAGTTACAATTCCGGACCTTGAAGCATTCACATATTTAGTATCTTTTGGTCCCAGGTTTCGGGTATGTCTTCTCTAAGGAATTTCTAGTTTCAGGGCCAGAAATGAAACTTAATCCGGGGTTCTTATTTCAGGAAGCGAAACTCAGGCCTATAGCTATTTCTGTCCAGAGCCTGTCATGGCGGTGATCTGGCTCCTACAGCAGGAGGGGAGAATGAAACAGGGAGAAGGCAGAATGATAAAGAGGAAAGGACCTGAAGATTAAAAAGACAAGACTAGGATAAAAAACGTATTTTACATCATGAATTATTTCTCCCAGTCTGCATCCCCTGTCTTGGTAAGTGTGTTCTGCCATGACCCCAGCTACAGACATCTTCAGTTACTTTTTTAGAAAGCCTCATCACGAGACTGAATTTCACTGGGCTCTCCAATCAGAAAGGTTGGGGCCAAACCTGTTTAGGCAGGAAAATGTGTCACTGTGTTTTTCCCTTTAGCCAGATCAGGAACTCTGGTATTAGCAAGGAGCTGATAGGAAAATTGAAATGGGAAATCGGCATATGTGATCCCCCAGGACCAGAAAAAGTTATAGTGGTGATAGGGAAGGGAAGGGGAGGAGTGGCACCTGCTGTGTAGTTAGGTGTAATTCTGCAGCAGAGGAAACAGTTTGGGAGAAATATGTATGTTTTGTCAAGAGCTAGACTGGTGTAGAACTACTACACAGGCAAATGTAAATCTCCTAGTAATTTCAAGGTGTCGGGCTTTTGCTTGAGCATGGCTTTCAAAGAAGTCTTTCCATTTTATGTTTTCATAAACCTTTCTTTCTTTTGTTTTTCTATGATCTCTTCCTGGACAAATAGAAAAGAAGAAGGAGGGCAGGAAATAAGGACTTACTTGGCTGTGAAAAAATAAAGTTTCCTAAAGGCAGGCAACATAGTTTTAGCCTGAGGTCCTCTCACTCTAGAAAGAAAAATCTGCTCAGACCTGCTTTTTGCCATTTGTGATATTTTTACCCCTATTTTTATTAAAATTTTATTCTGGCTTTACCAATCATTATGATTTGAATAAAAAGCCTCCAGTGGGTCTTCTACACCTAGCTGCAAACAGAATAACTTCATTTCTCAGAGTTCTTCAGAATTTAAGTGTTGACTGGTTGAAGACCATGTATTTCCTTTTAAAGACGTCTCTGAAGAGAAAAAAAATGTACAGTGAAAGAGAGAAGGAAGAGTAATGGGCAGTGAATAAAGTTTAAAGGAAAAAATTTTTTGTAAAGTATTTATTGAGGTAACTTTGATTTACAAAATAATATAAGCCCATATATACAAGTTCATCATTCATCAAATATATGACAACACACCACACCCTTTTTTTTTACAGAAAGTCCTACATCTTTGTCCTTTGGACCTCATCATCACTTTCTTCCGGCCCCCACCCCTTCTGCATTGGTGACCCCAGTTCTGTCCAATAGTTGGTTTGTTCTTTTGTTTCATTTATATTCCACACATGAGTGAGATAGTTGGTATTTGTCTTTTCCTTCTGACTTATTTCAATTAGCGTAATCCCTTTTAGTTTCATCCCTATTGTTGCAAATGATAGGGTTTCCTATTTTTAGGGCTATGTAGTATTACATCATCTTCATTCATTCATGTGACTATGGATATTCAAGTATTTCCCAATTCTTGGTTCCATAATTCTTCAGTAAACATGGGGGATCTCTGCAAATTAAGAGTTTCTGTGTTTTTTGGTAAATATTCAGAAGTGGGATGACAGGGTCATATGGGATATCCATTCTAAATGTTTTGAGGAGTCTTGAAACATTTTCTTTTTTTTTTTTAAAGGAAAAATACAGGCATGAATGAAGGTGTGTAGGCAGGAAAGCAGGAAGAGAGAGGAGGAAGAAGCACTTTTATTTGATTTAGTTGTTCACATGGGTTGTTCCCCTCTGGGTCCCGGGTCTTGAACCTGGGACTTTAGGATGTACTAGACCGCTCGGCCACCAGGGTGCACCTAAAAGGGAACATTTTCTAAAAACCGACGTGATGATTGCAATGGATAGCTTTGATTTTTGTTAAAAAGAGGCATGGCAGGAACTTCTTACTTCCAGAGATGAATGCCATCAGTTGGCTCATACTGCATACACATGGTGATAGTCATCTTGGTTTCACTGCCAGTATTTCAGAATCAACTCCAGTCTTGGATGGCGGGCACAACGATCAATGACGTGTTCTCCTCCTGTTGCCTACGTATTCCATCTGTGGCATTTTCTGTCCTTCAATCCAAATTGCTGGCAGTCGTTTTATTTACTCTAATGTAGAATGGTGCTATGTTGCCAGCCATAGGTTCTCAACTCCAAAATCACAGAAAGTGCTGTCAGCATAGTACTGGGAATAAAGAGCTAACAGGTGGAAGTTGGGGGACAGCCAGCAGCATGCACAGATGGCAGTGAAAAGCCTTAGCTGCTTTCTACTTTGCACCCGTTTCGTATTTCCATACTCTTGTTAAGGCAGCACAAAGCTCCTATATCCAAGGCACTTTTCATCCACGCTTGGGGGAGAGGCAAGTCGACCCTAGAATTTCATCTTAGTGATTTGCTTGCAGCACTTTTACACCTTTCCGTGAAATCTACTACCCAGTTTGCTAAAGTGTAGCACAATAGGTGCCGAAGCTCAGTGAACTGGTCCAAAGGTTCACTTCACTTGTTTATTGCCTCCCCCTTACTGTGTTTCAGCAAGAAATTATGAAGAAGATAAAAGCATAATTCCTGAGCTCCCCAAGGTCCTAAAGTTAGCCAAGGGAGTCGAAGGCAGAAGAAACATTGGCTTAGGTTGGGACACTGTCTCTGCTTTATAATATTTTGGTGAGAAACAAATCCAGTGCTAGATTTCTTGACCAGTATTAAACCATTTTGTCAAGAAAGACAGAGGTAGAAGGCCAAATGAGTAAAGAGGAAGGGGACGTGGATTTTGTGGTGCTGATGGGGCAAAAAGGGCGATATAGTGCAATAATGGCTAGAATGATAAATATCGGAAGTTGGTGCCTTAACTGCTTGGGGTAAAAGAGCCACATGAACAACATTCTGGCGACCCATTCAACTTGAAGCCTACACTCAACATCCCGCCCTGTTCCTTTGCCAGCCTCCAGCACTCTGAAACAGGGTCCCACTGGCACCCTTTACCAGTGATGCTGCATTAGCATATAGGAGAGTGAAGAGAATTGTCCGTTTCTGATGTTTTATATTGAAAAGTTTCAAACTTACAGAAAAGTTAGAAAGACAGTACAGGTATCCATATATCCTTTACACAGATTTGCCAATTGTTGACATTTTCTCATATTCATTTGCACACTGTATTTTTGAACTGTGAAAGTGAGTTACAGACATCATGACTTTTCCTTCCTCAGACATTTAGCAGCAATGATCACAATGTTAAAATAATCACTAATTCCATAATAATATCTAATATAGAATCTTTATCCAAATTTCCCTAGTGATCCCTAATACGTCTTTCATAGAATTTTCCTTCCTAGTTCATGATTTGATCAAGGCTCACTCTTCGTGTTAGTTGGTTTTATATTTCTGTTTTGCTTTGTTTCACAACATTGAATTTTTGAAGAGTTTAGGTCTATTATATTGAAGATGTCCCACATGTTGCATTTATCTGGTTATATCTTCATGAATAGATTCAAGCTAAACATTTTTGGCAAGAATCCCCAAATAGATGTTGTAGTATAAAGAGCTTAAATCTAGGTTTGTAGTCTTTATGAAATGTTTGTGTGTGTGTGTGTGTGTCTATTTGTATTTTACTGGGAATAGGGTTTTCGTTATCAAATTTCCAAAGTTTCCATCAGCTCCCAAGCATTAAGAATTGGGCTAGGGAAGGAGTAAATAAATCATCATTATTGGGAGGCTAATAGGTATTCAGTCTACACTTAAATCTAAATCTTCTTAAACCATTAGGTGTTGTGTACATTTTTAAACATAGTAAATTTACTTGTAGATTAAAAAAGAGAAATGTGATAAAACATACAAATAAGACAAAAATATTACAGAGTGAAAGATATTCTTCTGACTTCAGTTCTCCACATCTCCTGTACTTGGCAAGCATGCATCTAGTTTCTTAATAATTCCCTGTGGAGCTAAGTGTATATGTGGATATGTGTACTTTTATTTACTTTACACAAATGAAAGAATTTTCCAGAGGTGTGCTATAGAATTTGACTTATATCAGCTGCATGTGTCTGAAGTGAAACAAAAGTTAACTGCATGTACTTGGTTAAACAAAAATTGTACCAAAAAAAAAGAAAGAAAAGAAAAGGCAAAAAGAAAAGAAAATATCAAGCTAAAGTAGGAATGAATCAGAGTTGGTGAGCCCATGAATGAGCTGGACTTTCTCAGTGTGTGCTGACCCTCAGGTGAGGGTGAAGCCAGATTTTTCTAAAATTTAACTATGGCAAATACGCTTAACATGAGCTCTACCTTCTTATGTTAATGTGTACACTGAAATATTGCTAATTGCAGGTATGATGTTGTACAACAGCTCTCTAGATCTTACTCATCAGAGTACTAAAACTATACTTGTTATCAACTCCCCCTCACCCCCACACCCAATTCTACTCCTTGCTTCTGTGGATCTGACTATTAGGTATATCATGTAAGTGGAAGTAGCAGTATTTGTTCCTCATTTATTTCATGTATATTTCCCTCAGTTCCTTCATATTATTACGTAATACAACATTTCTCTCTCTCCCTCCCTCTCTCCCCCTCCCCCTCCCCTTCAACTGAATAGAGGTTAGCTTCTAGAAAATGCTCAACCAAAGAGCTACAAATGCCTTCCAGAACCAAAGGAGACACCACCTCCATGTGGGATTTACCAACAGAGGTGTTTTGAGCCTCTGAACTGGTATTCTCCAGGGGATCTTTGAGGGACATCTGGAAAGTGCATTTCTAGACTTACAGTCTGACTTGGGAAACTGTGTTGGGTGGGCTTCACTGCTCCTCATTCATCTCTGTGCTTTTGAAAGTTCTCAACATAACATATCTTGGTTGTTCCCCATCAGCATATAGAGAGCTATTTTATTCTTTTAAGGAGCTATGTGGTATTCCATTACACAAATGTACCAGCATTTGTTCAAAACAAGTCCTGTAGGAGGGATATTTAGAAGATTTTTGCATTTTGCTACCCCTGTTATTATGATGGAAGGAATAATACGTCTTTTTATTATAGCACATTTTGGGACTCTTGCATGACCAACTAACTATAGGATAACGATTAGAATATTTTTGCAGTATTTATTTGAAGATATGGACTTTGTTCTCTTTTCTGGTTACTTTTGTATAGAAACTGTTTTGGTTATAATTACTGTTATTTCAGTGTTTCAAAATCATTTACCCTTAATACTACATTTACCTTTAAAAAATCTAATTAGCATAGTTTAAAAAACCATCTAACAGCATGAAAATCCCAAAAGACAGTTGCCAAGTATCTCCAGAAGCTAATGTTCATTTAATAGATATTTTTTCAGTGCCTCTGTGGACCAGGGATAATATTAAAGGTTTCAGTTTAGCTTTTACCTCCTAGTATAAATGAAATTCTGCTGAAAGTTTAAGACCAATAACTATTCATTAAAAAGTTACTCACTTATTCCATAAAATGTACAAGACATTTGAATACCGGTAGGATGTAGAAGTGGGGAAAGGTAGTGTATTTGTATTAAAATTTATATCTCAATGCGTTACCTAGGTAGCAGTTACTGAAATTGAGTTCCTTTTCCTCCTCCTCCTCTCTCTGCCTGCTCCCTCCTTCTCCTCTTCCTCTTCATCGGTCTCTATTTCTTTTTTCCTTCGATGCTTTTTCTTGCTCTTATTACTTAGTTAGGAACTTTAAAATCAATTTGTCTAGTTTGAAAAAAATCCTACTAATAATTTTGGAAGTGGATGCCCAATTATTTAACTTTAAAAGAATTGACATCTTAAGATGCCTAGTTTTTTAAATAAAAGACATGTTACGCTTTTCTATTTTTTCAGTCTTTAAAAAAGCAACTATTAAGTTGAACTTGAGGAATTTTACTCTTTATGTTTCTGTTTTTATTTTTGGTAGAGTGATTCCTTCTAGTACATATTCTGGTGGCTGCTTAGATATATGTTTGAGACGGTTAATTTTCCATATTGTATTTGTTGCCATCTTGGATTTTTTCATTGTTTGAAATAGTTTCAGCTGATTTGCTGGAGTTTTCCAGTCATTTTATCTGCACTTCTTTCAGAACAATGCTAACTTAAGGTGTTGTTAAGTTGTATGGCTAGATTAACTTATTATGTGCACATTTCTGTGCAGTTTCTCTGACTAACTGCTTAATTGAAAAGCAATATAAGCTGTTAGTCTGAATACAAACAAAACATCCCAATCTGCAATCATCACAAAAACGAAATAACCAACTGACAAAACTGTTCTCATATGCAATTGCTAATCAGACTTGTCTTATTTTAGTGAAAACAAAACACAACACAATGAAATGTTTATATACTGAGGTTAAGATTTGTATCATTGTCATGAATAACATGTTTCAAATTTTTCATGTTCCTTAAAGCTTATTGTTCTCATGTGTTAATTTATGAAAAATACATGTAACGAACTTGAACTGATAAAACATTCTAATAAAGTGTTGCTTTATTATCTCTTTTTAATGTTGTAGATCCATGGAAGGTTTCATTCGAAAACTGAGTTCGGTTGACAAGAAAGCTTGGAAACACTGGATTTACTCCTTTTGCCTCTCACTTTGCTGGCATAGGACTTGCCATTGTAGACCCAATGTCAGTAGTTCAGTGCCCTAATAGTCCTTGTCTTTTGTGCTGGAACTAACTGAAAAGAGGTACTCTTAGAATCCTATAAGTAAAATTCTTAATACTAAGTTGTTTGCTTACCTGCAACATAGGGATTGTTAATATGAAGCAGGGTGGGAACCTGATCTACCAGGGCATATCTTTCATCTGAATATGAAGGAAATGAATCATTGACAGTCAACCTGAAAAACTTTGCCTGGAAAACACAGCTCAATATTGCATAATCAAGCATCTGAAAACAGAATGTTCCAGAAAACCGTTTGGAAATCAATTCCCACCACTTTCTCTTATTGGTTTAACTGTTTGTCTTATTAGTAACAGCCAGTGTGTTTTGTTAGCAGTTTATGAAGTGTATTTGTGGTAACCTTGTGAGATGATGAGATAGGTATCACTCTTTTTTACAAGGCAGGAAAGTGGGGCTCGCAGAATGACTTGTCCAGTTTTATACAGGCAGAAAGCAGTAGAGCCAGGAATGACTAAATCTAGATTTGTCTGAGAAGTGAAAGCGCATGGATTACACAACTTCATCTCCTAGAAGCTCAGTTTTGTCATCTGTAGAGTGAGTATAACTCTCATTGTGCTGTATTGTTGTAAAAATTAAATGAGATAATGTAAGATGAGGTCAGTATTAATACATGCATGGAGTTAAACATAGCTGTTTCATTTAATTCTTAGCCCTTTATTCTTGTGCCATGATTATAGCCCTGTAGCTAGCAATAGTCTTAATCAGTACTTTAAGAATTCCACACCCTGGCACACCCTGCTGGAGTGGTGGTTAGATCAGCTGCCTCCAAAGGAGCACAGTCCAGTATATCCCAAGGACTCAGGTTCACATTCCAGGTCTGGTGGGAATAACCAATGTGACCAACTAAATAAGAATAAACAATAAAATTCTTTTTCCATCTCTCTCTTCCTGCCTGTCTAATTATTTCCTTTCATTCCTGTCTGCATCTTCTCTTTAAAAGAAAAAATTTCTACTACCCAGTTGTTGATATATGATGACAGTAAATTAGGGTATTACTATGGTGAATCCTCAATGTGATACTTCTCCTGGGACTAAGAACAATTTTATTTTAGCATTTTAGTTTCTAACTGCTTCCCCCACTTTTGGGCAAAGGGCCTAGAGTGTTTTGAGGGGATTAAGATGAATCTATAATTTATTGAATCATACCATTAAATATGTAGAGTACAGTTATAATGCATTTATAAAGTGGCATATCTTACGGGGGGCAATAAGCAGGCGTAAGCAAAATCATAAAAATCCATTTATCTGCCAACACATTTATGTAAGATATTACACTACTAGTCAGGAATTTCCTGCATGTCGGTCACCCTCCCCCCTGTTCCCTCTTGGAACCTTTCAATAGCTTATAATGCACTGCTCTGCTTCCTCTTCAGGCTTGGCTGTTATCAGTTCCACTCAGATATTCCTTCCTTTTCAATTTGGAGTGTTTTGTGACACTTATGAATGAGTACATCTATTTTTTAATGATTAGAATTTTGATTTAGATAAGAGACTCATCATTTCTGCTTCCCCTCACACAGAATCTTTGTAAGAATTCACCCTTTTCAAACATACATTCGTTATTTGAATCTTCGGAAAAGGGCGCCATAAAATCAACAGCCACATGTGAATTTTAGAAGAAATAATTTCCTACTAAAATAATATGCCAGGGTAGCAGCTGAGGAAATTTTCTGGGTAGGTGAAGAAACACATTTGAGTGTTTCTAATTATGCAGATAGCTCCAAGTGAAAGGGAGCGCCTGTGAAAAAAATATTTGATGTGTAGCAGAAAGCCAGAATGATTCTGAGTTCTCGACCTACTAAGTGAGTAGGGGTAAGTCTCATTCTCTTTTGCTGTAGACACGGGCACTGTTGATGTCTTTTTAATTTTATTAGGACACAAATGTAACCACCTCAGAAAACCCCAGTTTCCAGATGAGGAATTAAGTTGTATTCATGAAACCCTATTTCAATGTACTTGAATATGCAAATTAAATCTTTAGTGATTTTAATGTTTGTACAAGTAATTGGTAAGTAGAAAGTAATATAAAAGAAATAAGTACATTTAATGTTTTCTAACTTTCAATGGAGAAAAGTGGTTTTATTAAAAAAGATTTAGCAGTAGCTGATTCACTGAATTACTTAGCCTCCTAGACATCAACTGACTTTAATCTTCTTTTCTTTTTATCAATTTTACATTTATAATCTGCTAGGAAAAAGAAAACATTTTCTCAAAATGACTTTTGCATCAATTTCATATAATTGGTATAAATTGTATCATATCAGGTATTTTGATTCACCTGAATTAAAATTTCTAATATAGGCCTAAGGATTAAATTTTCTTAACTGGTTTTTCTTCTTGACTGTAAACATGGAGTTAATTTCCAGAAATTCAAGTGGGAATAAATATAGACTGTTAGAATTGTGCTAATGAATAAAGGGAGAAGGTGAACTAGAGATACAGACCTTTAGAAAGGAGATGGCAAAATGATCACTCTCTGTGGGTGATAGGATTGTCAATTTGGTAATACTAGAAAATTAACTGCAGTCATTTTAGAAACAATCTAATGAGAAGACTGGTTAAAAGTAAAGACACGAAACTGATTTTCTTTTTCTTTTTTTTTTTTTTTTTTACAGAGAGAGAGAAGGAAGGGGAAGAGGAAGAAGAAACACTTGGAAGAAAAGAAGAGAAGGAAGGAATTGTCTTTCTTTCTCTTGGTTATGTCTCCAGGCCTTGAGTCAAGAACCTGGCTCCTTGGGCTGTCTATGGTCTATACCTCGGCTTCCATCTTAGTGCCTGAGCAACCAGGACAAGCCTGAATTCTTGCTTATATGCCAAAAATTGCAACTTAGAAAACATAAGGGGAAAAAGAATTCCCTTCTCACTAGAAAAGAAACTTCATGAGTGTGGAGTCCAGTTGGGTTCCCTGCTGTATCCAGAGCTCCTAGAATGGAGCCTGGCATGTCACAGACAACAGTGAGCATGTAGTGAATAAATAAGTGAAGAGTAGCAAAAACATCACAAAATGATAAGAGCAAGTTTAATCTAAACTCTGTAGGGCCTTTACAAAGGAAGTTGTTAAACTACACTAAGGGCCATAGAAGAAGACTTGAAAGAGCAGAAAAGCAACTGGTTCTTACCTGGGCGTGTTCAATGCTGCAAAATCATCAGATTTCCCTAAAATAACTGATTCAATGTTGGTCCAATCAAAATCCCATGGATTTTTTTTTTTTTAACTGGTCAAATGAATTTTATTTCCTGCAAGAATGATTGTATAAATGGAGCTGGTAAAATCTCAAAAAAAAAAAAAAGATAGTGGTTGTGTGTAAGATGTGTTTCTCTAACAGTCATTCATTTAATGGATATATCTGTATCCTCTGCTTGAAAGTGTTCTAGGCACTAGGGATATAAAAGTGAGTAACACAGACTAAAATCCTGTACTGATGGAGTTTATTATTTCATGGAACTTAATTTAGAGATGAACAGACAATATGCAAACAAGTGAAATATATAGGATGTCAGATAGGGTCAGGGTGAGGATTAGGGCATTAAGGAGAAGAATAAGGCAAAGAAGGGAGAATGGCAGACAGGGTATGTGGCGAGATGGGGGTAGACGGAAGTTGTCATTGTAGAGAGTAGGCTCGGTGACGATCTCACAAGAGAAGGTAGTATCTGGGTAAAGAACTGAAGGAGATGAATCAGGAGGTTACCTGGGATCTTAAGCTATGGTAATTAAAACAGTGTGGTATTAGTTCCAAAGAGCTACAGAAAAATGGAACAAAATATTGAGTTCATGAACTGGCCCAAATACATTTGAAGATTTAGCATGTGGTGAAGTGACCCAAAAGGTAAACTGCTTATAATGGTGCTGGGGAACGGTTTGTTAGCCTTTTGGGAAAAAATAAACTGAGACCCTATCTTATAAAGACAAATTTTATAAAAGGACAAGAGAGTTTAATGTTAAAAACACATAAGATTGCTAGATGAATCATTTAAGTAAATATTTTTATACTCCTACTCTTTGAGCAGAGAAGGCCCATTAAAGCATGTTACAAAGCCAGAAAGCAAACAAGACGGCCCACAGATACGGTTATGTAATTAAAACTAAATAAACAAAAAATCAAAACTACCATCCAGAAAAGTTAATTTTAAAAAATAACTACATCGCAGAAACACTATATTTCCTTATTCTAATTTTTCACCCTTTCTGAAGTTAGTGTAAATATTTAATGTGGTAATGTCTCTTTCCCCTTTCTCTTAAGAGCTGTTAAGTTGATAATATAGTCTAATAAACTACCTACTAGAAAGCAGAATTACAGTCTATAAAAAGTTTTAGAAAGACATTTCTTTTGCATACTATAGTAGCAAAAGCATTAAGAATATGAACACAAAGAAAAAAATACAAATAGCCAACAAATTTGAAAAGATTTTTAACCTCAAATAATCAAAGGAGGGTAAGCTGAAATAAGATTGAGATGTAATTTTTTACCTATTAGGTTGGTTAGGTTGAGAAGGATTAATTATGATATTAAAAATAATTATGAGAGGCAAAGGGGACACAGCATTTTCATTTAGTACTAACAGGATGATAGCTTTGGATAACTTTTCATCATAGCTAAGTATGTTTTTATCTTTTGCATTGTTTCCAGATAAAATTGAACAAGTGGACAAAGATGTATGTATGAGAATGCTTAATCAGCATTGTAGCTTACATAACTGCAGTATATGCAAAAAATGGAATATTGTGAAATTTTTATTTATATAGAAACTTATCTACAACAAATTGTTAATTAAAATCAGATTGTGACAGTCATTTTGAAAGAGTTTGGCAGTTTCTTACAAAGCAAACATAGTCTTGCCATGTGATGCAGCAATTATACTTCTAGGTACTTACCCAAAGGAACTGAAAACTTACGTTCAAACAAAAACTGCACAGGCATATTTAAAGAAGCTATATTCATGATTACCAAAACTGAAAGTGACAAAGATGTCCTTCAGTAGTTGAACGGGTAAACAAATTACCACATCCAGACAATGGAATATTATTCAGTGCTAAAAAGAAATGAGCTTTACAGCATGAAAAGACAAGAAGGCATTTTAAAGGCATATTGTCAAGTGAAAGGAGCTAGTCTGAAAGGCTGCATACCATCTGATTCCAACTTTATGGTATTTTGGAAAAGGCAAAAGCGTGGAGACAGCAAAAAGATCAGTGGGTAGAGTGGGTGTGGGAAGTGAGGGAGGGATGAATAAGTGGAGCACAGGGGACTTAGAGGGCAGTGAAATTGTTCTGTATGTTACTCTAAGGTTGGATACGTGGCATTTTGTATTTGGCAAAACCTATAAGAATAAATCTTAATATGAACTTCAGTTAATAACAATATATCATTACTGGTTCTTCATTTAACACTGTATCATACTATTGCAGGGTGTTAATCATAGAGGGAACAGGTGAGTGGAGGGGAGGAATGAATGTATATGAACTTCGTATTTTCTGTTCACTGTTTCTGTAAACCTAAACCTACTCCAAGAAATAGTCTGTTAGTTAAAAAAACTGAAAGACATTTATGTATGGTTCTCTTTTGTTGTGTGTGTGTTTTTGTGCTTGAATGTGTATGTGTAGGAGGTCATATATAGAAATAAATTTTTAAAAAAGAGTACATCAGAATGTTAACTGTTGTCTTCCAGTAGTGGGATAGTGAATAATGTTTGCTTTTTAATTGTTATCTTTCAATACTATCCAAATATTTTGCAGTCATTTTTTATAACTAGAAATAAAAATGTATTTTCATTAAAAAGACAATAGCAACAACTAGAGAAGAGAAAATAAACAGAAAAGAAAAGCAAACAATTTAAAATAAAAAAGAATGCATATCCCACTATAGAGCTAAACATTATAAATAGTTTGATATATATCTATATAGGATCGTTATAATAAAATATGTAATATGTGAAATGCATATGCAAATACACCTATTACGTGTAATTTACAACATAATTATACTTTATAAATTTTTAAATAATTTTTTTTAAAGTGATGATGTTGACAGGAATGAAGGTGAGGAGGCAGGCAAGAAGACAGGAAGGGAGAAGAGGAAGAAACATGTATCTATTTAGTTGTTTGTCTTGGTTGCTTCCCCCTGCACCCTCCACCTCAGCCCTGGCCTGGGCTGTAACCCTAAGATGTGAATCTGTGTCCTTAAGATGTGTGTGGACTATGCCAGTTAGAGGCATCAGACTTATCCTCTAAGCCACCAGGGCACACCAACAATTTTTTTTTAAAGAGAAAGGAAATAGGAATAAAGGCAGGTAGGCAGGCAGGAAGGCAGAGAGAAGAGGTAGAAACATTTTTTTTAATTTACTTACTTGTCATTTTGATTGTTCCCTCTAATGCTGGGTCCCAAATATGAATCCTTGGGCTTTATGAAGATTATACACCAGCCACACACCTGAGCCAACAGGGCATGCCTGCTTTATATATAATTTTGCTTCCTCTGTATTAAGCTTACTTTACGACTGATACTTACCACATTGTTCAAATATTTTGAAGCAATTATTTAAAGATGCTGCATAATTTTCCACCCTAGGATATACTGTCTTTACTGAATATTTATTTTTCCATATATTTTAATGTTATAAACAATGTTATGATGAACATCATTATATAGTTTGTATTATATTTTCTAATTTTAGGACCGAAGATATTTCTAAGGTGATCCACAGGGATCACTTCAAATAGTGACAAGATAGCAAGTCTTTAAGATAGGAAAGGATATTAACAAACCATTTAGGTGTGTCCTGGTGGAGTAGCAGTAAAGTCAGTTGCCCCCAAAGGAGTGAAGACCACATAACCCTGGGTTCAAGTCCCGGGTCTGGGGGGTGGGGGTGGGGGTGGGGGGTGCGGGGACAACCGGTATGAACAACTAAATAAAAAAAACCCTTTTTTTCTCCTCTCCCTGCCAGCCTGCCTACTTGCCTTCATTCCTGCCT
>RJWH01000324.1:514735-889137 GCA_004363575.1 Solenodon paradoxus | reverse complement strand
AAATTGAATTCTGAATTTATGAACATGTAAGTGGATATTCAATTTACAAAGGAATGATATCCACCTTTTTTCAGCTCCTTAATGTTTTCATTTTATTTTCAACTTCTAAGTAACAGGAGCATTTCTCAAAATGAATGTCACTATTATACATGTTATTTGAATAAGACTATATATTTATTGAAGCATTACTGCAGAAATCTATGTAAGACACCAACACTTAAGAGATCATTAAAGTTACCTTTTTTTGGTGGGGGGACAGGATATGGAGAAAGAGGAACCAAAGATCCTTTGGGAATTCTCATGGAAACTGAAGATTGTCCGTATGTAGAATACACTCATATTTTTGCACACTGTATTGTTTATTGTGAAGTCCAGGATGATATTCCTACTATCGCATTTGAACATGACTCAGAACTTTGGTTCACTCGTTTTTTAAATAAAACCACTTCCTATTTTATATGATATTTTGTAAAATCCTTTCCTAGGTTTTATTCTAAGGTTTAGTTATTATGTATTTATCAAAAGGTCAAAGCTTTATTCAAGTACCCCCAACTTTCTGAAATAAGTAAGGAGTATAATATCTATTTTCATTTTAAGAACTGAGAAAATTAAGGGCCTGAGAGAGGTTAAATGATTTGCTGAAGGACTCTTTTTCACCAGGACTCAACTCCTTCCCTTTTGACTTTAAATCTTGTTCTTTTCCTCTTTCATTCTGATAGATAGTCTATTCTTTAGACTTCGGGCTCGCTCTCGTTTTGTAAATAGTATTTAGTTGGGCCCTTGTGATTTCAGATTTTGGTATCACTGTAGCACAATATTTTAGCTATACAAAGTAAGTACTCAGTCTGCGTTTGTTGGTAATGTTTAAATTTCGTCTGATAGCAAATTCTGGTGTTGTTAAATAGATCATCATTTAACTTACCTACACACCTCTGTCTGAAGTCAGGAGTTTAGTAATTATCTGATTATTCTGTTCAAGGCAGGTAGCTGGTAAGTGACACGTTAAGGCATCCATTTTTCTCCTTAGATTATCAGACAGTGAAATCATGGAAAATTAAACTGTAGCAAAGATATGAATTTTTGATGATATTTTGGTTATTTTTGTATCTTCACTATTGAAGTTTTAGTCAAATATTATTTGTGGAGAACATTGAGTTCAACTGGAGAGGAAAAATGTCAGAGAACAATCCCTTCAGTCTGGCAGGTTCATGTCGTATGTAAGATGTCGCTACCAGTGCTGCCATTTCTTCTTTCAGTAAAGCCAAGCAAGACTTCTTTCTGTATATTTGACCTTTTTGAGTTATTGAGATCAAAGAGGGCATCTCTACTGTATGTTTGTTCTTACCTTTGCAAAGTACTACATGAGATTATTACTGAAGGAATTTTCCACAGAAACCCAAGGGTTGAGGGTATTTCTTTTTGATGATATTTTATTGACTAGTGGATTGGGGATTAACTGAGTTGATACCTAGAGAGTAATTTAGAGAAGGGGAAGAGGCCGAAGGAATACGAGCGGGGTAGGGGTAGAAGAGGGAGTGCTGGGCTGTGTGGGAATTAGATTGTAGCTTCTGGGAGATGTGTCTGCTACTCCTGCAGCTTTCCTGTGTTTTCCAGGCTCTGTGTTAAATACTCTCCATTTATCTTCTCATAACTTTCGTTCACGAGCCTACAAAGTGGCAAATATTATTATCTATACTTAAAAATTAGAAAATTGGCTCAGAGGTATTTATATAAGTGACTCAAATTCTCCTCACAGAGTTAGGATTTGAACTCCTGAATGTTTAGACCACAAGCCTGCTGCTTTACCGTGATACAGATGATCAGCTAAGCAACACTGATGTTATAATACTTTCTCTCAATTAAGCTTTTGGTTATAACTGCCCAGAATTTTTTTTAAACACAAGAGGCACGTGTTCCAGTTTATTTTTATTCAAAGATAAGAGTATATAAAGATGTAGGTCCTTTTATGGCTTGTTGAAGTTTATTTGGTCTTTAGAGCTTGTTGTGCATCAGCGATCTTATTAGTTGGAAATAACTCCTTAGCTCCTGTGTAGGATTGAAAAGATGTACTCTGTAGATTTCTATTTTTTTTCCTGGAGTGTGGTAATTTGTGTTTGTCTCTATTTCTATGCTTTTGGCAGTAGCCAGAGACTTGAAGTATTAAATATAAATGAGCTATTGCATATGATATTCTGTGTCCTATGGGAGAAAAGTAGTGAATCTGAGAGACATGTCCAAGTACAGTGAATTTCCTGCTAGAGGCTTATGTCTTTTGGGGAAAGTTACAGCAGTCTGAAGGTGTATAAGGTGTCTCTCTACTACTATCAGTTTACTGGGCAGTATCTGGCAGAGAGCACAAGAGGAACACGATAGCAGTGTTGAGTGGGTTTGTTTGTTTTTCTGCAGAAAAAATTTCACAGAATTGGCAGTTTTATGAAAACACTCCTGTGCTGGATAATCATCAAATATTTATTCATCAAATATGTGTTGGGTGGTAGATGCTGGAACTACAATGATCAATTTGTTATTGTTCTTGCTTTCCAAGAACCTTCAACCAGAAGGGAAGACAATATATAAATAAGTTCCAGTACAAGATCTCAAGGGTCCTAATCACAGGGCCTTATGAAAGCACCTTGAAGAGGTGCTAGGCTTTCTGAAGTGGTCAGAGAAATTGTTCCCGGGGAGAGAACATCTATCCTGAGCAGGCCTAGCTACATAATATGGAGAGTCCAGCACAAAATCAAAATGTCTGTTACTTGTTTAAAACAATTAAGAATTTCAATATGGCGACAACAGAGCATTAAGCCATGCACAGGCATGTTTAATTGACGCTCTTTCCATTTAGACTGTAACAACCACAGTGAGAAAATCCCAAACCATTGCTTAAGAAAATGAACCCAGTCTGGGAACTTAAAGCTATTTACTTATTATTATCCAGCTAACATCCATGGACCTAAAAGAATATATTTAAATCAATTTGGTGTGATTATAGCATTTTTTTGAGAAACCATAGGCTATTAGAATGGGTCATGAATGTTATTTATTGAATGCCCCCCACACCCCAATGATAAGCGAACTCTCTGGAAACTTCAGGGAATACTTAACTACTTTCTGCAGCAGCCTGAATCTCTGAAAGAAATAATTGATTGCCAATGATGAAAACCAAATGCTAGTAGTACATTGGTTGGAAACTCTACCAGTTGATTACAAAAAACAGAAAATGTGTTAGCTGTGGAATAATGTATTATTGTTATTAGTCATTAACTGTATGATAGCACCTCCAGGTAACCATATAATTGACAACGCCTTTCTGCAAGGAGGCTATTTCTGGGCGCCATTCAAATCAGGTTTGGTCAGACTCCACTCTGGCCAAGGAAGGCAGAGGAAGACACACATGGCATGTCTGAGCAGAAGTCCCAAGCTCAAAGGGTCATTGCAGTCTGGCACTCTCTTTTTGCCCCCTGTCGTGGTCTAGAATGTTCCTGCATAAACTATTCCTTCTGTTCAGATCCTGAATGAACACCACATGGAGCAGAGACACAGCTGTCATATGAAATGTGAACGAGCCTTTGTTGTTGAAAAGACACTGAGATTTTGGGGTTATTAGTGACCAAATAGTCTGGGGAAAACTGACTAATGTAATGTTCTGTTTGTAAGTTCACAAATGCTGTCTTTGCCCAAAGGACATTTAATGACCCCATTCTTCTGGGAAGCGACATTTCTCTAATAATGATGATTACACGGGTTCTTCTAGAGGCAAATATGACTGGGATTCTGCTGATAGTTAAATAATCCAATCTGGTGGGAAATCAAGCTGAATCCTAAGGCAGGAGCAGAGTCTGGTATCTAATAACCCCTGCCCTTACTTTCCCAACTGACCCAGCTGCTTACTGCTACATGATCTTGAATAAATTGCTTAGCCTCTGTTTCCCCTGAAAGCTCGGAACAGGGCTATTTACTTCCTAAGGTTGTTAAGGTTGAATCAGTTTCTGCCTATTTCACATCAATGCCTTTTTCCCGTTTAGTTTCCTACCGTTCAATTTAGCTTTTTTTTTTTTTTTTTTTTTTTTACCTTTGTCTATCATTTGTAATGGGGCGTTTACAGATTGGTGTTGAGTTTCTTTTTTCTCCTCTCCAAATACCTATACTTTTACTTCTCTTTTCAGTGGCAAACACTACTGCTTATTTGCTATGTCCTTTATTTATATATAAAAATATAGTTAATTATACCTATTATCATGATATGTGCATATATACACATCACATATATACTTATTAGCATACATTAGCTATATTATATCTATAATAGCATTCATTTATTAGTGTACACATTAATATACACATATTATAAGAGAGTAATACATATTGTGTTATATATACCTAAATAAAAACATGTCGACCATATTCTTTAGATAGAACAAATTTAATATAAAAGATTTAGTAAAATATTACCTTTTCTTAGAATAGAAGTTCACTGTTCTCTGTGAAATTATAAATTATTTTCTGTCATTTACTAGTTTTTTCTAATTGTTACTGTGAGTCTGTCCCTGTATTAACTATGAACTAGGGACAAAGAGGGAAACAGTACAGAAATGAGCTTGTCCTCTGTAAGCTGACCTGGTAGAAGAGGCAACATTCTGCAAATAAATAAATGTAATAACAAAATTAAGTAAATGTCTTTGGGAAGACTCGAATGGACAATAATGATGGTTAGGGCATGCCCTGGTGGAGTAGTGTCTGAAGGGGTCAGGCCACAAACACCTGGATTTGAGTCCCAGGTTCTTGGGGCAGCGGGGGCCACAACTAGTGTGAACCACTAAATAGAAATGAAATGAGATGCCTCCTCCTCCTTTCTCTTCCTGCCTGCCTACTTACCTTCATTCCTGCCTGCACTTTTCCTTTAAAAGAAGCTAGGGTTAATTAATAGTTGTATCAAAGATGTGAAATACCATTTACTGAGCACTGAAGTTCCAGCCAGTTCATTTGTATTTTTTCATTTAAATCTTATAATAACTATGTGAATAGGTTCATTTTATAGATGAAAAAAATTGAAGCTTATAGCTGTCAACCAGCTTTCCCAAGATTAGCCAGCTGGTATATAATACAAGAGTGGATTTTCTTACCTCTGACTGCTTCCTCTTGTCTGATGAGCTCTTTTCAAGTAGGACAACCAAGCACCTTTTTGCACCTTTACCTTCACTTCTATACTTCTATCTATCCTCTGCTATGGTATCTTTAGATGATCAATTATTTTATCTTAGAAAAAAGTTAAATTTCATCTTTCCTTTTCCCTCAAAGGCAGTGATTTTTTTTTTTTTTTTTTTTTTTTTTTAATGGAAAGTTGCAGGTAGGAATGAAGGCAAGCAGGCAGGCAAACAGGAAGAGAGGGGGGAAGCAGCATCTTTATTTTACTTCTATTTAGTTGTTCATACTGGTTGCTTTTCCCCTGGCCTGGGACTCGAACCCAGGGTATGTGACTTGCTCCTTTGCAGGCAATTCACATAACCACGACTCCACCAGGGTGTCCCTAGGAAGCGATTTTTAATAAACAAAGCACTGGAGTAAGATGGTGGAAAACTACCTTCAAACCACAGTGCTGTTACTTGATGGGTGTGTGACTTCTGTTAAGTCACTTAACCTCTCAGAGACTGTTTTCTCCTCTGTAAAAGGAGAGAGTGCCAGGTATGCCTTTATGATCTAAACTTTTGCATGAGTGGGATCTGGCTTAAGAATTTTACTCTACCTGGTTGTACAATGATGCAGGATTCTTTCTGATAATATGTGCAGGGGTTTGTATACTTGATACCACTTCACCAAGAACCTGGATCTCCGAGTCTGTGGGAAGATTTCTTTTTCCTCTGCATATTACCCTCAGTTTGTTTCAGGTTTGGGAAAAGTTTGCTGTGGTGCCTTCTGCCTTTGAAATAAAACGGGACTAAGAGCGACTTTGAAGACTCCACAACAGAGATGGAAGCACCAGGGCGTTCTCTTTTTCGTTTTTCTTTTGCTATTTGGATAAGTGTAGCTGTAGCAGAGTGCGGCTCAGGAGGGCAAATATCCTTTTGGAAGAAGCTTTAAAAGTGATCCCATTTCAAGTCACAAGATCAATTATGCAAGGTTCTAGAACTACTGATACTGAGTGTTACAACGGCTCGTGGCACAGGTTCAGAGGGTGATTCAGGATGTCTCCTTCCTTGGACATTAAAGCTCATTACCTGAAAATTACTCAGCCTTGGGCCTCAGAGGAATCTTAAGTGCCCAGCCCAAATGGCATAATCTTATTTGAAATACCAAGATCTCACGATAATGAACAATGTAGAAAGAGAAAGCACACTTATCTGGGTCAGACCTCATCAATTTGATCATTTCCAGTGGAGAGGACACATCTTTAGATAACTAATATCTGTCATATAAGGGGTCTGTGGACTTTCAGTTGTGTGCCTGGAGTAAATGACCTCAAGAAAATAGCAGCAGATAGAAAAGGGGGAAGACATCACTTGTTTATGTTCCTGCCCTATGAACAGTCTCTGAGAGAATGAACTTCATTTGATGATCGTTTCTATTCTTGCCTGCAAATTGGACATAATAAATCCTACCTCAAAGGGGTGTGACGCGGACAGTATGAGATAATGTAATGAAAGGCCTCACGTGGCGTTTGGCACAGTGCGGAGTGGATGTCAGCTTTTCCCTCACACTTCACTCATCACCAAACTGTGTGTGTCTGGAAGGCGCCAGACCGCCTTACAGACCCCAGGGGATATGTGGAGCTTGCCCTCAGCAAGCAAGTGGTCTAGGAAGGAAGATAAGATGCGTAAAGAGACAACTGCAGTGGGGTTTGAGGGAGTCCCAAAATACAGCACCCATTTTTTTCTGGCTGAGTTGTGAACTAGTACATTGAGAGAGAGAGACCCAGGTTTTGAGGGGGTTATTCTGGAGGATGTGGAGAATGTGGCATGCTTGTCCTTCAGTCAGGGACTGGGTGGGTGTCCCTGGTGCAGCCACGGGCACCTTCAGAACTGCAGGCCTCTGTGGGGGAGCTGGAGGTGGCAAGGCTGGTCCACAGAGGGTGCACCCAGGGGCAGCGGGAGGTAGCTAACAGAGGGGAGTGTCCCTGTGTGGAGCCTTCTCCACATGGAAACATAGGATGGAGAAAACTGTAAGAAAACCCCACCAAAGTTTGTTTATAATTTAAATTAAGAGACTACGAATAACTGACACTAAAACCAACACCTCATTGCTGGTTGATTCATTTGGTTTCCAAATCCTGGCTCTATATCAGAATCACCTGCGAAGATTTAATAAAGTCACAAATACCTGGTTCCACTGCGGGGATTCTAAATTGGAGGGCTTGGGAGGGGGCCCAGACGTCTGCATTTACAAAACTCTCACCAGGTCAGTCTGACAGGCATCCAGGGTTTTGACCCACAATGTTGAGCAGTTTTGGGCTTGGTTAATTGAAAAAAAAAACATCAAAAGCCCTTGAAATAAATGACCAATGCTAATCTCTTACACGTCTGTGAGAATAATTACTTCAGATGTGTGTTTGCTAGTTTGCCAAAACAGATAAGAGAAACTCAAGGGAGTAGACAGATACAAAGTTAAATTTCCTTCCTCTTCTGTACATTTTTTTTTGGCAGAAATGACCCCATTTTTTATTTTCCTTTGTTCTATCCTCTCTATGTTCAACACCAGCCTTTCAAAGGTGGTCTTCCCTAGAAACATGAATAGGGTCATAAGAGATCAAGTTGCAGATTTACCTTTTAGTGAGTGCCTGTTATGTGCTTACAACTGTGCTCAGTGATCTCTTGTATGTTTTCTCAGGTGAAATGGGCTATCCGTGTATTAGGGTTAGTAAAGACTTTGTAAGCTGGTGAGAGTGTTTATGGATCATGACGTCATAAAAGCTTATTTGTACATAATACTCAGTGCTGATGAAGATAATAAGTACTATATTTTTAAGTTATAGCAATATCTAGCAATTGCATAATGTATTAATCTTTGAAATGATAAGTAAATTACTGCATGACTAATGACTTAATTAAATGTTATGCATATACTCAAAACTGGTCGTTATAGAGTTTATGTAGCAACAGTTAACACGCAGGACAAAATGTCAAATGAAAAAATATATTGCCAGAATACTATATAAAAGTTCTTCACGAGCACTGGGAGGGAATAGGAAGATGGAAAGTGGTTTGTGTGCTGTAGCAGAATTAAAAGTGGTTTTCCCTTTTGTGGATGTGGTGGATAGATTTTGTTTAGGTTATCCCCAAATCCTTTCCCAGTCTACGTGGACCCAGGAGGAAAAAGAAAAGTTTCTATCTCCAGCTAGTGAATTGGGATGATGCGTGCCTTGAGTTGTTGGCGACCCTGCATTTTTTTTCTCTACCAAATGGAGAAAATTTGCCTGCAGTAAGAGTTAGATCAGGAGTCAGAGAGATGGATGGATGGGTCGATATGGGCTAGGTAGGTTGAGGGACATGCTCATGACAGCTAATAAGTCCCCGAAACAAACCTCTACACTTGTCACTTACGAGAGCCCACTAAAATTTCTTCTTGTACTGGTTAGCCTCATGTTAGTCACTTGTAATTGAAAAAAATCTGACAATAGAATTAAGTTTTTAAAAGTTTTTATTCTGCTAGAATGGGCCAAGGTTATTATTTTTTTAAAACTCTTTTTACTTTTCTCTAGTCCCTGGAACACTTTGCATGTTTGAATAGATACTTCATTTGTGAATCATTTCCCATTAAATCACCGGTAGACTTTTGCTTCCTATTAAGCTACAATCCCCTCCCTGTTTCTTTCTCAGTTTTTCCTGAGACAGCAACCTCATTAACTGTGTCTTCACATCCTGCTCCTGACAAGAACCACCCTGAGAATGGTTTCAAAAGGGTAATCTGAACCACAATGTGAATTCAAATCTGTACAAGGCAGGGTTGTATGGGGGAATTTGACATACATCAACAAACATTAATTGAGCACCTACTATAAGCCAGACACTTGGGCTATGTGAAGACAATAAACCAGAGTTCATGCCCTTAAGGTTCTTCTATCTGTGGGGGTGTGTGTATGCACTGGAGGAGGGCGGGGGCAAGGAGGCTTGGAGTGGGAGTTTATTGAGCACTTATTACTTATTTGCTTAATATCACTGCACAGAGCAAAAGGCTAACCACCAAATTTTTTTGAACTTTTATTCTATGCCACACCTATATACATTCATTGTTGTTTTTTTTTTTTCCCATTGACCAGATGAGGAAACTGAGGTGCAGTGAAGATATGTAATGTGTCTAACTGGCAGAGGTGGTTTTAACCTGAGATAATTTGACTCTTTACCATTAGATAATGCTGCTAACACAATTTTGCAAGAACTCTTGCTCAGAAATGCTAGATCTGGTTCTTATATCAATTTTTAAATACTTAAAAAATTATTGAATTGATCTTGGCTGTGGGTTATACAGATATTCAGTCATGATGAACTAAAGGAAGACTTTCTTTTCAACCTGTTTCACTGTGAGCCATAGAAAAAAGATCTGAAAAACATGAATTATCTATACATTCATCTATTCAACAGGTTTTTATTGACTGTCTGCTATAGAGTAAATTTTGTAGAAAGTTCTCAGTTTGATAAGAGTAGATGAAAAATAAACAAGTTCTTAAAATGTATCATAGTGTGGTTAAATCCTGCACTGAAGAATTGCAAAGGTACTGTGGGAGTATTGAGAGGTGGAGGAGGGGAGGGAGAAGGGAAATATCAAGAAATGGTTGGCTAGTAAGCTGTGTATTGAAATAGGAATGCTCCAGGGGTAGGGGAGGAATGGTTCGGGAAGAAAGGTCTTGCAGGGAGGATCTGCTTCTAAGCTCACTCAAGTGTCTTGAGAATTGCAAGTGGCTCTAAGTGCAAGACAAGAAAGATAGGTGGAGGGAAAACTATGGGAAAGCATTTGGACTTATTTGATCAGCAGTATATATAATTTTTCAGTTGCAGGCACCTAACAGTAAAAAATAACTTGAACATGTAGTTTTTTAAATGTGGTTATTTAATAATTTATATGAATATTTACTGTATACATAGGCTATCATACCAATATACAGCTCATACAAAATGCATAGATAAGATTATATAAATAATATTTAAATATCTAATTTGCTCCCATAGAAAAATATTAAATATTAGAATGAGCAATATGTTTATAAAGGCTATATATTTTAGAAAGCTTTTGTTTAACACTTAGTGATAAGGTAATTTAAAGAATTTTGTCTAAGTCCAGTTTATTTGAATTTCTAGTTTTAATCAAAACAAGATACTTCACAAGAGATAGCATTTCAACTCGAAAAGTGTTTATTGGCAGATGAACCAATTTATTTAAATGAGGGTGATCCCATTTTCCTTTGTTGTGGCACTCCCTTCCCTCCTTTAGATGAAAGTCAGGGCCAGGGCGCCCGTATCCACACCATACATTCCATACGTTCAGTATTAGTACAGTGCACGCGCTTCCTAATTATGTCCTTTTTAGTTGTTTTTATTTTTATTTGTTTTAAGATTAAGAATAGGTAAAAATGTGAGTCCTTTGCTCTACACCAAGGATTCCTAACTTAGGATTTGTGACTTATGTGTGACTCACTTTCAAGAATGAAAAACAGTGACCGACAGTAATCAGATGTCCAATATATGTTATGAACTGGTGCCCTAGGTAATGGGCATCCACTGAAGAATTTTAAGGAGGACATGATGAGATTTAGAAGATGTCTTAGAGAGGGTGAGTCTGGGCAGGGAAAGCAGTCAGTGACTTCCACCTCCCTCGGACAAGAAGTAGCCAGGGGTTGGAACAAAGCAAGTTGAGTGGAGTAGGAAAGAGAAATTTGGGTCAGGAAAATCAGTATGTTCCATAAGCCATCACTGAGTGTGTGTTTATAAAAGCAAAAATCATGTCCTCAAAAGGAAAGCAGAATTCAAGTATAAAGGAGTTGCAGTTCTTCTACGTTTTTGTTTGCTTTTTATTGTCTTCTCCTGCATTCTGTTGGTGGAAGTGCAAATTAGTGCAGCCGTTATGAAAAATAGTATGGAGATTCCTTAGAAAATCAAAATGAGAAACTCCATATGATCCTGTTGTTCTGCTTTGGGTATTTACCCAAAGAACAGGAAAACACAAATTTGAAGAGATACGTGCACACCAGTGTTCATTGCAGCATTATTTACGATAACCTGGAGCCAGAAAAAAAACCTAAATTTCCCTTGACAGATGAGTGGATAAACAAGACGTGATATATACACAATGGACTATTACACAGATATAAAAAAGGATGAAATCTTGGCTTTTGCAACAACATGAATAGATCTGGTTGGTTCTATTCTTAGCACAGTAAGACGGAAGAAGAAAGATGGACGCTGTTGATAGCACTCATATGTGCTACATAGAGAAACCAAACAAATCAAACATAAATAGACTTTTAGATGATAAAAAGTAAAACCGTCCTTTTCTTTATATTTATTTTATTGCTATTCCCCGCCCTCCCCTCCCCCGAGATTCAAACAGGGAGAGAGTCAGAAGGGGAGTTAATAGTCTTTAAAAATCTAGTAATACAATAACAGAAGAAGAGTGTTTGGAAAGAGGGCCTGTAGAATGATACTGGAGGGCCCCAGATAAACTTCCAGTCTATTTCCTAGGTGGGAAAATACAATTTATTTGAATTCCATGGCTGAAACGTCTTCACATTTCTTTTTGTTGCGATCAGCATTACTTTGAGATTGTCTAGCTTGTGCTGTTTCTCGTGGTCAGTCTCTAACTTTCAAATACTAAAGTGGCATTTCTGCAGATCTTCCTGCGTCTCCAGCCCCCTCACATACTTTTTTCTGGTCTAGCTCATTTTTGAGCATTGCTTGGAATGTCCGCTTGAGCTGGAAATGTCATGGGCACCTCACCTTCAGGGCGTGGTTGTCACAGGACAAGCTCAGGTGTTGGGAGGATCGTTTTCCTGGAGCTGAGGTAAGACAAGTGGGTGCAGGAGAGAGAGCGCCCTCAGGGCATGTGAGGAAAGGAGAGGCAGACCCCTTTCCACAAGGGCCTCTTTCAGTCCTTGCAGGGCCTGGCCTCGTGTTTCCCAACACCCAGACTTCCCAACCGGTCCAGAAACAACAATTTGAACACACGGGCCATTCCGCGCTGCCTCGGGAGAGCTGGGTGTTTTTTCTGCACCTGGGCCAGGGCACGGGGCCGAGGAGCATGGAGCCAGTGCCATGCGGCCCTGGAGGCTGACACCGCGGCGCTGGGTTCCTGTCCACCCACAGACCCTTCCCACTGCCGCCGGGCCAGGGCGGAGCGTGGTTGAGCAAGGTGAACTTTCTGAGTGGCAAGTGTCTCCAGGAGACTGTGGATGGGTCCCTACAGATTTATTTGGGTTGTCAGTGGCATTGAAGTCAGACCTCCTACTGCAATCGTGATCAACCTGGCTGGCATTTAGCCCCTGACAGCAGAGATCCTGGCACGGTGAGCCTGGCATGGTGATGGGCGATGAAAGTGTGGAGCCGGAAGAAATCTGACCTCCTTTCTGTCGCTGCCTCTTGGGAAAAGGACTCTTGGTTACTGTCTTAAGCGTCTGGCTCCAATTTTGTGTGGTGAAGGTTGGGGCTTATGTATTGGATGATTTCGTACTTGAAAAACGATTTTAAGGTCTACAAAGAGAGTGTTTTAAAATCACACTGAAGATGAAAGTGTTGATTCATTGTATGGAGGGAACACGGCAGCATGGCGTTCTAGAGGTTTAAGGTGTGTTTCCCAGCAAACCCGCATCTGTAGGTAATGCATTCCGTTCACGCAACCGTTCCAGCGCTTCCTTCGCCAGGCAGTCGTGCCCTCTCCCCAGTCTCCCCTTCCCTCCTCATGACCACTCATCTTATTTTATTGACCAAAAGTGGTGTGTTTTTAAAAAATTTCAGCGACAGGCTTAAGTTCTTCGTGTAATCCGATTCTGAAGAGACTCCCCGACAACCACAGGGACTGTCATCTTTCAGTGATTCATGTGTGGTGTCACCAGGAAACACTGCTTCTCTCCTCTGAGCCCGTTTGTCCATCCGCACCAACACCACCTTTATGGCAGTGGGACTCCCTAATCATCAAGGATTGGAAAGGATGAGTGAAACGCTAGAGAGTGCACTGTTAAAAGAGAATTATTATTATTATTTGCTATAAATTGTCACCCACGCAGCCCACTGGGTCCTTGTGGGGGAGGGAATCAAGGTTTCTCGAAAGGGACATGTGTGCGTCTTATGACCTGAGTAAGAAGCATGGCCAGCTTAGTCAATAGGTATTTATAGAAGTATCTGCTGACAACTAGTGCTGCTGTATTGACATCACTGTCTGAAGAGCAAAACCATACATGTTCGAGTCATTAAAATTTGCAATCATATGTGACAACAAATCATTCACTAGTAACAGAAACACGCATTTTTTTTTTTTTTTTTTTTTTAAACTATAGGTGGTTCAATTGTTCTCGGGCTCCTTGCCGTATACTTTCTAGCAATAAAAAACCAGTTCTGCTTTTTCTCCCCAGATGTCTCTACCTTCAGTGACCTGCGTGAGACCAGCAATTCACTTCTGGGGCTTTGAAGGTATTTGGCTTTGGGGTTAGGGCATTGCCATTCCCACTTGTGATAGATTTAAGTAGAACAGGTACTCATGATCTCATTAATACCGATGAACATGTAAGGCAGAAAAGGTGCAACTTCATTTATGTCTGCCTTCTAATCAGATCAGTTCAGCTCTCATTGACTTGTGGGTCCCAAGTATTCTGGAGAAGTTTGCAAATTCCTTCATTTTTGCTCTTGCTCCCAAGGGATCACTTTTCCTATTACCTGCTGCCGTCTGGCTTCACTTTCTCTTGTCAGCCCTGAAGCTGCCCATTACCCCACCACCCTTCAGAACTTTTCCTTGAAGTTTTTCCAAAGAGGTGCTAGCTTGCCACATTCTTGCTGGTCATTCTGCCATCCCCTGTGTCTTAGAGATCTCCTTCCTCTGAACACTGATGTGACATCTCTATCTCTATATAACACGAACTGCCTTTGTTTCCAGGTCTGTGACTTGGTGTCTACCAGCATATATCCTGCCTCCTCCAGGACAGCTTATGGGCCCTGTGTTGCTTTTCCGGGTAATGCCCCACATTGAATGAATTGTAGAGATAATGTGTAAAGGGTCCACTGGAGCGAGTTCTTAATACGGTGTATTTTGTTTTTCACTTTATCAATTCTCGTCTTAGTCTGATGTCTTACTGTTAACTAAAAACTCAGTAGGCAAGATTCCGAATTTTTCTTACAGGAATGTGCACAAGTTTGGACTGGTAGATGACTCAGAGACTCTAAGGAATCTAAAAGCCATGGTTATCTGAGAAAGAGAGAGAGAGAGAGAGAGAGAGAGAGAGAGAGAGAGAGAGAGAGAGAGAGAGAGAGAGAGAGGGAGAGAGAATGAATCAGAGAGTCACAGAGAGAGACAGACAGAGTTAGGAAGTCCTGCAGGCACAACCCACTAAGGTAGATCTTGCAAGGCCCCTTGTTACTTACCAATACCTCCCATCATTGACAGGGGGCTGCAGATAGCAGTGGGTGAGTACCCTGAGGTCATCTGATAGAAGAAAGAAGAAAAGGGATGATCAGTACTTCTCCTTCTCCCAAGCCCAATTCAGTCAGCAGTTGTCATTGCTGCCATTTATTGAGTTCTGTGCTATGCCTAGATGCTGTGCTACTTTAAAAATTAATACTATCTCATTAACCCCATGCCACCTCAGAGGAATTCACATGTTGACACAAGAGGACAAAGAAGCCCAAGGTCACACAGTTAGTAAAGAGACTGTACATCCAGGTCTGTCTAATCTTAAAGCCTATGCTAAAGTTTGTCCTCACCTATTTATCTGTTCATTTTGATCTTCATTTTGTCTTTCACTGGGAAGGAGGGGAGAGTCACATCTATATCTAGATCTATATCAGATGAGAATTTGTAGATTCTCAGTACATTTCTGCTGAATGATTGAGTCCATCCAGTGATTCTGTGATGGAATCTGGAACTGAGCAGGGCCACGTCTGGGAAAAGGCCATGTGAGGAGGGAGGAAAGTGGCTGTCTTAACTATGTGATCTTGGGCAAGATGCTTAAACTCTGTGAGTCTTGGAGTATAACCTGCTAAACTTATGGAACTGAGAGACAAACAATGTGATATCCCCAATCCTGAGTCTTGTGAGGCATAGGGGAAGGGTCATTAGATTGCTTTGGGCATGTGTGTCAGAATGAAACAGGGGAGATAAAGGCATCTACCCATACCTGGAAGAATTCTGCTCTCTTTTGACCTCACAAATTTACATTTGTGATTTATGGCAAAATTCAATTTTCTTGTGGTATTTCTTCCATTTGACAAGGAGATACATCAATACAAGCACTCTTCCTTGCTTAATATATTTGTTATAGTCTTCATACTTTTAAAGAAGATGAAAATTTAGTAATTATCGATGAGGCTTAATGTTCATAAAATGTCCATAAATATCACCTAATGAAATCCAGCTATAACATCTTTCTCAGCCAAGAGAAATTTGAATTGTGATGGCACTAATGTTCTGGTTGAACTACAGGTTTTTTAATATCAGGAAAATATTAGTGTTGAAGAAAGGCACCAAGGAAAGTGCAGATTATTCAGACATGATACACAATTCCCCCAAGCCTACCTTAGGATCAAAGTCACTGATAATTCCTAAATAGAAATAGCTCTAAATCATGAGATTATTCTTGTTATGTAAATTCTTTAGTGAGAGGGTAGACTTAGCGATGAGTACTTATCATATCATTTAAGCACATGTAAAGTACTGACTCTGAATTTGATGGTCTCTTTTTCTGGAATTCTGATGATCAAGATACGTTCCAGAGACAAAAGCGTCCTTAGGGAGTGACATGACATTAGTGTGAAAGACCAGATAGTAGAGTAGAAAAGACTACGTGTTGAATGTCAGGTTCCTTGCTAGTTAGAATGCATTAAGGGGAAGACATTAGCGAGTTTTATGAGAAAGCAAGCAAGTAGAACAGTTGCGTTACTAACACGAGGCCACACAGATAGCAAATGGCAAAATCCCAGATTTTTTTTTTAGCTTCTCTTTAAGCTCTTGTTTATTCTACCACACTCTGGCATTATTCTTGGTTTCCATGCGAGCTGACAGCTATTTTTTGGACTTGCAAGATTAAGAGAGAACTGACAGAACTCTTTCCATTGCTTAAATAGTTATTAATTAATCAATCACTTCATTCACCCTTGAGAGCTAGTTGGAAAGGAGCAGTGCTTTTGAGAAGCTGAGTAGGTGAAAAGCTGTGAGGGAGAAAACCGACCTTGGCATTATATTCAGAAATATAGTAATAACTTACAAAATGGGTGATGGTGGGGTTTCTAGGGAGGGCGAAGAGAGTTGGACTTACGGGAAGAGTATTTCAAGTTGATAGAGAAGGAGTTAGCATCTTCTCTTAAAGGTGCCACATTTGGCAGATACCTGTTTTCTTCTCGAGAATTCTAGTATTAGAAAGGGTTGTGATGGCTCTTGTCTTCAGGTGTCTACATTAGCAATCTATGAAGTCTATTATTTCTCCTCCCTTATTAACTATAATGTATTCAGGAGGTCTTTACTATATCTGACTTGCATTCTTTCTGCTGTGACTTAAGTTTTCCTGTCTCCTGCTACTGTTTAAACTGATACATCACCCAACCCTGGTTAACAACAAGAAAGAGCTTCAGATAAAAGTACCTACTGGAACACTCTCATTTGGCCTCGTCGTCCTTATAATTCCTGTTGTAGAGGACCGTCTATCTTGGTTGCTTGAAACCATCTTGGTTTGGGATCCTGATCAGCTGCCTCTGTCACTCAGTAGTCACTGAGAGTCACTTTTGTCATCAACGAAGTATTGAAACAGGTGGAAATTGCCACCAGTAATGTGACCCACATTGGAAAAGAAGTGACTCAGTCCTGGCAGCCCATGTCAGGCCTGAGAGAGGTGACCATGGCAATCGAAATGCCTCCTTGCCACTTTCGCTTTCAGAGGTACGTTAAATGGGTTCCCCACTGAAGATGTGCCATTCCAATATCACAAATATTCCATCCAATCAAACATAATCCCCTGCAGTGTCCTCACACAAAGTCACCTGCTAGCTCCTGCAAAAGCACCTTCAGCGCCACGTGGGAGAGCCAGAGTGGGGGTTCACAAGACGCCGCAGGCACAAAAGTCTGGGTCAGAGTGAGAGTCACAGGGGGGAAATGTTTTTTATGAAGCACTTCTGTTTCTCACCTTTTCTTCCACAGCTTCGTCTTGTTGATCTGTGAATAGCAGTTTAAAGGTTGCTCACAGAATGTGACCGTAATGCTCACAGTTCTCTCAGTCTTGCTTCTCTGTCTCCCAAGGCTCAGAGCCACTGCTGGGTCAGATTAACCCCAGATCAGACAATCTTGGAATGTGCCCAGGTAATCTGTCTTTCCTGCCCAGCTGTCCACAATGACTGCTTACTTTTATGTTAAGGAAGAATAATGGAGTGGAAAAGCACCCTACTGTGGTAAAACAAGACATGAGTTCTAAGCCAAGTTTCATGAAGTTCTTAGTTATGTGACTTTGCCTTCTTTGGGCAAACTGCTTCATCTCCTAGTCCCTCTAGCTTTTATTTTGTATGAAAAGTATAGGATGCTAGTCATATGCCTCTGTACAGGGATGCTATGAAAATGCATACACCAATGCATGCCGATCCAAGAACACCTTTGAAGTAAATCCTACACGAAGTCAGTGTAATTGGGGTTATTGTTATAATGATGTAAATGGATGTAATGCTCACTAAGTTTTAACTATATAAACATATAAAGAGTAAGTCAGCACTTCCCCACCCCTTTTTCTTATTTTCAGTGTGCATTGACATTATTTTTTTAATTGCCGGATCCCTTCTTGTGAAGTTTTGCTCAAACCAGTAAGTTTACACTATCTGGTGAAAAACCATATCCTCTTGTTATTTACGTTTTAAAACATTTAAGTATTTTCACCGAAATGCTAAAGAACAAAGTCAATTGTTGAACTAAAAAGGCAGAATGTAAATATTTAGCTTAGTATTCAAAGTATCTATTTTCACAATCACAATACTTCCTTGCAAATGTTTAAGAAAGCATTAGAATATGGCTCTTTGAAAAGCGTGGGAAATTAAGGATAAAATAAAAAGCTGACCATGGACTTCCTTCCTCAGTTTTGAGTGAGACCTCAATGAATTTCTCTTTAATGGATGTGAAATTCGTTAGCTTTTCAATGTGACTTCATACTAACTTTTTGGGAAATAATTGTGTGGCTTACAGTGAATTAAATAAGAAATATAATTCTTGAAAAACAAAAAATGTGTGCTTTCCATTTTCATTCTTTTTTGGACTCCGTTATTCCCAGGGTCTGCAGGTCAATTTAAACTTCATAATTTTATTTGCTGGTCATTCACTTTGTTTGAGTTTTGATCAATTATTTATTAGGGCATCCATTCATTTATACATTTACCATCAAATATTCGATAACCTAATAAAATGTGCCACTCACCATTCAAGGTACATTTATATTTTATAAAGACACGGATTTTCATTCTGAAATATTTCTTTTATATTTGACCAGCCAGTTTGTTTTAAGACTCATCCGGAACACTGGAGAGATGTATGAATACACCTTAGTACAGTAACAAGTGAATGTCTGCAATGCGGGTCTGGACCTCGTTGGGGAATCCAGGCCATGGGCAAGAGCAATCTCCACAGGTCCCTGTCATGGGCACTTGGTACTAATTACAAATGTTTACCATGAATAAAGTAGCTTAACCCTCACAAACTATGTGTTTTCTCTTTTTAGAGAGGAGGAAATTGAAGCAGAATGCCTCCCTTGAAGTAAAAGTTACAGAGATTATTTAATGCTGAATACAGAAAAACAACATTAAAAATATCAAAGTGATTTTGTGAAAATTAAGTAGCAAAGTCATGGAAAGCTATTACATATCAATAACCATTAAGCAAGAGACCACAAATAATTGTTTCTGTAATTTCATCAAGTGACTACATTAAAATGAGATCTCTAGAGTGGTCTTGAACCTGCCACCTACCAGCTGTTGGACAAGTTCATTGCTCTATTGTTCAGCCTCCTGTCTGTAAACTGAGGAGAGTAATTATGAAGATATATGAAATAATAATTATAAATACTCCCCATGTGTCTGGCACATGATGTTTAATAAATATTAGCTATTATTATTACCATCATTATTTTACTTTCACTGTATTCCTCTCTCCTGAGAAAGTAAGGCTGGTAAAACAGCAAATTAAATTAAGAGAAAGTCTTTGATTAAAGCAAAGTCAGCGATTGAACTCTTTGAAACTGTGGCATCGTATTTTATGAAATTGATAAACTCCCACTGTATATCAGACAAATTATTGTAGTGCCCAAATTATGATACCGAGAAGCGATTTATTGTGGAAGAACAGAACAGGCTAAGAATAACTGATTTGCTGTAGTTCTTTTTTTGTACATACAGTCATCTTCTGTGCGGGAAGCACAGTGCCAGACATTGCAGAGGGTACCAGGTACCTCACAAAAGGGAACCCATAGATGGTTTTTCCACCCCAAAGTGAACAGCCTTATGGGTAAGGTAAGTCATATACAGAAGAAAGACTTGATAGCAAAACTTGACAGATTGTAGAAAGTGACATCATCATTGCTTCGAACTGAAAGGGAGGCAAAATGTGTGTGCCATCGATCGTCAGGAAAGCTCTGTGTGGGTGGCTGGACCACTTCCAACTCAAAGAAGCGAGCACTGCACGCAAGAGGTGGATAAAGCCATGGCAACTGAAGCAGTCGAGCAGACAGATTTGATGGAATAGGTTAAGTAAGTAGAAATCATTTCAATTCTTTAACATCTTTGAGCTCAGATTTTATTTTTTATATATGTACATATATACACACATATATATATATATATATACCTATACATATATTTATACACAGTCAAAATATATATACACCTGCTATGTTTTTATGCACATATACACATATACACATATTTACATATGTATTTATACACACATATTCTAGAAAAATAAACAAACATAGGCCTTGGATTTATATCATATACCTCTACTTAAAACTGTGTGACCATATCAATATATTTAACCTCCCAGAATCTCAGTTTCCTCATCTATAAAATGAGCACAATTCCTGCTCTAGCTAAACAAGGGATTGTGAGGCACCAAAGAGACAGGGGACTGACGGTGCCTCAGGACATAAAGAATTCTGTGAGTGTAGTAGTGTAGTTTTTAAAGGCCCTACCTTTTGTTGGGCTTCCATTTGCTGACTTGAAAAACAACTGTGGCCTAAATGCTATACAGAGTGAGCTTTTACCCATGTAGTACTTTTTTTTCCCCCAGTAAACACTTCTGTATATTTGGTAGTTCTTTTGTAAACCACTTCCTTTTGTTGAAATCTTAAACTACTCTTGATGTAGAAACTGACTGTGGAGCAATGATGAATGAGCAAGTTTATTAAAATTATTACCTGATCTTTGGAGAATGGTGGTATCTTCTTTCTTCTTTGTCATAGGTTCTAACTAGCCCCCCCATAATAGAAACTCATCTTTAAATATTTTTAATTGACCACATCTTGCTCTTCTGTAATTCTAGCTTGCAAAATAAGCTCTCCTAAATATATCGTCTGATGACTACTCCAGCTTGCTATGCTTTCAATTTCTCACATCTTGGGTTATTTGAAGACATTTATATTTACCTAATCCCCCAAACAGCCCTAAGGGACATCATGCTGCCATCATGCTCCACGCAGCACACTGTTTGCACTCCCTGGCCAGAAGGGATAAAATTCACTTCCCTCTGTTTTTCACACAAGTCACTACATTTTTGACTCAGCCACATATCCCATCTTTTGTCACACCCTCATTAAAGTCACTGTTACTATTGATAACCAAATCTGGGTGAATTTTATTTGCTGCTATGTTCTTTATTTTTTTATTCATCGTAAAGTCTAATATCTTATCCCTTTTCTGTACCCCCCCACCCCGAGTAAGAATTAATATAAACTTATCTACAGGTCTACAACTGTAGATTTCATCATTCTAACTGGTATTCTACATGGCTGGTGAGCTGGAGGAGAGGGGAAAGTAGCTGTATTATAAAATGTATTATAGATTCAATATGAAAACTCTAATTTTCATCATTTCCCTATTTTTCAAGCAATGTATCTTGTACTTCAGGGCTAATATACACCTTCCTCTCCTGAAATCTTGTGTCTTAATTTTGTTTTCCAGAACACTTTGCAGTCAAAGCTGAGGTTGGGTTGACCACCATGGCTTGAGAATTTTTGCTGTTCAAGGAAGATCTTGATGAAAGGATTAAAGTTTTGAACTGTGCTATGCTTTGAACTGCCTTTTCATCCTTCTGCTCCACTGCCCTCCACTGGTCTTCTCCTCTTTATCCTCTTTTGATCTGCAATGCTCTTCCAAAGCTCTCACCTAGCCTTGTGGGGTCTAGAACTTCAACATGGCAACCTCTACTTTATGGTGGAGTTGTCTGGAGCTGGAGGTCTCTCTCTAAGTAGTCAGGCAGCTGTGAGCATGATGTTTGGGGGGCGGTGTTTGCACCAGCTTCCTGTTGCAGTTTAAAAGACAAATCTACTAACTGCCTGAACTGAAGCACTTCCTCTTATTCCCTGAATCAAAGGGAAGTTTTCTTAAATCGATGCCAATTTTTAGGAGTAAGGACAGAGCACTGTATTTTAAGGAGGTCACGGTGAATAGGGAAAGAACCTGGACTTCACCAACTGGACCTTGTTACGTAACGTCTCTGAGTGTCAGTATCTCTCTTTCATCAGATGAGGAGATACTGTCTCTCTTGTACAGTTATGAGATAATTTAAATGAAGTACCAGGGCCTTGCGGGGTACTCTGTAAGTGGTAGTCATATGTTCTGTTTTGTTTACGTGTTGTGGACTATGCATCCTGAAGTTTATGAGTGGTAGTGATGGGACTCATATTTCTACTAGTCTCTGTTCTCTGCGTTGGCCTTTCTGTCCATTTTCCTCAATGGAGTGAAAGCTCGAAAGTAGGAAACTTCTTCCGAGAATCCTTCACTGGCCTTCACTGAGCTTCCAGAGGACCCTCTATTTCCCTCTGATTTTGTACCCCAGGGTTCCTGGCAAGTTCTATTTTGGCAGTTAGTTCTGTGGGGAGAGAACTGTGTCCAACTTGTTTAATGTTACATTCATAACTCATGACTTATGGCATAATAGATTCTAAAAATACGTTTCAACAAATGATACATGGAACATTAGAAAGTGCTATTGGACGTAAGCAGTTTCCAAGAGACTCTATCCTTGTGCTCAGTAAGGTCACCGTGCCAGTGGTGGGAGAGCACGGGGAGGGAGACATGAGAACACAGCTTTAATGGGATCATACCCACACTTGTAACTACAGGAAAAAACAGACAGGCACATAATGCCCGATTTCAAAAATAGTCCTATTATATATAGTGTCAACCCAAAACCTCAGTGTTCAGTTCAGGGCAGATTGGGGATAAAAACTGAATGGGAGATTCAGTGTGTAAAAACCACACTTAAGAAAAAAAAACTGATTTAATCATTATTATTATTATTTTTTTTTTGGCAAAGCTATACCTATAATAGCTGTTTTTCAACTATTAATTGATGGTCTAACTTCTAAAGGAAACAAGCTAGGGAAAGCTATCCCTTTTCATTCTGAGAAGTTTTCAGTGAACTCTAATAACTCCCGAGAGTCATGGCGATGTCCGGGGCATTTTGACTCTTCTCTGGGCCTGTGTGATTGCCTACCAGGCTCAGTGTCTTTTAAGGAATTCTACAGATCAAGTCCAGGCCACCACAGGAGACTTGTTCTTAAACAAGCATCAGCCAGGCTGAAACAACATGAAGACTATTTCTAAGTTTATTAACAGCTTCTCCACAGTGCCTCACCCCAAAGTTCTTTCCCTTTGCATCTTGCAGAGTTTGTGCAGAGGCTGGTCTCTCCGATCATTTCTGATACCTGACAGGGGTGCTGTGTAGGCCTGAGTGGTTTACTTGTAAGCTTTTCTGCTATAGCTAGAAAAGAACAAAGACAAGAAAAGGAAAATTCTTTTTTTCTTTTCACTAATCTTAGATTTTGTGCTCATACATACACTCTTTTGTATTCTTAAGTATTCATATTTCCCAGACAAGCAGCATCACTGAAGATGTATTTATCAAGTATTAAAACATGTCAGAACTTTAGAGTCATTGGAAGCTCTTATACAACTGTATATAGTTTCTTCATTGTAACAAATACATAGAAAGCTTATCCTTTTAATGAATCTCCTATTCCTTGTTTTTTTTTTTTAATCAATTAGGGGAAACCAGAAAAAGAAAGGCTGATTTTTTTGGTTTGGAATGGGATTTATTTCTGGCATCTTTATTGACTTTGGGGCTTGTTACCAGCCACTCTGGGGAGAGCAGGGTCCTGGAGTCTGCAGAAGCAGGCACAACCAGACACACTCGATGGGGTGAGTCACTCGACTTTCTCATGGCAGTGTCCTCATCTGAAAAGCAGAAATGACATTTGTATCTAACATGGCTGACGTGCCTGTTCAACACATGCGAGATAAGAATGAAATAATCTGAATTTAGGTTGCCTTTTAAAAACACGTACATCTGTAGAAAGAAAACTGAACTTGAGCCATAAAACCAGAGTCTTGTTTCTGTGACTTAACGCAGAAACAGAACATTAGACTCCAGAGGATTTAGTGGGGATGGTTTAGTCCTGCCTCCTTGTCTTACAAATGATAAAATTGAGGTCCAGAAAAATGAAGGATTTTGGCCGTTGTCATGTATCAAGTTACACTTGGGCATTGACTGTAAACCAGATTCAGGGGGTATCTAGCCCAGCGTTTTCCCACACACTGTCCTGCATTTGGTGAAGATGTGTGTGGCTTGTTTATGATGTAATCATCTTTTTTCAGTGTCACCCTGACCTACTATTCTGAGTGTCCACAAAGTTGCTTTAGATCAAAAGAGGAAAATGACAACTGCTATTCTGTGACTAGGAGACAATATCGAGAAGAGAGTCAAAAGTTCAGATGCAGCTCAGAATAGTGCGTCTCAGAGATGCCAGCCTGGGCTTACCTGTGGAAGAACAGGGCCAGAGCGCCTGTCTTTCCGTTTGTCCCCAACATTTTGATGGAAATAAAAAGATGGAAAATGTGTGATGTATTTCTTGAAGGCTTCATAGTGACTGGTGCCATGTTGCGTACCCTGCAGGCTGTCTAGATACCTTTAAAGTTATATGAGCAGCGAAAACTGCCAGCAGACGCTTCATTACAGGGTAACAAGTGGGACTTAAAAACTGAGCATACCTGTGTAATCAGCACCCTGATTCAGAGATAGAACATTATTATCAACATTCTGGAGCATTCTGTATGCCTCCCCACCACCCCCATTAAAAGGTACCACCATCCTTACTTCTAACAGCATAACTTATCTGTCTCCTGTTATTGTACCTTAGGTATACATGGAATAAAACAGAACATATTGATTTCTATCTGGCTTCTTTAAGGGAATATTTTTTAAGTTGACTGAGGTCCATAAGAAGCAGAATTTCAAATTGAGGAGACAGTAGCAAGGGAAAATGTCTTTTGCATATTACAGTTTCATTTTCATGATAGAAAGCTGGCATCAACATAGCAGTTGATTAGTAAGAGATTGTAGGTGTAATTGAATTGAAACTTGTTCCTACTGACAAGATTTTTGTACCTTAAATGATTCATTTTACACTAAATTATAATTTGTAGCTAGTCCAATTGATGTAAATAATGAAAAATTGAGTAAAGTTTCAGATAAGACACATGTGCTTCCCTGGAGTATTTCTTTTTAAACAAAATTTTTACTTTATGTATGTTCAGAAGGGAATGATGAGTTTTCTAAGTGAATGATCAAAATGAATAAAAAAGCTCTTGAAAAAAGATTACAGATGGCTTATTTTTTTCTGAATCTCTGCTGCTAAACTAGATGTCTGACATCTAGTAGGTATTCAGTAAATGGTGACTGCTAGAATAAATTAATAAGTAAACCAAAACAAGATAATGAGCAAAACATCCACAACTTTCTTATTCTGGAGGAGATGGTACTATCAGAGGGAAAGGCAATGATGAAGCATAAACAGTCTTTACAGATACTGGAAGACAATTTTGGAAGTAGTTTCACCTTTGGGATCTGGGGTCAGGCATGTCAATGCTCTATTCTTCTTGGTAGTAGAAACTGCTAGTTATCTCCCATGGTCCCTTTCCCTCATCTTCTTTAGTAACGGAATACCATTACTCAGATAATATTTCACAGCATTCTTTGTAGCTACAAGACAAAATTCTTGCCAATGGGAAGTCACCAAAAGAAGCATGGCACCTTTTGGATATTATTTTCATACAGTAATTTCTACTAGTTGGAAAATGGTCACAATAGAGCAGCTAAAAGGAATAGTATGCTACTTAATACAGAAATTGGGACCAGAAGTGAGATGTTACCATGATATAAAAGTAAATTTTGTGGCATTGAGTAGAAATAAGCAGAGGGTGATTTGGGCATGATATTTTATCTAGGAATATTGGTAACACTTGTTATTCCAGAGCATATCATTTGCTGTAACAGTTTCCTGCCATACTTTAGAAGACAGGCTATGTCTCTACTGACCTTTAAGCTCAAGAACAATTCAGAATATGAGAATGTATTGGATAGTTCTCACTACTGTTGATAATGTATTATAAGACGAAAGGTAAGTCATGTAATTATTAGCTAGGAAGCAGATAAAGGAAGATAGCTCCGATAAAAGAATATTTTTAAAGTTTGTGATTTGCAGTCTTATATCAGTCAGAGCTTAAAAGTTTCCTCATGCAAGTTTGGAAAATCTGTTTGTATCACCCAACAGTAGTAGATAAGTTTGGGGGAGGAGGTCTTAACCATGAGCCTTCTGTTAAGTGTTTTCCTTGGCCAGAGAATGCAAGTCATTCCAGAACAAAGGCTGGATTAAAGACATTGTCTTCCCAACTGTTTCAGATGACTGCCACTGAAGTTAGCCAACATTAAATTGAACAAAGAAATATTGAGCATAGAGGTCAGTAAATGAAAGAGGAGACTTGGTTCAAGAGCTGTGACCAGAGAGATCTTTGGCAATTGTTACTTTCACATGGAAGCCATAGATTAGAATCCTACCTAAAATGTCTGGTCTATTTGCAGAAAGAAGGGTGTAGATGGTCACTGGATAGAAGGTAGGTATAGTGGAGATTTACGCTACCCTTAGAACCATTTATCTTTCAGCATATCCAGACACTTCTTTCTCCAAGTATTAGTGGGACACATGGTTGCCTGGTAAGTGACTATATTACCTTAATCTTCTTTGTGACTAGGTGATGCTATGTGACTCATTTCTCACCAATGATACATAAAAGGGAGTTTCATGTATATTTGAAAATCATTGACTATTTGCTCTCTCTTCACTTGTCTCCTCATTCCCACTAGCTGAGAAATAAAAATTGGAGCTTCCTGGGCCAAAGAGAAAAGCTGCTTATTGATGACAACAGAGCTGCCTCCTCTGTTTGATATCACCCATTTCCAGAAGAAGCATAAACCTTGGCCTTATTGAAGCCACTTTATTTTGGGGGAGTCTTTGTTTCAGCAGCTTAACCTGCCATCTAATGCACACAAAGATGGCATATTTCATCTCTAAAATGGAGATGGGAGAATTATATAAGATTTAATATTTGTAAAGCACACACCATTTTCTAGAATATATAAAAACTGAAAAAAATTAGCTATTATTTTGTAATATCAAAATATCCTGCCAGTTTGCCATACTCATGTCCTTTTCAGCAAAATGACTGATTGGTTAGGGAGCGATAAGCCTGATACAGATGGGGTTTTTTTTTTCTATATGAGAAATATAAAAATAGCAACTTCTCTACTCCTGCAAAGGTTAGCGAATACCTCACTTAAATTTCCTTTAGGGAATGTTCTGAAGGCTACAACTCTCTATGATTTGAAAATATAATGAGAAATAAGGCCGGAGAAGGCAGTAGGGGTCCAGTCATTTTCAGACCACCTTCGAGAGTCAACAATGGGAATATGTTGAAGGATTTTAAGTTGTGCAGAGGCATCATTAGACTTGCTTTTCAGGAAGCTCTCTGGTAGAATGGAGAGAGCATTAGATGGCTGGGGACAGTTAGTGGGCAGTTGTAGTAATTCAGCTGAGCAGTAATAGAAGCTTGGATGACTGGAATAGTGGCACTGGGAAGGGAGCGACGTGGTTTATCCTCAGGAGGGCTTGGTTATAGGGAATTCCTGTCAGGGGAATTTTAGGATAGTAGAGCAAATTTATGTTTTTCAGTTAATATACACAAAATGTCTGTAGGTGCTTTTGAATACCTATTATTTGGTGTGAATTAAAAGCTTGATTCTAATTCATATAATTAAATAAGAGGAAAGGAAGATGCTATCATCTGTTGGTTTACAATTATGAAGGAAACAGGTATTGCATAAAATTTTCTATGAACCAAGTCCAGAGTTATCCAACAGTTATTTAATGCTTGTGTGTGAAAGACTTTCAAAGCATAATTATGTTGCACTATTACTTATTAGGGCCCAAAATATTGGTAAATTACTTTATGTTACATGACCAGACCTTGAATTAGGCAGACATTTTATTTAGGCTATCAAATAAGATTATCTCTAGCAGGGAGATCTTGTGTTGATGCTCAGAGAACGATCTGGGGACAAATGCTGAGGACAATCACTAGACTGCCATATATGTTTGACTATTCAGTCAAGGATAACAAAGCTGTGATAGCATTCTTACAATTTTAAAGGAGTAGATTATAAATATAAAGTATGGTAAGCCCTGTTGTAAAGCCAGTGATGTCTGAAGTAATTATAGGACATGGTAACACTGCTGAGACAGGCATCAGGTCAAATGAAAAGAAGTTGTTCAGCTGTCTTAGCAAAGAGTTCCTGTCAGATCTGTCCCCACGTCACTGGTGGCAAATATCACTGTCGCTGGTATAATTTCAGGTAAAATATCAGTCGCATTCCGACTTCCTTACTCTTGAGTGTTTCCCGTGCTGTCTGAAATCACCCTGGGAGAAAGTAGGCTCTTCATGGGGTAGGGGCTATCAATTTCATTCTGAGAAGAGGCTGAACCTAGTTCATTCAGTATCTAACAATGGGATATTAAAAGAAATTATGTCATTTAAGCAACCCCCAAACTATATGATTCAATTATAAAAGTAGTTACTGGATTTGGTGCCTATTAAAATGTTTCTGTTTTATTTTTAAGTTAGCTTTCATCCTCCAAATTCAGTGAAAAAAAGAAGTCAGAGTAAATATGGCTTTCTGAATTGTTATATTCGAATTGAGATGATTTTTAGAAGTTTAATTCTTAAAGATGTCATGTGTCTGTGAGTTTGGTAAATAATTTTACCAATTTGATTTTTTTTTTTTTAACTATGTGTGGGGTTCTCCTGAGCTGTCAAAGTTTTTCAAATACATCCTCTGCTGAGTATAAATTTTCCTGAACTCTCACAGTCCCCAACTGACCGCTGCCCAGCCAGGAAAAATGAATTACTCCCTGGGGACAGGAAAGGTCACTTGACTCCATGGATGAGCTAGATGAATAGCTTGCCAACCTAATTCCCTCCTTAGTCATTCTCATGTCACGCTTACATGACTTTGAATAACCTAAACTAGTTGCAAGACCTACATGTAATTTTACACAGGTATACTTTAAAAATGACAATACTTTTATCCTTTACATAGTCTCTAAAAGGACTCAAGTTTAGATTCTCTTAAAAGAATACACACACACATGCACACACACACACACTCACACAACCAGAAGATACAATAAAAAAAATAAGGCAAGCTTACTTCTAAAAGTTTTTAGCTTTTTGTTTATTAATGATTATGAGTTCATTAAAATTTGTAGGGAACTCTTTCTAGCTTTAAAGTCATGCGAAGAAGAGAAAAGGGGTAAACAGTTGGAAAATTTGAAAGTCTCATTCAGGATTGCCTGAACAGCAGGTAACTTTTTATCTTCTTTGCCTTTATTCACAGAAAATATCTTTAAATTTCAGCTGTCTAGTTCAATTTATATTTTCTATGTATACTTTATTTTTCTTTAAATAACAAATGGTACATGTGCATTCTTTTTTTAAATTCTATTTTTAAAACACTATTATTTAAAAGATAATGCTATTAAAATAGTAATATTAAAAATGCTATTTCAAAGTTTTGATTATAAATCAAACTAGATTATAAATCATCTCCCAATCCAATTCTAGCTGGGAAGTAATCAGTGTGTGCTCGTAGTGTGGTGGTAACTTTTCTCTGAATTTGAAGGTAATTCTCTTTCTGAACTAAAACTGTATTTTGAGAAGAGACTGCTGTATAACACCACCTCATTTTAGTGAGAAAGACCCTGTGACGAAAGAGAGACTAGAAATTAAAAGTAAACTGATATTGGAAGAAAAAAAATATCTCAGAATGCTTGTTGTTTGATTTAGTTTTAGAGTTTTCTTTAAAGTTTTCTCACAGTCTGATATAAACTGTCTCTCCCTGAGCCCCCACATTCTTATATTGAAAACTTGCAGTGTGACTATTTGTATGTAGGGTTTACAAGGTGGTAATTAAGGGTAAGTAAGGTTTTATAGTTGGGACTCTGATAGGATAGGATTTGTGTCTTTATCAGAAGAAGTTCCAGAGTTCAGGTGCTCTCTCTGCACAGCACAAATAACATCACGTGAGCACACATCAACATGATGATTACCAGCATGCCTCCGAGAGAAACCTCACCCCAAACCGATCATACTGACACCCTTGGATCTGCAGCCTCTTGAACTGTGAGAAAATAAATGTCTGTCGTTTGAGCCATCCAATGTATGGCATTTTGTTATGGTAGCCCAAACAGACTAATACACAGTGCAATGTTGTTTCTTCCTGAGGGCAGAGCTTTTAGCATGGAGGCTCCATGACCCCTGACTTTTCTCCCTGCCAGGTAGGGAAGGAAAGAGATACACAGCAGCTGAGTGCAGTCCTGAGAGACGTAGACCAGGCAACATGTGAAAGGAGGATGGAGAACATTAGTCCTGAGGGAGTACAATACTGAGAGGTAGTTCAGGAAAAATAGACAGGAAAGGGGCATCTGGAGGTTAACACCGAGTTCACAACTTTTCCAAAGAACTATGCCCGTGTGATCAGAGGCACCGAGCCAGTGCATCATTCTGGAATGAAATGGCCCCAGTCAATTCTAATATGGTGTTAATCTTCATATTTAAGAACAAAAAGATCTTCATTCAGCTTCTCTGCTTGCTCAATCTGTAGAGTTCTGTTCTCTTCTGGAAAGAACCTGGATGTTCTCCTAAACTGACCAACGGAAGAGTTATCTGTGGAGCCCCCACCCCAGCAAGGATGCAGCTGCAGTAGGGTGAGGCAAGTCCAGACAGCTCAGCAGAAATGGGGAGCAGAGAATGGGACTGCCTTATTTCTTACTTTTATTTTGAGATTTTTCCCATTAAAATATTTTTTAAAAGACTTTTTAATGGACAATTAAATTTCATTTCCTAGCTTAGAAAGTAATGTTATAGAATAAAAATGACAACCTATAACGATTTCTTATTTACGTATGCAGGAACTCCAATTAATTTCCAGGAGAAATAAGTTCTATTTTCTTTTTAAGAAAAAGTGTTCTAATGAAGTTCATAAGTGAATTAACATATCTTTGATAGTCACTTTTATTAAAGATATTTTATATTTTATTCAATTGTCATTTGATATGCGAGCTCACATTTAAATTTTCATTAATTTCCAAAAATGTTTTTTTGTATCTTTTAGCTTATTAAAAAGTAGTTTTATCAGTTTTAGAATTTCACTGTTTTCTAATGTGTTTATGATTTTGGTAATGCTATTTCACTTCTATTCTTCTTTGAATGGTTCTTTTGTTATTATCCTAACATGTAACTCAATTAGCATTTAATTTAATTATTTTAAACTTTGTATTGCAATAACAAAGAGATTATATTTATAAAGGAAATAGAAATAAAATGTCTCACTAGAATAATGTTTTAACTCTTCTAAGAGACTTCCTATATTCTCATGTGATCCTCAGATTGATACCTGCTATTGGAGTTAATAATTTTTTATTTATCTCCACATGTCAGATGAAGAAAACTGGAGCCCAATAAGTTAAATGAATGACTTGATAGAATAGCTTATCATGACAAAGTAAATCTCATGACAGATTTAAAATTTAAAATGGTGACATAATAATGTAGAAGTTCTACTTGGGGAAGGCAGAACAAAATTATATTGCCTATACTTTTTGATCTAAAGGTGTTCTCATCCAGCTGCAAGCCTGCACTACCCACATAACAACTCCCACATGTCTATTTCTAATCTGACCTCTTCCCCGTGTACCACACTCAGATATCTAAGTGCTTACCTGAAATGTTTCTTGGATGCCTCATAAGCATTATGAGTGGAACAGATCCAAACTCTCCACTGTTCTCATCCCCACGCTCACTTGTTCTTCCTGTAGTTACCTATGCTAGTGATAGGCTGAACCCATCCCTTTCAAGAGCTGGTGAAAGGGGGGAGTAGGGTAAGGGAGGAGTTTTGTGTGTTGAAGGCTCAGAATGAAAGTCAAAGTGATGAAGGATGCTTATGGGGGGGAAGGATGATAGGGGATGGAGTTAGCGATATAGACTTGATTTTATTCTAAGAGCAAAGGAAAGTCACAGGAAGTTTGAGTTATATAACAATTACCCTGGCTGCTATTGGAGAATGACTTTGAAGAAGGCAAGAAGGGAGGTAGAGAAAGAAATTTGCCAACAATTGCAATGACCTGGAGAGTGCGTGTGTCGGGCGGGGTGCGGGTGGTGGGGAGACAGAGAGAGACAGAGAGGGAGAGGTGATTTTAGCTGAAATTAGAGTTGGGGCCAGGGAACTGGAAAAGAGGTGGGAAATGTAAGCTATCTCTTATGTTAGAGCTAATGGCAGATCAAATGTGGGCTTGGGGAAAATAAGGAAATGAGATTATGAAGTTTGGGATCTGAGCCACATAGTGAAGGGTGATTTGATGGAAAAATTAGAGACCATGCATATCAATATATGTTAATAGACTCATAGTTAATATTTATTTTAATAAAATATGTTTTTCTTTTATGGAACTTAAAAAGAAATGGTGAATATTCATTTGCATTAGATTTATTTCTCCAGATAGGGAGGCCAATGAGAATAGAACAGATTGTTTATTTTTAGATCTCACATGTCATAACTGCTTGACTTCCTTGCTTTGTCTCCGATCAGGTTCATATTTCTACAATGACTGAACAACTTGATGGTGTATTTATCTGAACAACATGGATTAGCTATATTAAATGTTTCAGACATATTTACATTCCAAGATTTGAATTTCTCACTAATCTCTGTCCCTTTTCAGGGAGTGGGGGAATGAAAACACACCTGTTTACATCAAATTCTGAGAAGACTGTAGCTCATTGTGTTGTGCACCTGGAAAAAAGGAGTTTACTCTGGTTGCTGTTTTATACACAGGGGCTCAGGAAAAGGTGCAGAAACTGACATGTCAATGGACAGAGCCTCAAAGGAAGGGGCTTTGGGAGAGCTACCTTCCTGTGGCATGTCCTCCCACCTTTCTGAGCCCAGCTGGACAGCATCTCCGTGGCTAACAGCCCTGGGACGGTCTAGTGTGAAAGTCTGGTCCTGAGGGACCCTGGATCATGTCCCAAGTTTGTTCAGAGATCTGACTTACTAGCGCCCTGATGATTAAAGTTTATTGCAAGTGTTTGTGTGAGGACTTTGCCTGAATGCCCTGAAGACCGAAGTCCTCTCCTTGGAGAGCTGTCCGGCAAGCGTGGCAGCATCGGAAGTGTCCTCAAGAACAGGTCACTGTGTGTGTTATGTATCAATTTTTTAAGGATTCAGGGCATGTCATCATCAGTCATGCTCTTTTGATCTTTGTCTCTTTCACTGAACTCCTAAATAAAGTTGTAATATACATTAACAGCAACAGATAAGCCAGGCTGTTATATACAGGATCACGTTGACAATCCCTTTTCTTGATGCTTTGGCACAATCCTTCCTAGCATCTCAGAGACCGGCAACACAATGTTACGTCTGTTCTCCTGATTGGTTGTCAGTCAGGGTGATTTGGCTAAACACAGAGTAAAACATGGAGAGGGACCACTAACGTGGTGAGATGGGTTACAAATCAGACCTCAACTTCCCATCGACAGAGATTTGCCAAAGGAGATGTTTTGGTTCTATAAGCAACCTGACCACATTTCAGTCTCATGAATATTTACATGCATCAGTAAAATACTGATTAATTTCTTGCCAAATGTTGCAAATGACAAACTACTTTTATTATTCTCGTGTCATTATTCAAATAGAAAATCAGATAAACCATTCGCTTGCTCCATTTGATTGGACTTCTGTAAAAATTTAACAAAATATGATCAAATGAAACTGAGTGTGAAAACTGTAATGAGATTCCACGTGGTATTTATTTGGATTTGGGTATGATCTTTTTTTATGGGTCCATTTACTTCTTTTTAAGGAAGGCATTATTTCTTATTTTTATATACACAATGTTCAGTTTCAGAATCTCTTGACTATGAAGTGTGAGGGCTGTGTCTCAGGGGAGACCTTGGGTTCTGGCTTTCTGATTGCTTTGTAACCTTCATTCATCTCTGACATTTTTACCTCATCTATTCAGTAAAGGCAAAGACTCAATCTGAGTCATTACACAATCAGGAACTAAAACAATCAGGGGTAAAGATAGAAATTTCTCTCCTTTTAAAGTTAGCTAGTCAGTCAACAAACAGGACCAAGTCCCATCCAACTAGGAGTGAGGCCCTGGAGACTCAGAAGCAAATCAGTTATGATACACAGAAGCAATCTCTGTTCACGAGGCTATTGGATGGTACAAGGGAATCAGAATGGGGTGACACAAAGAATTTGTACATAATTGATGTTTTCAGCTAGATTTTTAAAAAGATACATTTGAGGTTTGAGATCAGCATCTTAAATCTAAAACAAGGGATGAGACGGACACTACATTATTAAGATTGCTGATAGAGGGCTCACATGGGGCTCTGAGGGTGCAGGGTGACTGATATGGGTTGAAGGGATGAGAAGCAGAAGTTCAGGCTACACACAGAAGAAGGGAAAAAAGTCCTTAAAGTATGTATGTGTTTACAATTTTGCATTTTTATAAAGTTGCCTATATATGCAGAACAGTCATGTTTAAAGCAAGATTATGGTTGTCAGAGCCGGAAATGACCTTAGAGTTCTTTGAATTCAGAGGTTCTCAAACTGGTGTGCGTCAGAATCTCAGGGGGAGTTTGTGAAAAAATTGCAGATGCATAGACTGTCCCAATGGTCAAGATGCACGCTCCCCAGGTAATTCCAAAATACACTCTGGTCTGAGAACCACTGACTTGTCCGGTTTTCTTATTTTACGGAGGAAGAAATTGGTTTCCTGAGGGGTTAAACTGCTTAGCCAAGATTATATTAATTCCCTTCCCAGTTTAATCTTTATTGGATGTATGCCCAGAGAAGAAAAAATAATGCATCCATTTGGGAAGTATTCTGAGATAATTTTTCCTCTGTTTTATGTCAGCAAGGAATGAAAATGTGTTAGAATTTCAGGAAAAAATTTAGTACGTATGTATTTGTAAATATATTTGAATAGATATAGTTATAACTTTTTGCAATAAATGCACCCATGTATTTTCTTTCTCATTTTTTCCTGTAATAATTAACAGATATTTGTTTTATGAGTGATACCTGCGAGTGCCTATGCTTCATGAAGCACAATAAACTGAATAGAGAAAGGACAGGCTAATGGCTTAGAGGAGCAAACAGGGAAGTCATCTCTAGCGGGGCCCATGGTCTCATTGTTCATGTAAGACTAGAGTCTAAGTTTTAAGAAATCGAGTTTGGATTTAACTTAATCAACCTACCTGTATTTCACTTTTGCTTTTCTGTTAATATAATGCTAGTACATGGTCTAAAGTCTGGTTCTTTCAACTCCCTGACCAAACAGAAGCACAGTTTGTTTGTTTTTTTTTTTGTAATGAGCCGCTCTCTAGGTGTTTGTTAACACAGGGAATTGCTTCTCAGGTGGTGGAGGTACGGAGCCGGCTGCCAGGGCAAACAGCCGCTTCCTAATATAACGGCTCAGAAATGCTGGAGGAGAAAGTAAGAAAAGAAATTGCTTCCCTCCCATCAACAGTCAACTGCGTTTTCTAACAGTGGACCAGCACTCCAGATCATTCATCAGCTTGAATAACTGTCCTTGGATTTCACTGTTAGGTTTACTTGGGGGTTACATTAGTCCTTCTCTTCTACATAATGTGCCAGATCTCTTTGAGGACAAGCAGTCCACCCGGGATCCCAGGGTACAGTCATGGGAGCAAGGTTTTAATCAGACTCAAACTGAACTCCGAAGCCATCTTGGCTTCTCCTTGAAAAGGGCCTCCTCCAGTGTGACCAGTGTGACTCGGGAGAATTTAACAATATCTTTTTTGATTGTTTTAATTTTTGTGATTATATCTATACAAATGATTAAAAATCCGCTTTCAATTAGCATTGGAACGAAGCCAGTGTCATGCAACTGGCTGGCGCAGAAGCTCCCTTGGATCATACACTGGCTACTTGAATGGTTTTGCATGCTCACCAGGAGGAGGGGGTTATTAACCACTGCACATGTATGTCTTCTGCACTCACACACACGTTAAACCGTAACGTTCAGCCAGGATTCACATTTAGAGAATTTCGGCGTTCCATGTTCCGGGCTGTAGTCTTGCAGAGGTGGTTTTAACTGATCCTGGATCAGAGAGCCTGTGGTTTTCTATAGGCATGTTAGGTGAGCTCTGTGTTTCCCTGAGTCAATGGTGCCCTTTTAGTTTGCTGGACATTGAGATTTTATCTGATAAGACAGATTCTGGTTAGCACCTGTTACAGATTCAAGAGTATATGACATAGCAAACCTCCTTCCTTCTCTTATCTTCTTGCCTTCTAATTTCTTTCCCAATCACTGTTACCAGTTATATATCTATATATATATGTCTATATATATGTGTGTGTATACCAGTTAGGTATATATGTATATGTACATATATACATACGTGTGTATACGTATTTCCAAAGGTCTGTTACATATTTGCAAACATATATGTATGGATATATTTTATACAGCTGAGGTGTATGTGCATATATGTATTTTCTTTTCATACAGATGGTAGCATACTCTAGACACTCTTCTGAATCATTCTGTTACCCCCTTAATTATATCTTGGAGAGCTACTCATCTCAATACATAACAACATTGTCTCAATGTTCCACAAAGGACATTTAGGTTATTTCCAATCTTTTCCTACTACAAAGATGTATTTTCAGCTGTGGGAATATACCTGTGGGATGACTACCCAGAGTCAACTGCGGGTTCAAAAGTGTACTTTCAATTTTAGTGATTATGGTGAAATTGCCTTCTATGAGGTTATGCTAATTTATATTTCCACCAACAATGCATTATAAATACTTGTCAACATAGTATTTTCAAATATTTTTGTCTTTCCCAATCTGATTACTGAATGCTAGTTTCTCATTGGAGTGTAAATTTGCATCTCTTTTATTGTGAATGGTATAGTGACTCCACACATCTAAATCATTTGTTTTCTTTTTCCATGAATTGTCTATTCCCATACTTTGCCTTTTTTTCCTTATAATTGATTTACAAGAGCTCTTAACTCATGGAAGTAATGAATTCTCAGTCTGATGGAAAATAAAATTTCTTTGATCTTGTCCACGGTATTTTGAAATAGGCAGAAATTTTTAAAAAATTGTATAGTTGAATCCATCAGTCACTGCTTTTGTGATTTCTAGGTTTCATGGAAAAATTTAGACTTGAGATGATTAAAATATGCTTTCATTTCCCCCCTCCTTGTTCCCTATGATCTCATTTTTTCTCATCTAAATATTTCTCTATCTGGAGCATTTCTAGTTGTGTAGTGTGAGGTGGGGATCTGACTTTCCTACAAGGAGTTCGGAGGCCTTTTTACATACTTCTTGTGCCTGGGCTAGGCTGGGTGTGGCTGACAGCAGATGTGGCCCTGCCTTCAAGGGACGCACTCTGCTCTGCCGTAAAGACACTGAGAGCTCTGCAGGAGGGGATGTTAAGAGTCTTAAGGGAAGAGGAGAATATTGATTCACTGAAAGAAGGAGTTGCGATTAGAGGCTGTAATGATGGTGGTGTATGTGGCGCAGACAAGCATTTTAGATAAAGAAAACAGCATGGGCTGTTTTTACCTTTGGGAATGGAACTCATTTCAAGATTCTGTATTCCTATCACATCATTGCACAGTGATGGATGGCGTTTTAAAATCTTGATTTAGGATAACTTGGAACAGGTTTTTGAGGGCTACATTTCTTTAATTTCAAATAAACCTTCTAGTACTAATATCTTATATACCTGTAAGTACAAGACTGGGAACTTTAATGAATGCATAAGGCACCAAGGAAGGTACAAAAGGTGCAACTTTGGTTTAGATTTTTATGCATTTGAGCATCTGATAAGTCCCACATTTATTAACATTTTTCTTCTGCTCTTGGATGGATGTTTGTTTCTTTCAGCTTTTAGTGTTCACAGGAGGGATGAGGTCAGGCTCTTATTGCTAAAGGTCTGATGTTTGAAGCAGCTCAATTAGAATAAGAGATTGTCCAGACATTTCCAGGAAGTTTGCTGATTGTGTCACTGAAAGGTCACAGTTTTCAGCTTCCACTGGGTCGCTCAATGCTGCCCCTAATCCTGCTTCCTGGGGTGGCTCTGTCTTGCCTTTCACCTGATCGCAATACACTTCTGTCAACATTTGATATTTCTACTTCTGTAGAGCACTGGATTTCAGAGAAATTTTGACTTTCTGACTTAGGAGAAATATGTACAGGTTTTTGAGGTTTTATGCCCATGTTAGTGTAAATAAAATCTTGTTATTTAAAAAATAAAGATTTTCTACTGCTTTTCTGATCTCTGCTCATGGCACACAATCTGTCCGTTTGCTTCCTAGGGAAGAAAGAGACCCTTGGAGAGGAACTCTTGCAACGTCCTGCTTCTAGTTGGTCTTCATATGCACTGAGCTTTCCTCCTTGCTAAACCAGAGGGGACATTCTTCCTTGATCCGAGGCCTGCATCTCCACGTCTTACTGGGATCTTATCATCTCCCATCTTCTCAGGATCTCCTTTCCTTTAATTATCCTCACTGTTTCAACCTCTCCTTCCACACGAACACTTCGTTGTGCTCAGAGTGTCCTATTTTAAAAATAAACAAATAAGCAGAAACTGTCTTGACTACACTTATTTCTTCTTGCCTCCCTACCCCACTTCCTCCCCCTACTCCTTACCTCTCTCCCTTTCCCCCTTCCTTTTCTTCCTTCCTGCCTTCCAGCTTTTATTCCTGCTTGCTTTCCCTCTTAAAGAAAAAGGTTTGGGCTTGGATGATCCAAGGAGAGCCTTCTATGGAGGCAGCGACTGACTGGACATCTGAGTCTGACTACCTGAGGAAAGAGGATCTCCAGTAGAGAGGACAGCAGGTGCACAGGCCTGCAGGCAATGCTGGGCTTGGTGCTTTTGAGGAAGAGAAATCCCATGAGGCTGGGTCATTGTGGCAGTTAGTGAATACTGGAGGACAGTCACTGTGATGGCAGTGGTGGAGACAAGATTCAGTTCTGATGAATCAATTTATTGTTAGACATTTCTACCTGAGAGTCCTGTGGGTGTTTCACACTCAAGCTATTCTATATTAAACATCACGAACTTGCTCCTCCTCTACTTCCTAGCTCAGTAAGTTGCACCACCATTTAACCTGGACTTATCTTTCTCCCCACCTCCACCTTTCTATCAGCTGCCTCGTCTTGTGAGTGTAGCTTCTAAATTGCTCTGGAACATGTCTGCTTTCCCCACATCCTTGTGAAGTGTTTCTGTAATTCATAGATGCTTTGCCTAATCTATTTTTCATACGGCAGCTAGAGAGATCATTCTAAAACACAAATACAAACATGCCAATCTTTGGCTTAAAGTCTTATCAATGACTCTCAGACTAAAGCACAGACTCTTTAACAAGGACTTACAAGGATCCCCCAGCACACACACACTTTTTTTGTTAACCATCCTAGTGTGCCTGGCTTAAACCTGTTTTTAAAAACTTGAAAATGCTTTGAGCATCTGTGAGTGGTGTTTTTCTATGCAGCATTTTTTGTTTTTTGTTGTTGTTTTTGACTCTGTGCTGCTCAACCTTTGGATGAACCCTTTGAGATGTATCCTAAGCACTATTTCTTCCAAGAAGACTTCCATGACTCCCTTACCAGTGCTTGATGTCCCTTCTGGGTGCTCTCACTGAATGCTGAGCACTGTAGTATTCATTATACCACACTGCAAATGCCCATTTACAAATCTGTTGACTGCTTGGGAACAGGGGCCAGTCACCACATCAGCTCATTGTTTCCATATCCAGTACCTAGCACAATTCTGGCACTCAAGCAGATGCTCAATAATTATTTGCTGGATGAGCCAAAAAAAATTCACTTGGATTCGGGTATTATTGATAACTACTATTTCCTGTTTAATATTAATAGGTAGCATGCACTGAACATGCTTAGAATTTATTCTATCTCTTTTATAACAGCCACTAAGGTTGGAATTATTATCCTCATTTTACAAAACAAAAACAGCACCCTCTGAGAGTTTAGAATAACATCATCAACTCACACAATTGGTAGGTGACAAAGTGAAGAAAAAACCTCGGGTCACCCAAGTTAAAAATGTCTACTTTCTTGTCACAGGTATATGAGCTCTCTGGATTCTTTGTCCTGGTGGAGACTTCCTATCTGGCAATGGATGTATAACAAGAGAGAGAGGCTGCTTATGTCAGAGTTGTCTCAAGTTTTGAACTATTGTCTCGAAACTTATAGCTGGCTTCCGTTTGCTGAGGCTGAAATCAAACTAAAGATGCAGCCACTTTCTTCAGTTTAGGTGAAGGCATCTAAAAACGCTTTTCTGAGAGTCAGCTTCCTCGAGGATGCTTCTGTAGTGGGCTCCTGTGGACTAGAGGGCATTGCTGGGTGGGCCCTTCTCTGGCAGAAGGCTTTGCCTAGTCCATTTGGGAGAGTAACCTTATTTTTCGTATTTCAGGAGCTGCCACACTGAATTGTCATCGGGGGTCACCAGGATCACCATAGAGGGTGGAAATTCTGACAAACTATTGTTTCAGGGCCATTTGGACTTTTGTAGTCCAGTGATTTGATGTGACTTTGAGGATTTTGATGGTGTCCTTTTGGCCTCTGCCTGTCATCTTTATGGTGGGTTGAACAGTTAAGTAGAGTTTCTTCCTCTTGTAAAACTCCAGGCACTTGCTAGATCGCATCTTGCTTATTTTTCATTACATCCGTCTTTGGCAAAACAGTAGCAATTGTTGACTTTTTATTGTTAGAAAAACAATGCGGGCCAGAGAGGTTAATTGGCTTACCTCAATGAAGCATCCAGGTTAGAGTATCTCAACATCGTGGATTATGTTTCAGAGTCAGACTGTTCCTCCTTACTGGGGAAGAAGTGTATTTAAGGATCCACACATTCCCATGGAAATTAATTCCACCATTTTTAGTGGAGCTCTACCATGTGCCAGGTACTGAGGATATAGTGGGAACAACTTAGACATATGGTCAAGAAGCTGATTTTTTCAGCTGAAGGAGAACTGACTTAAAATAAGAAAATACTTGCATGAATTTTTCAGTTCAAATGGTAATGTTCTATGGACAAATTAAAAACAGTGATAGAACTGAGAGTGCCCATGGTGGATGGAAAAAGAATCATTAGAAGGCTTCCATGAGATAACATCATGTGAGTTCACAGTATAAGGATAAAAAAGAACCAGCTTTGAGAAATCTGGGGAAAGGCATTCTAGGCAGAGGGAACAGCAAGTGCGAAAGCTCTGAGGCTGGAACAAGCTTGGCATATTCTAGAAATAGGAACGCTGAATCCTTAGAGCCTGCAGAGGAGTGACGGGGCCTCAACTTTGATACGACAGGATCGCTCTGGTTGTCATGCCAAGGAGCAACGAGGAAGGCAAAGGATGAAACAAGGAGAAAAGGAAAGGTTATTGCAGTGGTTCAAGGACGGATGCTTTTTTTTGAGTTCTTACGATGTTTCAGGCACACCAAGTACTTTTCATGCTTATTTCTTATTTAATATTTGCAACAATCCTATAAAATAAGGGCTACTTTTATATTTTTCAGATAAAGACACTAGAGGTGTAGAAGTTTAAATATTATATCCAAGGTCACTCAGCCTAAGTGGCAGAGCAGGGTTTAATTTTAGTCTGCACTCTTAAACATACTCTTCTAGACTTGGCACATCTTAATGGCCTGTTAATGTATCCCTGTGAATGTCCCCAGGTACTTTCAAACGGTCACATCTAAAACCACTCAGTCTTTTCTCCTAAACCTTTTCTTTTGCTCCTCAGTTATACTAGGGACATCCCCACCAGCTCAACAGTCTGCACTAGAACCTTTTGATCATTTAACTCAGCTTTACAGTGTGCATTCCTTCATTAATCTGCATCCGAAATGTTGCATCATCTTATCCTTTTTAACTATTATCCACCAGGTTTCCATGCTGATGATCTTGCCTTGGTTCAGGTCAATTCAAGCATTCCAACAGTCTACTCTTGGAAGACAGAATACTGATTTTAGTTAAATCTCTTTCCACTCTGGTTTATTTTCATCCACCTCTAGGTTCAGTTCTCATCTTAAACTCAATGTCTCTGCTCTCAAAAGTCATCCCTGGTGCCCCTCACACCAAGAATGAAGGTCATTATCTTTCGTGTGACAATCAATCTGCTGATTTGGGGTAGACTATTTCTTGCCCAACAGATTACTTGTGTTCATAATGTGGGATTTATTTGTTTTCACAACTGTGACATTCACCATACATAACCAGTTATGTGAAGAGGGAGGTTAGGACTGGTTCCTGATTAAACTGTTTAGAAGTCCAGCATGAACTGTGCTAACTAACCAATGGGTGAGACGCAGAATTCTAGCATCAAGAAGGTGTTTCTATAGCCTCCTGGGAGAGTTTGTTGATCAGCCAGCTCTGGGCAGTCACTCAACTGGGTATATTTCTGTTTGACTGAATTGCATGAAGGGACATAAGAAAGGCCCTGGGCGCTAAGTCATAGAGTCCAGGCAGAAGAGTTTACAGACTCTCTTAAGCCTTGGTGGCACTCCAGGAGGAAAATGCCATCAGTTTTTATGAATAGAAATCATTTAGTTTAAAAAGTAAAGGGACATCTCTGGACAGAAGGCGATGCTCCTTCAGTGTGAGATTGATCCCACTCCTATGTAATGTTGTTTATAAGCCACAGGTCCTTGTGGGGGAAACATTGAATAAACAGAGGGTCGAGAAAGAGGGCAACCATGGGGTTATTTTCCAAGTTGAATTTGTAGACTGTAATTCAGTGATTCAAAGCCAGCAGTCAGCATGCAGCCAACATTCTGTCTTTAAACATTCATAGCCAGGAGGTAAATATATGCTCAAGTACTTTCTGACCTAGTCCTACTAAGCAGTCCTTAAGTGTGCAGTAGTTTTTTTCAGAGAGATTTTCTGGTCAACTAGACGGTTAGAAAGAAAATTCAATGAAAAAGTATCGTTCTATCATTTATCGTTGGAGAAAATAAAAAATTTGAGTCTTGTCAGTGAGGTCAAAGGAAATAAATGAAATTTATTTCTGCCAATTTTAAGAACTACAAATGGAAGTTGTTTCCTGTTCTATTTGGTAGAATAATTCATCATTTTAAGAGACAATGTAGAATAGCTCTATATTTTCCACATTCAATTTTAAGGTAAAGTATAATATTTAATGTCAATATTCTGAGTGAATTATAATTTTTCACAATATTTTAAGATAGCATATGTTTAGCTGACAACCATCTATTGTGCAAACAATACTATAACAACAGAAATAGAACTTGAGCAAGAAAAAATGTCGAATCTTGCTATTCTAAAACCCAGCTCTTTTAATGTTGCCTTCCAGTAACTATCAGTATGTTTTCTAATTTTTAATTTTCATATAGTTACAATCTTAGCATAGACATGATTTTGCAATCAGTTTTTGCTTCTAATGTTACATAAGCTTTTTTTCTCAGTCACTTTATATTTTTAAACCTAATATGCTTTTATATAGAATTGCTAGGCAATAATGGATTTTTTCAAAAGGGTTCACTAGGTTTTGGAAGCAAAAGGTTTTCATTGCTATTTTCAACATTACCATATTGTGGTTAATTGTAAACTTTTACTGTTTCAACTAAGACAACAATCTGCCAGGGGCCTGAAGCTCCTAAGATAAACTATCCTAGGCGACCAAGGGACGTGGAACATTCTGTGAGTGCAGAGAAGACTTCAATTTTCCTTTCCTCTTCTAAAAAGAGTACAAAGCTCATTAGATTTTATCCTCAAGGAATTGAAGCTACAGCTCAATTTAATGACCAGCAAAGGGAATACACCCTGGGCTTTGTGGCTTGCTACCTTTACTAGGTACTCACTAAAAGAAAGGCAATTGATTATGGTATAAATTCTAATGACAGTACAGAATCTATTGTTCATTTGTTGCAAAGCTCTGCAGCTGTTCTACCAAGAGAAAGAATATTTTGTTTTCAAAAGGAAAGTGAGCTGTTAATCTATGGGTTTGTATGTTATATAGTATATACAGGGTGTGATAGGGATCTTTGTCTATTTTCCCTCAGATTTGTCTGGGATTTTGTAGGTATTTGCCGTGGATTTAGTATTTGCCAATTAGCAGACATCAAGTGAATTATTCAGAAAATAATACCTAGAGTAAAATGCGCGCTGACTCAGTGAGCCTTCTTGACGAGACCTGAAGGGAAGGTGATGTGGTGGGAAGGGAGGACACAGTACCATGTGATCTGCCTCATGAATTCATACATAACAATTCTGGGTCAGAGACTGCAGAAGGTCACATCTCGGTTTCTGTTTTCTGTATCCACAACACAGAAAGCTGAGATGGGCTAAAGGGAACAAGGGAGATGATTCTCTCTCAGTGTTTCTCATTTGGTGTAGGAGATGACCTTCAAGTGCTTCAGCTCTGTCCTTTCCACTAACTAGGCCAATATGTCCTCACACTTAATGTGCTAACATTCACAAGCCTTGTTAATGACAAGATTAGCATCAGTGTCGTCATCCTCTTCATCAGATTCAGTCATGGATTACCAAATGCTCTTCGTCAGTGAGGCCTTCGCAACACAATTCCACTTCAGAATCACTAGTTTCTTAAAAATAGATATTACTGATACCAATTTACTGGTATCCATCGATGAGATGACATACCGTTAACCCATTTACCATGAAAGCAAAGAAGAAATGTCTAAGTGACAAAATACTGGGTTATTGTATAGAGAACAATATGTATGGGATATGCCAACCGTTACACAGTCTAACAATGACTGGGCTGGCTCTGTCTATCCATGTATGCACTGATTGGACAAATTGTAGTTGCATGTTTGCATTTGCCTAAGACTGGGTTATATGCATGAGTGAAGGAGGCAAAGTCTTGCTCTTAAGGAGTCTTCAAACTTGTGAAGACTAATGTGATATAAAACTCTTGTAATACACACAAAATTAAATCTGTGATGGGTGCAAAGGGAAGTGCAAGGGACTTGAGAGGGCAGATGTGGGGTGGGGATTATCAGGGAAAGCTTTTCCAGGAAGTGATGATTGACTCAAGGTAGGAAAGAAAATAATAAAAAAAATAGCTGACATTTACCAAGGGGTGACTAAGTGCTAGGTCCAGAGTTTAGTGTTTTATACGAATGATTTCTGGAGTATGAATTCATTCATATTAACATGCAGGTGAAAAGCTTAAGCTTGGAGACAGTAACATGTTTAGCATCACCCAGCTTGTGAAGAGAGTAGAACAGTAAGGGATTGGAACTCAATTTAATTCCAAAGTCTCGAGTACTATTCACTCTGCAGCCATCTCCCATGCTTCCTGAAATAACGCAAACCAGGTGAAGACCCTGACAGGAAGGAGGGACCAGGCATGCTCAGAGCACAGAGGCAGGAGAGGCTGGAAGGTTGTGAGGAAGTGAAAGGTGGCCAGGGTGACGGGGTATGCAGGTGAGGGGCAAAAATGAGAAGTGGCGGGAGGTGGGTTGGGTCTGGGCAGTCATGTCAGAGTCTGGCTCTGTCCAAGGGGAAACCCCTGGAAATTGCTAATGGGACGGCATGCTCAGAATCGAGTTTTGAAGAGGTCGTTCTTGCTGTAGCATAGAACATAGAAGGGAGAAAAGGCAGATTTGGGAGATGAATTCAAACCCTTTGGTGGTAGAGGGAATTTGAGAGTCATGCAAGTGCTGAGGTGAAGTCCTAACTTTCTAACTTTGGCAATTTGGCAGATAACACTGGTTGAGTGGGGGACGACACTGTTGGCCGTAAGGTCATGCATTTGATTAAGGCAGGTTGAGTTTGAGGTGCTTCTTCGATAGCCAGGTAGTGTCTAGTGGATAGATTTACACAGAGCTCAGGAGCTCAGGAAGGGGTTAGGGCAGGGGACAGAAACTTGAGTCATCCCAGGAACAGGTAATAATTTTACCATAAATGTAGGTGAGGCAGTCTAGCCATCCTTTCTCATGCTTTCTTCTTTCCAGCTTCACTCTGAGAAGTATGCTCCCTTCTCCTTGCTGCCTTAACCTCTCTCTCTGCAGGTCTCCACCCCGTTAGTCCTCCTCTCACATCTTCATTCTTCATGTCTCCAACAAACTTCCTAAAATCTACTTCCTTGTCCCCACTCACACGTTCTTCACTATCATGAACGCTGAGGTTTCTGTTTCAGGCCTCGCTAACATTTCATTTTCAAAGGTGACCAATGACCTGCTGAGCACTAGGTTCAGTGGATCACTGCTGAGTCTATATGAAGCCCCGGCTTCTCCTTTGCATCTGACTGTTGATACCTACTCTTTCTTTTCTTTTTTTTTTTTTTAAAGGAAAGGTGCAGACAGGAATGAAGGCAGTAGCTGTGAACACTGGTTGTGAACAACTGGAACTCAAACCCAAGGGGATGGTTGACCAACTGCTACTCCACTAGGGTGCACGGATACCTCCTCCTTAAACACTCTTCGCTCTGGGTTGCCTGGCACGCCACCATCTTGTCCCTCACCTCTTTTCTATTTCTCCTCTTTTCATTTAATTCTCTTTTTATATCTACCCTATAAATTTAAAAATTCCCTAGGAATGTTTTTTTTTTCCTCTATCTATACCTACACTCGCTACTTCAGTTAATCTTGTTCAATCCTGACTTAACAGCCACTGCATTTCAATAGCACTAAAATATGTCTTTCTCACCAGCACCTGAATATACCAGACATGAATGTCCAACTCCAGCTAAACAACTCTCTTCGACATACTATTAGCATCCCAAATTCTGCACGACTCATAGCAAATATTTTTCTTTAAAATAAGTCAATACCCCACATGATTTTAGTTGAGCTCCTCTTCTTTTCATTCTTTTTAATCTTCTTTAGTGCTACCGTGTCTCAGAGCCCTATTCCCTCTTGCCTGGGATTTTCCAGTAGTCTCCTAACTAGTTTTTCTTTTCTTCCCCATTTCTTCTTTCTCTGAACAAACCCTATACATTTTTCTTAAATGAGTCATATATTCTGCCTGAATCATAACTCCTCAGCTTATTATCCTATAATCCTATTGTTATCCAATTAAGTATGACCCCTGTATCCTAGTTTTAAGGACCCTGTCAATGTGGTGTTGGTGTTGCCTCCCACCTTCACTTCCTGCTTCACCTGACACATAGCTTCTGAGCCATCGCTGTGGGTCTCTTTGTGTAGACTGCATGGCGCTTGGAGGCAAACATCTGTGAATCCTTGCTTCACCTGTACTTCACAGCTGGAACATGGAAGGTGCTAACTAAAGTTTTGTTATGTGTATGTAGAACAATTTGTTTGTTCTTATGAATATCTAGTGTTTTCCAATCCTTGTCTTTGCTCACAGTACACTTCTTACCTGGAGGGACCTCCTCATTTTGTTTAAGAAAGGTGACAGATATAATAGTGCCATTTAAATTGTGCATTGCAGAGATCTTTGTTACTATTTTAACTGCTCATAAAAAAAAAATCTACATAACCTTCATTTCCAATGCCACTTTCTTTAGGAAACTCTTTTCCTTTCTTTTCTTTCTTTCTTTTTCTTTTTTTTTTTAAAGAGGAGTTCAAGTAGGAATTAAGGCAGGAAAACAATAGAGGCAGGAAGGAAAAGAGAGGAGAAAGAAGCATTTCATTTATTAGCTGTTCATTTTAGTTGTTCTGCCGGGTCTCATTCCTTGACCCCTCGTCCTTGAACTGTATGTGGACTAAGCTCCAGGCACAGTCTTAATGCGTGAGTCACCAGGGCATGCCAGGAAACGGATTCTTATCACCTTGATTTAAGAATTATCTCATTTTAGAACCTCCAAAATTTTCCTTTTTTAGATTAAATTATTTTAAGAACCTCAGTGGGATATAGAAAATAAGGACATTTAAAGGATCAATGTGGTTCCTAGTCTTATATCTTGGTTGTGTTTGGTCATTAGGTTCACTTTTGTTAAAAAAAACTTTTAACTCTAAGTGGTAACTTGAAGACTTGTCTTCTCTTAACCCCCTTTCCTGACCCACCATAATCCCTTCCCAACAACCAGACACTCAGTTTAACTTTTGGGGGAGTGGGGCTGTGTCTTATTCAGATTTAGGTTCCCTTAAGCACTTAACAGGATGCCTTGTCCACCACAATAGGTTCTCAGTATTTCTGGATTTGAATTGAAATGATCTATGTGACTACCAACATTTTCCATCATTAAGTGAAAAACGAATCAAGGATTTATTTTGCTTTAATGTCAGAAGGAAGTAATAGTGCCCCTCTCAGAAGCAGCAAATGGAGCAATGTAGCACAGTGAGTAGTTGTCTCTGACACTCAGCTGGGGAATAAGTGAAAATTAAGTGTTATAAAGGTAGAAACATGAATATTATGCAAACACAGGCATGTTTCGTGTGGCGATAATCTCTGTGTGATCTTTCGTTCCCAACCCGCTGGCTCTGCTGGATTTCAGTTGCCAACCAAACCTGAGGCAGATACTTCAAACATATCACAGTCTTCGTTTCTACCACAGGGGCCAGGAAGTGAGTGCATAAAATGACATTTTGTTTTCAGAAACTTGTACTTGTGATTTAAAGTTGGTCCACTCCTCAGTCAGTTAACAGAGAGGGTATAATTCTCAAATCCTCCTAATTATCCCCATGGATAGAAAATTTTTAGGCTTTGTAGAATCTTTCTCTCTAGGACATGATCCAGCTTTTCCCTTTTTAAAAAATAAACCAGGAGATGACCAAAATCTTTGGATGAAAAAAATAACCCTGATGAAAGAGTTCTGGACAACTCTCCCAAAACAGTCAGGAAATTATGGGAAAAACATTTATGGGAAGAAACCACAGGGCATAGGAAGCAGGGTCTAATTCAGTCATAAATAAATCCTTTGTTCCTATCTGGGAATTTTATTTTTTCCATGCAAGTCCTCTAAAAGTGTTAAAGCATTCAGAGAGCACTTCAGCTCTGCAGTGGGTCTCAGATAGTCACTTGGGACAGTAAGTAGGAGGAGAACTTCTATTTCTTGATAAGCAGCTGAGTCAGGCTGAAGTGTGGAGGGTGGGGAGAACTGATTTGCAGGAAAGTGGACTATCATAGGGAGATTACCCTTAAATAGGGTTGGGTTTCTTCTGACAATCAAGAGATCAAGTGGAAAGCAAGATATTTTGCTTTTTACCCCTAGGATATTCATTTGAAAAATGGGCACCATATTTCCTGAGCCTAGTCTAGTTCACAAAGTTGTTACATTGATCAAATCAGCTATGAGGATACATGCGGAGGTAGAAGCTATGGTCATTATCAAAACATTTTGAGATGCTTGAAAATGTTGTAGAAATACAATACACTCTTATGTTTCTTTTCATTTTGAAAGAGACAATGCCATTTTCTGTTTATTAAGCACCCCCCCCCCAAAAAAAAAAAAAATTAGTGAGAGTTCTCGTGCTCTGAACCCTTAGGGGAGAGTGAGCAAGAACAAGTGAATGGAAAGCCTGTCTTCTGTGAATTGCTAATGGTGTGAAGGGGCCTAATCCCAAGATGTTCTCCTGGAGTTCGAAGTCTTTGCCTAAGCATGATTAAGCAATGTTTTGAGAGTCAGTTCCAAGATCTCTTGAATTGCTTATGAGACAATTTGTTTATTAAATAATTTTCTGAAACCTACCCCGTCTTCTTGATTCACGGATTCATGCAAACATATGCATATCATTTAAAATTTGGAATTAGAGGGAGAGAGGTCGTTTAATTGACCCTGTGTTTTACAGGGAAGGAAACTAGGTACCGGGAAGTCTAAATGACTTGTGGGGAGCTGTATGGTATTTGTTGGGGCAGGAGAGGGCGGGGGATGGGCCCGGACTAGAACCCAAACTTTCAAGCTTCCCAGAGCAGTGTTCTTGCTTATGAATGCATTTGCCATGAATATTCTGATTGTATTTTCATGCTAAATGAAATGTTAAATCCTTGGAAGAAAGCAAGAATGATTTTTTTCTTCCTATGGTTTCAAAATAAGGGAAAACTTTTATAATTGTAATGCATTGTGCCTTTAATACTGTAAAAATTTTTAGCTCATAATGGGGTTTTCAAAACCATAACAACAAATTCCCTAAGGATTGCTGTTAACTCCACATATGGAAACCACCAGCCAGGAGGAAATTGTTTGGTGAAGGTTTCTAAAATGTCAAAACTGGGACTCAAAAAAGGTTGAGTTTTTAATTCCTTCCTCAGGCTACGTGAACGTTTTTTCTTATGCTGCATGAAACTTGCTACCTATGTGTTTTTAAGTATGAGTAACTGTTAGTCATGGAGATGAGTCTCTTCCTATTCCTACCTTTGTTTGACTCTAAGCTGAAGTTAGGCTCTGCCCCAGTGTATCCTGACATGCTGATTGACATCACACCACCGTGACATGCAAGCCACAGTGAGATGAGTTTTACAGTTCATTAACAAAACTTCGCTTACTTGAGAAAGGCCTGACTGAATAACCAATACTAGTGGTAATAATAATAATCATACTGATGATGACGGTGATGATAATAATAATAAAAATAGTTGATGTTTACAAATGCTCATTGTCTCCTGGTTCAGCTGTAAGTGCTTTACAAGTTTAACTGATTTGATACTCCAGCAAGCTTATGATATAGGCACCATTATTATCTCAACTTTACAGGTGATGGAACTCGTTTCAGGTAACAGCAAATAACTAGTAAGTAAAATTTGCATTTCTTTCTTATTAAAAATGTTTGCAATTATTATTTTTGCATGATAATCCTACTTGCTCAATTCTTTGTTTTTGGGCAAAGATCCTCCCCTTTGAACCTCAGTTTCTCAGCTCTAAAACAGAGGGTGGAAGCAGCCGATCTTGCAAATTTGCTCTAGTCTCTATGCAGTCACCACCTTCTCTCTCCTTCTGTCTTCTGCTCTACAACACAGGCTGTCCTGACATACGCTATTCTACCTCTTCATGCTCTCCCTGACCTTATTTCCAGGGACAAACAAAGGTAACAGGTTATTATCTTTTTTATTCGTATATAAACACTAGGTGTGCTAAGCCTTTACAATGTGTTAACTTAGTTGGGAAAAACAGGAAAAATGAGTAACTATTTCTTTTCCCTCCCCACATTTTGCTTCTTAAAATATCAGTGTTAGCAAATCCTTTCCTTAAAGATATTTCTAAGTCCTCCATCTATGAATATGAAGCTCCAAATGTCACAGTTTGTTTTTTTGCCCCAACATATTTTATTCAGAAAAACTAGGTAAAATATATATGAGGGCAGCCTGAAGGGGTGAAATAAGAAGTGACATCACCCAATAGACATCAAAGCTTGTGTACAAACCTTTGCAGAAGAGATAAGCTCACCACTTGTGAGATACTAGTGGAGTATGTTCTGGGTGAACTGTATTATTTGAATTTCGAGTTATTTTCAACAGCAGCTACTGCAAGGCCACTGTCCTCATGATCCCCAGAATATGAAGTCCTAGATCTGTCATTTGAGATGCTCAGCTATGAACAAAATGGTACACTTTGGAATCATTACAAATTGTAATTTCCTTGACTTAGAATCAATGAGTTTTTAAAAAGAATTAGAGATGTTGAAATGTATACTTTTTTTTCTATATCGAAAGACTTTTATGAGATATCTTTATCAAGCCTTGACATAAACCCAAGTCCTGGGATAAAAGAAAAAAGTTTAAACCATAAAGGGTGGATTGATGCTGAAAGAAATAGAAATAATTATTTACATGGGTATTTGATGTTCCATCCAGAAGGGGTTAAATCCCTGCTCGAGTTGAGGCATTGTCTTCTTTATGAATTAAGCACTAAAGTATGTCCACTTCATCATTTTCCTCACACCCCTAGCTCTTCCTTTATTATGCCTTGTCTCTACTTGCCTGCAGACAGATCTCTCGGTATTTTGCTTCTGACTCTAAATAACCATCATCACTCATGATGAGAGAGCATTGGTTAATGAGGAGGCTGAGAGATATTGAGAAAGTTCTGTTTTGTTTATAAAGTCATGCCTGTCTCTTTTATAACGTAACTTTTATTTTCTGACAGCATTGATCTCACATCTTTTGCTGCTCAGTATTTTCATTAGTGGTTGATACTCACTAGTCAAGGATTTAATTCTTCAGTCATGGGGAGCTAGGTTGAACACGGGGGGCATAGGGATTAGGGGACAGATGGACATTTGTTCCACTACTCTATGAGGATCTCTTACAATCTTTTTACAAAGCAAGACAGTGAATTTTCTCTTGCAGAAGAGGCAAGTTTCTTGTGATACCATATAATTAGCATAATTGTGGCCAATGTACAAGCTGATATATACCTCTGTACTGAAGTTATTTTCTTCCTTCTTTTCATATGAGAATTTTGTGAGTCAGAACTGGTTTCTGTGAAATAGAAAGATGTGTGTGTGCTGAGTTTGGCACAGGTCATTTCCTCCAGCGACAGAAAGACTTGCTAAGTGAGGATCGTGATGACCTTAACCCAGGTTCCAATTCAATCAATAACCCAGAGGTAATTACTTGATGGATATTCACCACTTGCATTTTCTGCTCCACTGTATTTACAGTTAAAGGAAGAGAAATCCTGCAATATGTACATGCTTTCTATCAAGGATGTAGCACAAATGTAAACAAGTGTCCTTTTAAGTCAATATTTGCTAGGAAGGGCACAGGGTGTTCCTGGTATTATTATACTATGAAGGCTTCTTAAACTAATGAAAAACATTGCATTTGTTACGTATTTACACACAAGTACTATGAGGCATAACAGGAAAAAGCAGGCCTATGTTTTCATTAAAAAATGTATACATGCTCTAATCGGCAAAGTATTTTGTACTTACATAGATCATGGATGGAGTTTTCAGCCCAGTTTCTTGTAGGGGTAAAAGCAGCATTAAATATTGCGTTGAAAAATAAAATTGTGTCTTTATTGGATTCCTTTCAGATGAAACTGAATCGATGAATAATGTGTATGTCTTAGGCCAATAAAGAAAAAATGTCCTATGATTTGTGCAGCTGTGACTGAGAAGATCCAATTGACAGTTGAAGGCAAAAGAGATGGAAAATGTAAGAATAAATGAGTGGAAAATTCCACAACTTAAAGAGCACAGTGCTCTCTCAAGGACAAGATTGTTACTTGAGAAGGCTCTGTTGAATTTTTGGCATTCTTGTATTATCTCACTTTGAAGATGGAATGTAAACCAGGATTTTCAGCCAGTATCACTATTCTCTGAAGTGGACTCAATTAGATCTGTTGGGAATTTTTGGTAACACCATTTTCCCTAAATGGCAGTGAGTGGTTAATGTTTCAAAAGTTTGGGTCTTTCATAGTCTCTCTTAAGGTTGAGAGCAGCCTCATCTTTGGGAAGTTAATGACATATTTCCTTTCCATGAATTCCTACTATTGAACCCAGAAAGAAACCACAATTGTCTCCAAAAGCTTTGATGCAAATTTTGGCTTTTCTCTTGTTAATTTGTTGAAAGCTCATTTGCTGTATGGTTGACAATTAATCTTGGTAGAAATTGGACTCACTGGGGCTGCGATGAAGACCACCCACCATGGCCTTTTGCAGCTACTTCATGGATAAGTAGGTCGCCCGGATAAATATGCCAAACCTATGAATTTGAAGTGACTTTTATTATTTTCTAGTGTCCCGTACAATTTGATCATTTTCAAAGTATCTGAAGCATTTTTGAACCCAAAACTAAATTGCAAAGAAAGCATCAAGTAAAACATAATATCTTATTTTTGCATATTTATTAAAAAGAAACAAAGGGAAAAAAATTGCGGGGGTGTGTTTTATTTTATTTTTTCCCAATTGAAATTTTTTTTTCTTATCTAAGTAGCATTGGTGTAAAACATCATGTGGGTTTCAGGTGCAAAACATTACATTCTGTTCATGGTCAAAAGTCTAGTTTCCATTCTTCATCTTACAGTTGATCATTTAAATTTCTTTTTTAAAATGAGTGTGTATGTTTTTAAATAAAATATTGCTTCAAACCCCTGGAATTTGAGTTTCTCTTCCTGTGTTTGTAGCAATAGAAAAATGATGCTGGAAGTTACATTTAAATATTGGCTGTTGGTCACTTTTTTTTCAACCAATTAGTCATTTTGTGTATGCAGCAAAAAGATCTGTTTTAAGGACAATTCGAGGTGTAAAAAGATAAATGGCAGCATATATAGTAGAATTATAAAAAATAGAGACATTACTTCTTTAGAATTCAGAAATGTTTCTTACTATCAGTAACATTTTCAATGACTGCTTTAAATTAGAATATTGAATTTGCTTTAATGTTTTTCAATACAGAAAGGATTCTGAGAAAAAGATCAGTATTCAAAACAACCCTGGACATTGCTGGAAAAACCTGATGAACCACACCATTGTCATTTCAGTCAGGGCCTGAGCCTACATTTGGATGCTGGAGAAAGGATGGCTGCACTGGCTTAGAACCCCTGAGATGACTCAGGACACGTTCCTCTTTTAGGGGTGCACTTGATCCCACAGCATGGGCTCTGAGTGGAGCCTAAAAGTGGGACTTCAGGTTGTAAGTTATTTTCCTTTAAAAGTGGTGAAGACAAATTTTCTTACCAGGTTGTTTCTTTTTGAAATTAGATAAAGTTTACTTCTCTTTTGTCTCATGAGGCATTCTATTACTCATGGAACGAAATACGCTTAACAACACAGAATGCAACCTTTGAGAAATTTAAACCATAAGAGAAAAACAGTATTGATAGTTTTCAGTAACATAGTGACTGCATTAGTTAGGTAGGTTCTTTGGGTGAGAAGTCAAAGAAGGTGATTTAAAACAGGGAAGTTAAAATGGAATGATCCTGAAGACTCTCAGAGACTCTAAAGGGGAGTTGAGCAAGGCCTTGGGAAAAGGCAACCCTGAAAATGAGACAGCATGTAAAATATCTCAACTCTGGGCACACTGCATTAGCACCAGATTCCCAATTCTTGAAACAGTTTTACTGAGTCAGTGTGAGTCAGTGTCCACCTTAGATCAAAGAGGTAAAATAGGAGAGGCTGGATCACACAGCACCAACCTGACTTCCCTGGGCCTGCCACCACAGTAGATGACTAGTGCTAGGTAACCACTATGAGAGGTGATGAATTTAGAAATTATAACTTCTAACTTCTATATGAAATGCTATATCTCTCTCTAAATCTCTCTGTATCTAGATCTCTCTATTTAAATCAGGTAATTTCTTATATATTCCATAGCTATATATAGCATAGTAGTAGAGAGAAAATTATTGCAATACCTGGTAATGAGTTTCAAGGAATATCATCTTCACTGGCATCATCAGATCCTAACCACATGGACATTGGAATAGAAATGAAATGAATAGGAAATAGCATGTAACACATATTGAGTGAACATACAAGCTAAAATGCACTGTGCTAGCAAAATCTTAATCTGTGAATGTCGTTCCACATCACTTGTAAGAACTGAAGAGTCATTACTAATTAATTTACTAATCATCTTTACAGATGTTTTGTTCTGGGTCATTCTCTGTCTTAACCATTAGGAACTCAATAATAAACTTTTCATGGATTTGGCTCCCAAAGAGTTTACAGTTGAGAAGGCAGTTCAGTTCAATGGGTTGGGGCTACAATTGAGGATAAATCGAGCACTTTAAGGAAGTACATTTAAGGGACACCAACAATTGTACGAATCTGCATGCCATGGGCAACTTTCTGGAAGAACAATAGCAAATAAAAGATGAGAAACTGAAGGCACATAGAGAGGATGAGCAAAAGGCAATGAAAGAACATTTTGGCTAAAATGTGCAAAATCTTAGCGGTAATAGAAGGCATTTTTCATCTGGAGAACTGCCCTCAGAACAGTGTGGATTATGGAGAATAGTTGCGGCGGGGGGCGGGGAGGGGGGAGGTGTCATTATGTGAAGCTAAAGAGATGAGGGGTCAGATATTGAAAGACATGGGTGAGCTACGTTAAGAACGTTATTTTGAGGATAATGAGGTTTTATTAAGGTGCTTTAAATAGGGGACACAGTGTCACAATTTTGAATTATAAAAATTACAATGAGGACTGGACTAGGGCAGGTAAGACTGGAGGTAGGGACACTGGTTGGGAGAAAAACAAGAATCCAAGAGAGAGAGAACAGTGGATTGAACCCAGGTGGTGCTGGAGGCAATGGAAAGAAGGGGTTGAAGACAAGAGATCAATACCATGCATTGTTTGATAGGAAATGAAGCATGGAGAGTAAAGTGGAGGCAAGGATGGAACCATGTTTCTGGGTTGGGCAAACCAGTGGACACTAGGACCAGTCACTAGGATGAGATCGAGCAGGACGGGGAAGAAATAGTGAGTCCTGTTGTGCATGGTGTATTTTAATGCTCATATTGCAACCAAGTAGAAGTGTCAAGTAGTCTTGTTCAAGTCTGGTGATCAGGAAAAGGATTTGGATAAGATAGGTATTAAGGAATCAATGAGAGTAAATAGAAGGGCATGAGAGAAGTATTAAACAGAAGCTGTTATTTCTTAGTCTTGATGATGCCATAAAGACATAGCATCTTTCTGGTTTCTCTAGAGAAGGGGTGTTAGGAGTCTCTGACACTGGTGCTTTTGAGAATGATCAATGGTGAGGCCATAGCAACCACAGCAACCCCAAACATAGCACTGCTTTTTTGTAAAATAAATTTCTGATGAAGCAAAGGCAGAAAAGAGATCTCTCTGCTTTACAGTATGTGCTCAAATGAGTTATTACAAGTGAAAAAAATTTCTAGTTCACATGTGTGGGGCACTGATTGATTATCTGGGCCCATTTCTCCTCACTGGATGCTTATCTGGTGACTAACGTATGTTCGTGGCCTGTGTCACCTCATGAATTCACTGAAGTCAAAGATTATACCTTTATCCTTGTAAGCTCAGCTTCTTGAACAGGACCTGTCAACTGGCAGGTACTCAGTGAGTATTCATTGTTGTATTGAGTATTTTTTGGCAGAAGAATACCCTCATGTTCTAGAGATTCTCGTCTGCCCAGTCACCTCTTAAGTCTCAGAATGAAGTGAGGATATCCAGAAGGTGAGTCGGAGGCCCAGATCTTCTTGAAGATCTTCATATTTTTCTGGTATGGAATACTTGGAAGTCTCACTGGTACTTGGAACTTCAGAATTGTGGGAAAGATTCCTAAAATTCTGTAAAAAATCTTCATTCTCAAATTTTGTTTGAATTTCTTCCTTTTGGAAGATACGAACTAATTTTAGAACTTATTAACTAAGGATTGGATCTAGGGGAAGAAATAGCACTAATGGTTAGCAGTTAGAGGTCTTCTGATCGCAAGTAAGAGAATACCTAACCCACAGAAATATGACTTCAGGCCTGGTTTTAAATAGGATTCAGTGATATGACCTTGGAGAGTTACTCTTACCAATTTTGGTTCCACTTCCTTTGGGCTGATTCTATTCTCAGTCAGCTCCTTCTCCCATACTTGCAAGAGTTACTAAGGACTATAAAATCCTTCCAGGACAGAATCCAGTGGAAAAAGTAAGTTATTGTGTGACATCCCTTGTTGAAATCTCATTGGCTCTGATCATGTAAATTGCTATTCATAAACCTATCATTAATATGATAAAAAAAATGGAAATACTGATTAGCTAAGACCCAATTTTATCCTCTACTCTGAGCCCAAAGCACATGGGCTGACTTGGAAGGATGGGTTGTTTATCTGGCAGCAATCTGGGTAGAGTTACCTGGCAAAGAATTAATGCATGCCAAGTGGCAAAACCAAATACTGGTAGAGGATCCACTGTTTTCCCATTCTGCACCCATGGCAGACATTAATAATCCATCACAGCGCTTTTTCTCACCTGAACATGGCTTTGGCAGCATTGTCAATGCAGAGCTCTGGTCAGCTACTGTCAGTCCATTAGGGTTGGGAAGTAAGAGGAACACTGGCCTTGCAGAAAATACGAGTAAAGTTAAGACAGAAACAGAGAAAAAAGAATTCTGTAGTCAGGTTAAAACTGATCATCAATGAGCATTTTAGCTGTCCCCACACACTTTTTTTTCCCCATCTGTGTGTTAGTTCATTGATAAGAAATCTTTTGTTTATACATTCTGAGAAACTCTGGAATTGTGGAATAGTAATAAATCTGTTCTTTTCAGGGTGGACGTTAAAAGCTTTGGAAACATTCTGTGATTGCAGCGGACACAATGTGGCCAAAGTAACTATGTATTTTCCTACAAGAAAAATGCAAAACATAAATGAAATGAGACTCACACAGATGGGTTTCCTTTAGGAGCCCAGGGGCCAGGACTTCAGAAATTCTTAGCCTGAATCCTGATTCTTTGCCTCACTCATCCTGTGTCGGGCCCACCAGTGTGACCACAGGCACCCCAGGGGACCCCTGTATTCCTGTGTCATCATCCCCAATACTTCCAGCACTGACTCATGGAGGCTAGGAATTTCAGAATCAAACATTCATTTTTGTGATTTTAAAGCTTTGCTCCCTTTGTCTCCTTTTAACATGCCCTTAGAAGGGCCTTGTGAAGAAGACCATTAAGTTCTATGGGCTTTGCAAGTCTATAGTAGGAGTGTTGGATTGTCCTTTGAAAGTAGGTTTTATTATTATATGGGAAGTGGGAGAAGCATTGAAGGTGGGGAGGGTGCCAAAGGCGATAAAACTGTTCATAAGGAAGAGACTGAGAAAACCACAGACAAATGTTACTGCTCTCTTGCCCTTGGGGCCTGGAGGATGTAACTTGAGAGCCTCCACATTGCAGTGGCTTCATTCTGTCAATCTATCGCATGTTTATTTAACAGCCATTTATGATCAACTATATGCAAGACATTGAAGGAAATATAAAGATGTGCTTTCTGACTGAAAAAAATCTTAATTACTTACTTACGTAAGGTAGAAACAAGTGATATTGCCCTGTTCTGTATAGTATTTCAGAGTTTTCAATCATAAAACTATACTGATTGTTTTTGCCTTTTAGATGAGAAAAGTATGCTATTGTCTCAATCACAAAGTGCTGTACTTTTTCAAATTCTTCAGGATTTAGCAAGTAATCCAACATGATAACGCTGAAGCATTTCATTTTGTTTTATAGTATAGTTATGCAGTTGTTTTCAGTAATGCCTACCTCTTTTTAGCTCTTCCCTCTCTTCCAGCTTCCCTCTCTCTCCTCACCTCTCACCTATTTGTCTCTCTTTCCCTTTCTTTCTCCCTCAACTTTGCATCTTTTGGAATTTTATCTGATGTCTCCCACTGTACCAGACTTCCATGAAGTGAGAAAAGGAGGCATTTCAGTGACCTTAGATAGCTCTAAATTTCTACCATCCCAGTCTTGATCCCACAGAGGAAGAAAACTCCATTCTTTTAGTATCCATCTATGAATTATTTCATGACTTATGTTTGTATTCCTGGGCCAGTCACTGAGGGGAAGGATTACCACGCTGTAGCCCATCTGTGCTGTGGGCTCATCCTGACGCCAGGGCCATAGTTACTGTGATTGGAAGTTTCACCAAAAGAAAGTGGCAGGGAAAGTTGTTGCCCTCACAGATTAGGAGTGTTACTATCAGAAGGAATTTGAGGGAGGGTTACTGAAGAGGAAAAAGCAAAATAGAACAAAAACAAAATAAAAGGCATATCTACCCCTTCCTATGTCTAGAAGGCAATTATTTTGAAAACTGTATCATAAGAAATACCTTAGAGTCTTAAATAACTTTTTCAGGATAGAATTCACTAAAGATAAGCTAAAATGCATGAATACTTACTTTCATGCAGTCCTGGTAAATTGATACTGACTCAAAGTCATGTCTCTAGTGAAGGGAGTAACTAACATGTTATTTAACAACTAGTGGCTGAGTCATTAACTCTGAAAAAAGAACAGTATGTAACGACATAATAAAAATTAGGTTGTGAAAATCATCACAAAACATTTAGGGACCAACGGAATAATGAATTGAAGCATCAGTTCAATTTAAGTAAACAAATATCTATTGAGTGTATACTTTTGTACCAGGGTCACCAAATTAAATTATAAATATATCAGGAATAAAATAACAAAATGAATAACTAATATACATTTGAAAAGATAGGAGTGTTCTAAATATACCTTCAACATCAGCACTCAGTCCTGGAATAGTGACGTCGGGAGTTGGGAGAGCTAGCTAGCCCCAGCAGGATGTGTGACAGAACTCTCACACTTTCAGTGTCTGCAGGAGGGGATGGTGGTGACCTGCAGCCACCAATGACATGCTACCTCCCAGCCTTTCAGATGAGGCACAGTAATAATGTGGTAGAAGACCTTTCCCTGACCCCAATGCAAAAGTTAGTCTCAGGAATCTTCCGCAGTACTGCGGAGGTTGTAGCTATGTCCTGTTCGACGGCGACTGCAGCAATGTCCTGTTATCATGACTAAGGACAAGCAAGCATCGCCTCCCTACTCTGCAGCTGTACATAACTGATGAGTGGCCAGTAGAAGCACCACGTAGCCAAGGAGATGAATCATTACCACGGAGTGTAGAAGGAGCTCCCCTAGGCCCTCCATTGCTCTACTTTGGGTAACAGTACTCCTGGGCCAGCACCAGTGCTTGCAATAAAGTGTTTTCTCTACCTTTGAGTGCCCGGTGTCAGTCTTCTTGTCATCTGGAGGCTCAGCTATAACAATAGCTACACTCTCCTCGGACTGTTAGTTAGTCCCCTGCTTTGGCATGCACTGTCTCACTTGAGTCCTCATGCCTGTTCTGTGAGTTGGGCAAGGAGAATCAGCATTACCCCTAGGGAACCAAAGAGGTCCAGGGAAGCAAAGTGATCTGTCCATTCACACAGGTCATCAAAAAGAGGACAAGAACTCATGTTGAGCTTTTCTGAGTGCAAGAGAGGTTTTCTTCCCCCACTGAATCACTGCAATATTCTACTCGGTGGAGGAATGGCGGAAGGCTGACTCTTGTTCTCCTGGTGCCCTTCTGCCTTACCCAACACCAGAGTGCTCTCTCCTTCACCAATGCCTGATCTCCCTAGGCTTTCCAAGTGCAGTTTCATTCAAAGCAGCAGAACCCAAAGCTCATAAAGATTTACTATTCCCTCGGGGAACTTTACTGCCCTTGAAGCACTGCCCACATTTCCTGGAACACACACATACACACAGAGTTCTGGTTCTAACCTCTTTTTGATTTCTCTTAACATTTTGACATTGTTGCTGCTTAAGATATACACAAAGCAGACTCTGAAACACAGGACTGCAAACATTTTTTTAAAGAGTCACCCCTGGGAAAGAAAAAGAGAGGTGTGTGGGATTGGGTATGAGGAGCCATCCAACTGCGTGCAGGACCGACAGGACCTCTGCAGCCCAACAGAGAGTTCTGGAGCAAAGATGGCCTCTTAGGCAAAGAGTCATTGGGTAGAAATGGCTGGTCTCTGTACTACTGCCTTGCTCAGTGTAGTCTGGGGTCCTCCTGAGAAGAGCATGACCTTGATTTGAAAGATGAAGGAGCTAACAGCTGGGCAGTGAGTTCTTTGCAGGGGCAATCTGAGCTGTTCATCTCTCTCTGTGCCTCCGTCTTCTGGTTTGCTGACTTGTACTGGTAATTTAATTGTTCTATGTCTTTAGGTCTTACTTCACTAATTAGAGGATAATCTTACTAAGACTAGGGCTATTTTATGGGTTAAAAAAAACCCCTTCTACAAAACAGAACATCAGATTTCCTATTATAATTGATTGAATTGGAGGATAAAATAACAGGGCGCCTCTGGAATAAAAAGGATAGTTGTTTTCAGATGATCCATAGAAGTGGGATAAATATTACCTCTCTCAGAAGAACTTGACAAGTTGTACTAAGAACAAGTGATAAACATGGACTTGTTTAAAATTTAATTAAGCCTCAAACTTTTTTGGTTTGTTAGACTGCAAATATTTAATGTACTAGTGGAAACAAATTCTTGAGGTTTATTCTTTGGAAGATGAGTAAGCCAAGGCCAGTCACAATTCTTGGATTTAGATTTGATTCACTAAAAGGCACAGCCTTACAAAAGAAATCTTACAAAAGGACTTTCTTTGCTTGGGTGACAGCCTGGTCCTGATACAGGTTACCAGCCCTCAGAATTGCCTTTAAATACTTCTGCAGTATTTTCTAACTCACAGAGTGAAATTTGGGGAGGGATTGGAGTCATCAGGAATTTCCTCGTGCAGGAGATGGGAACTGGAATATTTATAAACCCAAATAATCTGTATCATCTCTGCATTGCTTTTTCACATGTTTAAGCTTCCTGCCATTATTTAGGAGTTACAGCTAAAGCAATCATTCCTACTCATTTCATTTTGACAGTGCAAAGGCTTTAAAATGTTTCCCAGTGGCAGAATACACTTGATAAACAGAGAGAACTATACTTTAAAAAATGGCTTTTAGAGCATAAACAGCTGTCTTCCATTTTTGGCTAGAAAGGGAACAACTAAAATGACTAATCTCACTAAGTATTACAATAAAAGTGTTGACGAAACCTTAACTATATACTTCACATCTTTCGTAGTCCTGTAATTACAGTTCTAGTTAAAAAATACACAACTCCTAGGGCACATTTAATGACTATCTGTCCTTATCATGCCTTTCTTCCCATTGGAGTTGTACTAATGCACTAACCCTCAATGTCACTCATTTATCTGCCCTGAAAAGGTAAATATATTTTGAATTAAACATCCTTATTTAATGTCATTTCTATTGCTCTGGAAGATACGCTGGAGGGACAACCTATAGTAGTTGATTAAAACTAGGGATTGAACAATTTCATAAATATTATGCTGCTATCTATATTTCATTAAAGCACCAGCCTGCATCTTTTTTTATATTTTTCTACAAAAGTATATGAGGTTCATAGATTGCATAATAATAAAACGGAAACTTAAAAGCAAAAATCATTCCCGGGAAATTACTTTTAAAAATGTCTATTTTAAACTATATTTTGGATAAACAAAGGATAAATTGGGGAAGATTAAAAAAAAATCAAACTAGTATGCCCTGGTGGAGTAGTGGTTGCATCTGTTATCCCTGGCCAAGAGCACAGTCTAAGTACATCCTAAGGACCCTTATTCATGTCCTGGGGCTGGGGGAACAACCAAAATGAACAACTAAATAAAATAAATAAATAAAATGCTTCTTCCTCCTCTTTCTTCCTGCCTGCCTCTGCTCATCTTCATTCCTGCCTGCACATTTCTTTTTTTTAAAAAAATTAAATCGATCTCTCTATTACTTGATATATTTGGAAATTGTTCCCCCAAATGTCATTAGTGCTATAAGTAAACAGGCATAGCTGCCTTTTAAAATATATTTTAACAAATTTTTGCAAATCTTTCTTATATTTAATATTTATTGAGATAACTCTGACATAAAATAACATAAAACCATATGTACAGCTTCAATATTCCTTAAATATAAGACAACACACCCTGCCCATTACCAAATTACCAAAAGTCCTTCACCATTGTCCATTGGACCCCAGCACCACTTGCCTCCAACCCCTATTTCACCCCCACTGGTAACCTCAGTTCTATTGTAATGTATAAGGGTTGGTTTTTGTCTAGTCTATTCCTCTTAGCTTCTTTGCACTCCATACATGAGTGAGATCATCTGGCATTTGTCTTTCTCCTTCTGATCTATTTCACTGGGCATAATCCCTTCTAGTTCTCACAAATGACAGGATTTCATCTTTTTTAGGGTCATGTATTTTCTTGATCCATTCATCTGACAATGGGAACTAAGATAGTTTTCAATTCTTGATCATTGTAAAAAATGCTGCAATAAACATGGGGGTGCATATATCACTGTGAATTAGTGTTTTGTGGGTTTTTTGGTGTATACCCAGAAGTGGGATGATGAAATTGCTTGGAATTTCTATTCTCAATTTTTTTGAGGAATCTCCATACTACTTTCCATAAAAGTTACACCAATTTACTCTCCCACCAACAGTGTAAATGTGTCCCCCTTTCTCTGCATGCTTGACAGCATTTATTTCCAGACATTTGAATAAGAATCAATCTTAAAGGTGTAAGGTAATATCTCCTTTATTTTTGAAGGTGCAAGCAGGAATGAAGGTGAGAAGGTTGGCAAGAAGAGAGAGGAAAAAGATACATTTATTCATTTATTTTTTATTTAGTTGTTCATCTGGTTATTCCCCCACCTCTGGGACATGAACTTGGGTCCCTGGGATCTGTGTAGTTTGTGCCAGTTGGAGGTGGCAGACATAACTGCTAAAACACCAGCATGTACCTCCCATTGTTGTTTTGATTTGCATTTCTCTAATGACAAGCGAAGAAAACGTCTTTTCATATGCCAGTTGGCCAGCGGTATGTCTTCTTTAGAGAAATATCTATCAAATTCTTCTGCCCATTTTTGATGGGTCGTTTGTTTTTCTATTGTTGAGTTTTATGAATTCTTTATGTGTCTTGGATATTAAGTCTTTGTCAGATGTATGATGTCTAAATATCTACTCCCAGTCATGTTTTCTTTCTGTTTTGGTCATAGTTTCCTTTGCTGTGCAGAAATTTTTTGTCTTATTTTTTTGTTTTTGTTTCCTTTGCCACTGGAATTGAGTCCCCAGATATCTAAGACTGATGTCAGGGAATGACTTGCCTATTGTATCTTCTAAGACTTTTCTGGTTTCCAGTTTAAATCCAAGTCTTTAATCCTTTTTTTTTTTTTTTTTTTTTTTTTTTTTTTTTTTTTTTTTTTTTTTTTTTTTTTTTTTTTTTTTTTTTTTTTTTTTTTTTTTTTTTTTTTTTTTTTTTTTTTTTTTTTTTTTTAGTATTTTATAACATTAATGTTGTTTTACAAATCAAAATAAACTCTTATGTGTAGGTTCCCCATATGTGCTTCCTTAGATATATAAATCAATGCACCCTGTTCTCTACCAAAATACTAAATATTCTTCACCTTTGTCCAGTGGACTCTGCCACCACTTGCTTCCCCCCACCCCAACCCTGTCCCATTCACTATTGGCAACTGCAATAGGTAAATTACAATTACCAGTTGGTTCTATTACAATTGTCCAAGGGTTGGCTTGGTTTCTTCTCTTCCTTTGTTTTGTGTATACACATTCCACCTATGAGTGAAATCATCTGGTATCTGTCTTTCTTCTTTTGATTTATTTCACTTAGCATAATCCTCTCTAGTTCCCTCCATGTTGATTCAAGTGATAGCATTTCATCTCCTCTAAGGGCTTTGTAGTATCACATTGAATACATACATATATACATACATACATATATATATACAGAGAGAGAGAGAGAGAGAGAGAGAGAGAGAGAGAGAGAGAGAGAGAGAGAGAGAGAGAGAGAAAGAGAGAGAGAGAGAGAGAGGCAATACCTTCTTTATTCATTCATCTGATGTTGGGCACTTGAGTAATTCCCAGTTCTTAGCTATTGTGAATGGAGCTGTAATAAACACAGGGGTGCATAAATCTCTGTGAGTTAGTGTTTTTTGTATCTTTTGGGTAAATACTCAGAAGTAGAATGACAGGATCATATGGGATTTCCTTATTCAACTTTTTGAGGAATCTCCATACAGTTTTTCATGGGGGTTGCATCAATTTGCACTCCCACCAACAGTGTAAAAGTGTTCCCTTTTCTCCACATCCTCACCAGCATTTGTTGTTTCCAGACTTTTGGATAATCTCTCAAGTCAATCTCTCAAGTGTTTTAGTAGTTTTTTGACAGTTTATAGTGGTTTCAAGATATATAATAATTCATCTGCAAATAATGAAAGTGTTACTTCCTCCTTTCCAATTTGGATTCCTTTTTTTTTGTTTTTCTTGCCTAATTTCTCTGGCTAAGATTTCTAGTACAATATTAAATAAGACTTCCAGTGAGTTTGGCTAGCCTTGCCTTGTTCCTTAGAGGAAACACTTTGATTTTTTCACTATTGACGATGATGCTGGCTGTGGGTTTATGGTATGTGACCTGTATTGTTAAGGTATGTTCCTTCTATCCCTGTTTTATGCACGTTTTCTTTTTTTGTCTTAAATGGGTGTTGGATCTTGTCAAAAGCTTTCTCTGTGTCTATCCATGTGATGTTGTGTTGATATGGTGTATTGCTCTTGTTGACATGGTGTATTGCATTAATAGATTTGCATATGTTGAACCATCCTTGCATCCCAGGGATAAATTCCACTTTGTCACGATGGGTGATCCTTTTGATGTATTGTAAGATTCAGTTTGCTAATATTTTGTTGATGATTTTTGCATCTATGTTCATTAGAGATATTGGTTTGCAATTTTCTATCTTGGTGATGTTCTTGTCTGCTTTTGTTGTCAATGTAATGTTGGCTTCATTGAAAATCTTTGGAAGCATTCACTCTTCTTCAATTTTTTGCAGGAGTTTGAGAGTATTCGTATTCATTCTTCTCGGAAGTTTTGGTAAAACTTACTAGTAAAGTCATCTGGTCCTGGGCCTTTATTTTTGGGAAGACTTTTGATTTCTTCTTCAATTTCATTGCTTGTGATAGTCCTGTTCAGGCTTTCTGTTTCTTCCTGATTCAGTCTTGGTAAGCTGTACGTTTCTAAAATTCTGTTCATATCCTTGAGGTAGTCCATTTTATTGGTATATAGCTATTTTCAGAGGTCTCATGATATTTTTATTTCTGGGGTATCAGTTGTAACTTCTCCTCTTTCATTTCTGATTCTAGTTATGAGAGTTCTCTCTCTCTTTCTCTCTTTTCGTGAGCCTAGTCAAATTTTTGTCAGTTTTGTTTATTTTTTCTAAAACCCAGCTTTTGGTTTAATTGATTTTCTGAATTGTCTTTTTGATTTCTATTTTATTTACTTATGTTTCAATTTTTATTTCCTTCTTTTACTGATCTATGGCTTAATCGTTCTTGTTTGTTTTCATTTAATATAGGGGTAGATTATTTATTTGTGATTTTTCTTGCTTCTTGTGATAGGTCTGGATTACAATAAACTTTCCTCTTACTCTGTTTTTGCTACAGTTCATAAGTTCTGAGACAGTCATGTCTTCATTCTCATTTATCACTAATTACTTTAAAAATTCTCCGTTGACTTCCTTTTTTACCCAAGAGTCATTCAAAAGTGTCTTATTTAGCTTCCACATATTTGGAATCTTCCAGCTTTCTCTTTGTGGTTGAATTCAGTTTTAAGCCATTGTAATCAGAGACAATTAGATGATTTCACTCTGTAAATTTTCTGAGACATGTTTTGTCTCATAACATATGGTCAATCCTTGAGAATGTTATGTGAGCACTTGAGAAAAATATGCATTCTGTAGTCATTGAATGAAGTGTTTGATAAATGTCTATTAAACCCATCTGTTCTAATTTGTCATTTAAAGCTGTTATTTCCCTGTTAATTTTCTGCCTGGTTGATCTGTCCGTTGTGGTAAGTGGGGTGTTGAAATCTCTACTATGATTGCATTACTGTCAGTCTCTCTTTTTCTGTTAATAGTTTATGCATATTGATGCTCCTTCATTTGGTGCGTATATATTAATAAGAGTTGTGTGTTAGTTTGACCCCCTATTTATTATATAATGTCCATCCATGACTTTATTATTTTCTATAGTTGGAAGTCATTTAATCTCATATAAGTATGACTGTACCTGCTTTTTTGACTGTAGGATTGTCTTCCAACTCTTGACTTTGAGGCCAAGTTTATCTTCTGAATGTAGGTAAGTCTCTTGAATGCAGCAGAAAGTTGGGATATGTATCTTGTTCCATTGGGCCACTCTGTATCTTTTGATTGGTGAGTTCATTCATTAACATTTTGGGTGATTGTTGACATGTAACTGTTTATTGCTATTTTATTCATTGATTTTTCATTGTTGTGTTCTTCTTTTTCTCCTATCAGGTGATTTGAAAGTGATTATGTTGCGTTTGATTTTCCTTTTTATTTTCTTTGTTTTTTCCCTGGAGTTATGTTTTGAGGTTATATTGGGGTTTACATAAAAGTTTCATTTTTATAGCCTGTTTTTACTTGAGAGCAAGTTAGTTTTGAGTTCATTCTAACCATATGCATTTCTACACTCCTCCTCCCCATCGTATATACTTTGATGTATTGCTGCTTTTAAGTGGGGTTTCTTTCCCTTTTATCCAACTTCTTTTAGTATTTCTTGTAAAGCTGTTTTTGTGGTGTTGAATTCCTTTAACTTTTGCTTATCGGTAAAGCTCTTTATCATTCCTTCAATTCCAAGTTATAATCTAGCTGGTTAGAATATCCCTGGTTGGCAGTTCTTTTCTTTTAGCCCTTTGAATATAGAATTCAACTCCTTTTGGGGCTGCTAAATTTCAGTGAGAAATTTAGTGACAGTCCTATGAGTGCTCCTTTCTAGATAACTCATTTATATCAAGCTGTTTTTTAAGATTATCTCCTTATCTTGTATTTTTGATATTATAATGACAATGTGTCTGTTTGGAGTTTTCTTGTTTGGAACTCGTTGAGTTTCCTGGGGGCAGTGGTCTTCCTTCCTCAGCTTGGGAAAATTCTCAGTTATTACTTTTTCAACTATGGGCTCTGTCACCTTCTTTCTCTAATCTCCTTCTGGACCCCTTGTATGATGCAAATGTTATTCTTCTTGCTATCTCAGATAAGGTTACCATTTCTTTTGATTATTTTTTTCCATTGCTGGTCTGCCTGAGTGCATTCTACTGACCTATCTTTTAACTCACTGATTCTATGAGAGGCTTCTTCCAATCTATTCCTGAGCCCATCTATTGTGTTCTTTAGTTCAGCTATTATGTTCTTTAGCTCCATGCATTCTATTTAAAACTACCTCATATTTTCTCTGTTTATTGTAATTTTATTGTTCTTACTTAGTTTTTACGATTCCAGGGAATATCATTAATATTGTTGCTTTAAAGTCTTCATCAGATAGTTTGCTTAAGTCTGTTGCATTCAGATTTTCCCCCTAGGGTTTTGTTTACTTTTGTCATTTCACATATATTTCTCTGTGTCTTTGATCTCTTTGGCATTCTGTATTCATTTCTGTAGGTTAGACTTCCCTGATTTAAAGGCCTTGTGTGAGGGCATTAAGTTGCTGAGAATAGATGTGGGTATTGGTCTGGAAAACTGGACTTCCTCTAGTTGTGTGATCTCAATACTCATTCAATTTGTTAAAGCTTTAAGATGAGCCCTGTGTTGAGGCCTGAGAGTCCGGCCTATGGGGTTAGAATTGACATAGGTAATGAAGAGTTTTCCCCAAGAGTCACAGACATAAACAACAAAACACATGGAGGGAAACTTAAGATTTGTCTGCCCAATCCACAAGCAAGGCACAGTCCTAATACGGCCATCAGGATAGAGAGAGCAGGAGCTAGTCTTAGTTGAGAATCTTCCCTTGTAAAAATCCCTCAGATCTCCAGAGGAGTGGCAGTCCCAGCAGGGTTGGTAATTTAGCTCTGAGGCTTGGGTGTGGAATTTCAAGAGGTGACAAGCAGATGGGAAACTTTTACAGGATGGTGGGAGCTGCCATTTTGATAGAGCCTTTCTAATTCTTTTTCCTATGAGAGGGATAGAATGGAATGCTCCTCACCAGAAAAGATCATCTATCTCCTCGGTGCTGCTTGATCTGACTTTTTATCTCTGAATGCTCACAGAAAGGCAACAGTGAGTGCCAACACTCCTGTATCAGTGTGATAAGGACAGAGGAGGGTGCTTTCCCTGAGTGTTTTCTCACATTGGTGGCCTCCAGTGCAGGTATTTATGAGGAAGGGCATCTCAATTCACAGGGACGCTACCCTTCTTGCCACCCCACATGGAGGCTATGGGCTCAGTGACTGAAAGCCAGTTCCCAGATATGAGAGTACTCACTACAGAAGAAAGCCCCTAAGCCCTGACAGATTGTGGGTTTCACTGGTCTATGCACATCACCCTAGAGTCTCTGAACAGGGTGGTGTGGTGCTGACACAGATCAGCTTCTCCCACGTTTCATGGAGGTGCATGACATTTTTCTTTGTGGAGATGTTGTTCTCATTTCTTTTCAAAGGTCATTGTTGGCAAATATGTGTTTTCTTGGTTGTGTTGTGGAGGGGAGGTGAGCTTGGGAATTTAATAGTACACAATTCTTGGAACCAGATCTTAATATGTTTTTAATTCATTTTTCCCTTTTCAAAGCCTGAAGGGGGCTTGTACGTGTCTGCAGATTTGTATATATTTGATGTTCTTTGGAACTTACCTGTGGAACATCACTAGTGTGAGTTGGGTCTGTGGTTATTTCCATAATTCTCAGTTCCTCCTTGGGCATCTCTGTTGGTTTGTGGCACTGAGTTATGGACTATTTCCAGGAGATCCTCTGGAGACATATAACCACGTGTCTAAAGGTAGCAGTAGAATGGCTTCACCCTGCTGAAACAGGTTATGCATAGGATAACATCCTGGGAATAGATAGCAGTGAAGATTTGTAAACTAGCCAGACTTAGATTCTGAGTCTGTCACTTGGAAATTATGTAAGGTTGGGTAATTTTACTTATCCCCTTTAAGTCTCAGTCTTCTTAGATGTGAAGCAGGGATAACAATAGTACATCACAGGGCTGTTAGAAGAAGAAATGAGATGTTTGTGTGTGTGTGTGTGTGTGTGTGTGTGTGTGTGTGTGTGTGTGTTTGAAACTCTTAGCACACTGCCTGACACAAAATGGAATGTTCAGTAAATGACAGATACGATTAAAATTATTGACAAACTAATAGGAGGCTCAAACTGGAAGAATTTTTTTAGATACAGGAATCTGGAGGAGGCTATGTTTCCATCATGATTCTTAGAATTACAAATAAACAAACAATAAAAACTTGTTTAAGCTAACTACAGCCAAAAGAGGCTTGAATGGAAGTTTATAGAAGAATCTCACAGGACAAAATGAAAGGTAGAATTAGCTCATAGGCATGGCTGAGAGAGAAGAGAGAAGTCCTTCTAAATTTCTCTGGCTCGGAGCCATGACTGGGATAACTCTGTCACCAGACTCTGCATGGCCTTCTCATCTCTGCTCCGGTCCATATTTCTGCTCCTTCCTCCTTCATCTTAGCCAGATTCCTCTGTTTACTCAATTTACCTCTGGTTCCACTGGCCTCCCAGTCACCATGGATAGAAATAGGTATGTAGCTCTTGATACGCAATTGATAGGAGAAATCTGATTGGCCCCTCTCATTTGTTTGAGCCAAGTCACATAACCCAGAGGCCATTACCCAGCCAAAAGATTGACTCTTTGGTCAATAGTTCACCCATGATCAAATCAGTTGTGGTTCATGGGGTTATTGTCACCTCGGCGATTAGAGATGCCTTTTAAAGGCCAGTGAGTTTAGCAGATTTTCTAGAAAAAGGTAGGAATGCCTAGTCTTCCTGAGAGTTGATAACTATACTGCTTATTCAGTCCTGATGACCAGAGCCCAACTTCATGAAGAGAAATTAGAAAGACTGCAAACTGGTGGGCCCTCCTTCTCTTTGCCCACATGTGGCAAGTGTCAAGGTAGTTGTCCAGAAAAGAAATAACTCTCCATCCATGTCTTTCAGGGTAATAGGTCAAATTGGGAAGGACAGTGCTGGTTTTTCAATGCAGAGGGAAGAGCAAATAAAAGACTAAGAAGAGTGGAGATGGGAGGATGTTTGGGCAAGTGTACTGAGGCACTGTGGCCCAGTTGTTGAAGGACTGTGACTCTTCAAAGAGGGTGGATGAAAGTAGACAGGGAGCGCTTATGGGATCAGGGAAAATGCTGACCCAACAGAGAGAAGGCCTTCTAAATTCCTCTGGCCCAGAGCCCCGGGGGGTCTGGTTTTCCTCTTGGTTTTGGCAAAGGAGAGAGTCACTTGTCTGAGGAACTGCCCGCTGTAGTCTGCAGCTGTGCCTGTTCCTCTTCAGGGCACTGAGTTTTCTAGAGAACTGGACCAAGGCCATAGCTTAGCAAGGACAAGTTTCCTCACTTTAACAAATTCTGGTCCCAGTGAGATGGGACTGCAGCCAGTGGTATCAGTTAAAATATGAGAGAAGGACATCTGTTGGTGCGGAGATATCTGGAAGTGCCTAGCCTTGAAGCACCTGATAAAGCACCTAAGGCTTCATTTGCATTTTCCCCCAAGTCTCTACATATTCACTTCAGAAGGGAGAAGTAGTAACTTGATTTTGTGGAAGTCTCCCAGTCTCATTGAATTGTGATTTTCTTTTAGCAAATAATGTGATTCATGAGTCTAGTGGATGGGAAGAACTGAAACTTTCTTCAGTAATAAAGATGGATTTGGCCAATGAAAGAAGCATTTGGTTGTGTAGTAGAGGCCTGATGTCCAGACTTAGAAGGGAGAGGGCGATTGGGAACATGGTAAGTTTTAGTCTGGGGAAAAAAGATCACCAGCAGATTGAAATGATAAGAATTAAAGTAATAGCAATAATAATAGATTCCACTTACTTAGCAGTCTGTAGGTAATTACATAGATTTATTTCTACCTAAACCCTGCAAAGGGGCTATCAAAATATCCATCGTACAGATGAGATCAAAACTCAGAGAGAGTAAATAAGTTGCCAAAGTTCATAGAGAGGCTGAGCTGGAGACTGGGTCTCGGTGTGTCTGATATCCATGGAAGTTCTGTTATCATACGCAGCTAATCCATATAGGAGAGTGGAGATTAGGGAGGACTGATGGGAATTTCAACAATAAGAAATGAAGGAGGTTTTTACCCTGAGATCTAGATGGAGATAAAGAAGAAAGACAAGATATCAAGTCAGCTATGATGGGCAGCTAAATCATGGATTTAGGCAGAAAAGATTCACTAAATGAAAAATTCAGGTTGTCTGTGTGGACTGAGTAGAGGGCAATCCCAGATAGCAGGATTTAAGAGCTCATGTTTGGTCGAAGCATCCTGAGAAAGGGAGGGGAAATATTCCTCTACTTTCCCCAAGATGGCCTACATTCCAGAAGAGTTGAAACTAACATTCTGTAGAGTTCAAGTGAAAAATGAATTGACAATCTTTGGACATTTTGTCAAAGCTAAGAAGCAAAGTACTTGTCCTAGACATTCAAGTGACTAAAGCTATTCTGGGTGAGACTACATTTCTTCAAAAAAACTACAGCTACATTTCTTCAAAAGACTTTAGGTGAATTCACAGATGAAATGTAATGTACAGCAGCTGATCAGCTCCCTTCACCCCCAGCCCTGTTTCTGCTCAACCACACTCTGCAGGGTGGGTGGGGTGTGCCAACAGCTAACAGGCTGAACCAGGCAAATCTATTGTTATGGGCCAGGAGCTAGTCCACTTGGAGACTTTTGAAAAGTGACCTCTTTTAGGTATTTAACACTTTCATGGAAAATAATATTGCATTAATAAATTTTTCTAAAGACCTCTCTGTGTCCTCCTGATACAGTGGAAAAGCCCTAACTTTCCTATTTTTCTAAATTCTCTATGAGGGTTTTCCCAAAAAAAGAAGTCTCCCTGTTAGGAATATAAGTGAGCAAGCTTGGGGATTGATGATTGTATCATACAGAGAGATGTTTTATTTCAAAGGATGTCAGAAAAATCCCAAATATTTTCAATTGCTTTTTAATTAGCAAGACAACATCTATATATGACCATAACCCTGCCAATCATGCAGAATGCTACACAATGCATTGATAACCTTTGTGAGCCTAGGTATGGATGTTATTGAGATGTGGAGCAGTGTAGAAAGGCATGGTGCATTCATTTTTAGACTGTGTTCTAGAGGAATTAATCTACCTAAAAAGAGGATATTATAGGTAAATACGTTTGGGAATGGATGCAATTGAAAAATACTGTCCCTTGAATCCATAAAAGACATAGAAGAGAAGCATAGGTGATATGCTCCACAACATTGTCTTAAGGGTCTTAGGGGACTTGACTCCAATGTCAAGGGAAACAAAAGCAAACATAAACAAGTAGGATGACATTAAAAAAAAAAAAAAAAAAGCTAAAGCAATCACAGCTAAAGAACTCACGAAAAGTTTACCTACTTATTGAGAAAATATATTTGCAATCACATGTCTGAGAAAGGGTTAATCTCCAAAATTCATAAAAACTCCTCTACCTCAACAACAAAAAACCTAAACAACCCAGGGAAAAATGGACAGAAGATTTGAATAGACCCTTCTCCAAAGACGACACGGCCAAAGAAAACAGGCACATGAAAACATGCTCTTCATCACTTATTATTATGGAAATGCAAAAGAAAACCACAGTGAAGTGTCAGTTCACACCTCTGAGAACTGCTTATATCAAAAAGACTAGAAACAGCAATATTGGTGAAGGTGTAGAGAAACTGGAACTCATAGTCTTGGTGGGAATGTAAATTAATATAACCTTTTTGAGAAACAATATGGCAATTCCTCAAAAAATTAAAAATAGAATTGCTGCATGATCCAGGAATTCCACTTCTAGGTATTTATACAAACAACTTGAAAATACTAACTTGAAAAGAGAGATGCACCGCTAAGTTCATAGCAACACAATAATCAACACATGAAATCAATTTAAGTGCCCATTGACAGATGACTAGATAAATAGACTATGACTCAGTTATTAAAAAGATGAAATTTGGTCTTTGCGACTACTTGTATAGAATTTGAGGTGATTATACTAATCAAAATAAGAAAAAGAAAGTAGGGCATGCCCTGGTAGAGCAGCAGTTAGGCCAATTACCTCCAAAGGATGCAGGCCATATATGCCTGGGTTAGAGTTCTGGTTTGGCGGGATGGGGTGCGGGCAACCAGTGTGAACAACTGAAATGGAAATAGCGCTTCTTCCTTCTCTCTCTTCCTGCCTGCCTGCTCACCTTCATTCCTGCTGGCACTTTTGTCAAAATATATATATATATTGTTCTTATAAAAGGAAGAAAATATTGGATGATTTCAGTCATATGTGGGGAAAAAACCCAAAGCAAATGAAACTACTAGAACGTACACAAAAGACTCTAAAATCAAAATTGTGCTTACTAAGAGGTGGGTGCAGGGAGGGGGAAACTACAGCTAGAAGGGGTCAAACAGATACACATCAATGATACTAGAACTCTGGTGGTGGGTGTGGCGTGATGTACACATGGAGGTGTAATCTACTTCTGGAAACTTACAGTAATGTAAAGTCATGAAAAATTAATTTGAAAAAAGGTGTCTTTTGTCATGAAGCATACTTTATGAAAGAATATCTGTTAGTGCCTTCAACCCAGAATCTCCCAGTCTCATTAACTAGGGAAATATCTTATCACCAAACACTTTATGAACACAAGGCAATGCTGTTGCTCCTCCTGGCATTGCCCCGTGTGCCTTCCCAGAGCATTGCAAAGAAACTTTTTGGGAAACACTGATGTCATCTTTTAGGGTATGGGCTTTGAAAGCAGATGCGCCTGGGTTCAAATCTTATCTCTACCATTGTTAATTTTCTTAGCCTTTGGAAAGCCTCAAGTTGTCCTAATTAGTTAATTAACACTAGTTTATTCTGTGAAATGCTGTAATTTATCCCATTGGCCCCTTCATTTGGAGAATTTATAATATTCTATTTTTCACTGCTGTTACAGTGTGTTAAAGGAATCTGTATGTGAATATATTTTGATTGTAACTGATAATGTCCCTTGACTAGATTCTGAGAAAGGTAATAAAGAGTTATAACTATTTAATATATATATATATATATGTGTGTGTGTGTGTATAAAGATGCATATATACATTATATAAATGCAATGTCTAATTATATAAGCATTATATACAAATGTATTTATATATTTGTATACAATGTATAGATTTCTGATCCTTTCCAGAAATGTTGCATTAATTTGCAATTGTGTCATTCCATTATTGCCGCATGGAATACTACTTGCAAAAAGGTTTTGGCTAAATCAATCGACAAAGCAGTGGTATCTCATGATTTTAGTCTGTATTTTTTGTTTAGCAGAGTTTATACACTATATAACGTCATATAAAAATATTAGTTTATTTTATTATTATTGTTTTGCCACTGCTCCTGTTTTCAGTTTTCACAGGTAGCTTAGTTTAAAAAACGAAATAAAGCTAATTAATAGGGTGCAAGTAAAATGGGGGAAGCTGCCATTGTATAACACATAGTCAATATACATTCAATGTTTTAAAAATATCTAAGGAATACAAAATGTATAGAAAATGATATATAAGTATCTATGTACATGCCATTCAGTTTAAGAAATAAAATTTTACAAATACAGTTGAAGCTTCTCCTTTAAGCTCCTCCCAATCTCATTTGACTTCCAACTACTCTCCTTATCACCACTATGCCAGGACTCACTGTCTTGAATGTGGTGCTTATTTTTTCCTGCATGTCTCTGTACTTACCTTTTATCTTCATTTTTATGTGAATATAAAAACTATATATTGCTATTTTGAGTGTTTTAAAACTTTATATAAATGGCATCCTTATATAAATCCTTCTGAGCCTTGCTTTCTTCTCTCAACATTATATCTGTGAGAATACATGTTTATTTTCAGTTTTGCATAGTCTACTATTGTATGACTATAGCAAAATTAACTAATGTATCAATTTTTTTGTTGATGGATATTTAGGTTGTTTCTTTCTCTTTTCCCTCTTTCATTCCTTTTTTCTCTCATTTTTGCCCTTTCTCTTCTCTCCCTCCCTCCTTCTCTCCCTCCTTTCCTTCCTTCATTCTTTTCATTTGCTATTACAGTCAGTGACCATTTATGTCAGTGGCCATTTCTATAACTGTTGCTTTGGGAACATGTGGGAAACTTTCTCTGAACTAATATTTCCTGAACAATTAAAAAAATTTAAAGAGCTCTTTTATACTTCCCCAAATTATTGATGGTCCTAAAGATCTTTCTTTATAAGTAATTGTCTATTAGTATTTATGTTGGAAATTAAAACTGATAAGCTTTAAAGCATGCATTCACTGAATGTAATATAATCCAATGATATGCTAGTACAATTATTTTAATAGCTATAAAACAGTATAAAGTATACTATAAAATGGTTGTATTTTACAAAAGGAAGTAGAAAGTGGCCTTGCCTTAGATTTTTATAAAACTCTTCAATGGATGATAGTGGAAAGCTCTTATCTGCTTCTGCATTTATTTGATTGTGATATTACATATCACATAGTTTTTGGAAAATTTCTTTGTAAACTTATGAGAGAGAGTTAAAAGGGCAAATAATATCTTAGTACTACTATAACAATTGTTTTGATCTTGTGAATCCATTGAAAGAATCTTAGGGACCCTCAACAGCTTTTCTGGATCAGACTTTGAGAATTACTGTGCTAAGCCATTGACTTTCAAACATTATTTTACAAAACAATATGTGTTTTTTTTTACTTTGAATATGCTTTATTATTATTCCACAAATTCCCAGGAAATATAATAAATATTATTTCTAAATGGGACTAATAATTTCACAAATTACTAGTACTTTACTTACACTAACCAAGTTTTCTAAGGTAAGTGCATATACATTTAAGTTATCTTTTAAAAATTTTAAGACTTTTTATAAAATGTAAAGCAGAGTCTACCTTATTTTTTAATATTCAGTGTAAAAATCTACATATTGCATAAATAAACATTTTAAGAATGGGAGGAGGAATTGTATGCGAATTGCTTTGCCTAAGTTGTCGATTTTTTGTATTTGTAATACAGAGCATTATAAAAAAGATCATTAAAGATGTGTAGATTCACTCTTCATCAAATATATGGTAACACAACATGCCCATCACAAATTTTTAACTATCCTCTGCCACTGCCCATTAGACTCCATGATCCTTTGTTCCTCCTTTTTCCCCCTAGTAACCTCAGTTCTGTTATCCAGTGTCCAAGGGTTAGTCTGAGTTTTGTTCTGTTTGTTTTGCTTCATTATATTCCACATAAGAGTGAAATCATCCACCATTTGTCTTTCTCCTAACATAGTTCACTTAGCATAATCCACTCTAGTTCCATCCACGTTGTCAAAAATGGAATGATTTCATTTTTTCTAAAGGTTGGGTAATATTCCGTTGTACACATATACCACATCTTCTTTATCCAGTTATCTGTCAGTGGGCACTTAGGCTGTTTCCATATTTTCAAACATTTTTGACCATAACTTCTAGTAAGAAGTAAAATTTCTACATTGTTTCCAGAACACTTTCCATACATGTGTAAGCACACATATCTTGAAAATTTAAACTCAAACATTTTATAAAAGTATATTTACTTTTACTGCTTGCAATTCACTATTACACATTAAACTCTTTATTTTGCTTAACTTCATTTAAAAATTGTTGGTTGTGGTTTCTAATGACTCTACCTGGGTTGAGAACCATAGTTTGCAAATCACTGCTTTTAGGAGTCATAGTTGGACATTTAATTTCTTTGTCTAGATACACTGCCAAGGTGGTTGTAACATATGCATTCCTCCTCAACAGAGTAGAAGAGTCATCTCTACACCATTGCAAATGCTTGGAATTATCAGACTTCTACATTTTTTTCAATCTATAAGATGCCAGGTTTTAATTCGCATTTTCTCTGTGGTTAATGCATATATTTCTTGGTCTTTAGAAGTCTTTATTCGTACTCTTTGTCCATTTCAAATTTCAACTCAAAATTTATCCCTTTGATTTTAAAGTACCTTATTTATTTAGTATACAACTCGATTGTCATTTGCCCCCATCTGGAGTTACTGTATATCGTATCATTTTATGTTTAGAAATTTTATATTTTAAAGTAATCATATTGTCTTACTTTATGGTTTGTGCTTTTAGCTTTTGATTAAAAGGCCCCAAAATTCTCACCCTAAAATAATAAAAATACTCCCTTATGTTGTCTTCCAACTTATTTAAATTTTAACTTTCCTCAAAAGATCTTTCATTCATTTGGAACTGATTATAGATTTCAGATGTCTTCTTCTTCCTAATAGTTTCAGTACTTTGTTCTCCAACAGCATAGCTTTTCCTCATTAGTTTCTATCATAATTCTGTCATTTGCAGATTTCACCTTGATCCAAACCACAATCTCCTTCCTGGATTATCACAATAGCTTCTACTCTTGTTCCCCCATGTTCTATTTTCATAACCCTACCCAGAGTGTTCTTTTAAATCACAAGAAAGATCAAGTTATTCCTCTGCGCAAAACGCTCCAAAGCTTTCTCATAATAAAAGAGTGAAAATCAAGTCCTTTCTATGACATGAAAGGCACCACATAATCCATCCTCCTCGCCTGTCACTTCTCAACTTCACCTCACTGCTTCTTCATTGCTCATGTTCCCCACTGCTCCTGTCAGCTCACCTAGGCCCGGCCTATGCCCACCAGTGGACCTTTGCGTGTGCTCCTTTGCCTGGAATGAACTCCCTCCAGGGATCTGCACAGTTAGATCTTTTACTTTCTTGGGTATTCATTAAAAAATGTCCCTTCCCTGGGGAGGCATTCCTTGGCTACCCCAAGTAAAATTTCAACCTTTCTTTAATATTTTCTACCCTCCTTACTTGTTTTTTCTTAACTCTTATTACATACAATAAACAAAAATTGCTTTTTATTTATTTTCTTCCATATTACCCAAAATTTCTATTAAATAATAGATTTGTATTAGTTTGTGTCTCTTATTTTGCTGCTTAAGTCCTTGTCCTGGAGTAGTTCTTGGTATATGGTAGCTGTTTTATATATCTGTGATGAGTGATCATTTACATATAAATATATCAGTCTTCCACATATGTGGGGACACTTTGTGGGCTCTGTATCTTGTTCCATCCTAATTACTTATGTTGCACAGCTATGACTTTCTATTACTACAGCTTTAACATAAAAAATCTTCATGTCTGACTGGGAAAGTCCCTGTTCCTCTTCTCCCAAGCTTATATCTTGATTTTCTTCAAAAACTCTTGTCTGCTTCCGGACAATTCAATTATTGGAGAATTTCCCAAACATTTACCATAGCAAGTCTTCTCATCTGTGACTATGTAACAAGTAATTCAGTAAGTGAAAGAGCCTGGGTGAGAAGCCATGTCCGTCAGCCTTCGACAGCAGTGCTGAGTACCTCTGCCAAACTTGGTGGAGTTGATTATACATGTGGCAGGACTCCAGAGCTCTCTCTGCTCTGTGTCATAATCACATCCTAAAACATGGCCTGATTACTCTCCTTCACTTAGAACACACACTCTGCAGCTGATGCAGGGGGCTCTTGTCACCTTGTGGTCAAGTGCAGTCACTCTGATGTCTTCCCTGAGTGTGGCAATGACCTTCATCTGTGGAAAAGACTAGGTCATTCTGGGATGGGAAATTTTAATTCACTTTTACATTAATTACGTTAGGACTAAATGTGAAATTTTGAAAGGAGTAGGAGACATGTAGTGCCCAGGCTCCTTTACTTTGCTTTGCTAATGCTTACTTTATGAGCCATGAGAGCTCATGTGGAAAAAATGGGAGCATTTGAGCAATCCCTGAGCGATTGTTTTCTGATGGGTGTTGTTTCTCTCTCATCCCAAGACAGTGAACGTGATAGCCAAACATCATTTTTTCCACTGAACCTAGACGGGTCTCAGAATCCTTTCAACTTACTGCTCCAGTAAGCTCTAATGGATTGGCTTTGGTAAAGAGAAGAAAGCTATGTATCTTCCTTTTTCTACTTTGGTCTGGTAAGTTTAGAAGCCTAACCCCTAAAATGGAGATCAAGCCAAATCAGGGGCTGCTCTGTGATAGAGAAGCAATCTGAATTTGTAAGAGAAGAACTGAATTTGATGATGGGTTGGATAGCAAAGCATTTGTGGTTTCCCAGAAGGTACCGAAAGAACCAAGCTTCCTAGCAAAACCAATTGACCAGGAGACAGGCAGATGACACAGTTGGTGGTGTTGATATAGAATGTAATGTATGAATATGACTTTGCTGCATTTTTAGTCAGGGACACCACGATTTTTGTGGGTTGGGATGTATGATTGCTGTCATGTCAATTTCAGAAAAATAAAACAATATTGGTTAAGTCATATTCAACACCAAAAGTAGAGGGATTCCACTCTTAATTTGCTACTATTGATCTGTTATATTGCAGTCATTTGGATTCAGGATCATTGCTGAGCAAAGCAGTACTTAAACCCTGAATTCTGTTAGATCAGATATGGGTTCTAATCTTTGCTTTGACATGTAGAAGACATTTGATCTGGGACAATATGTAGATAGTCATGAAATGTTTCGATCAAAGACTGATCAATCAAAGACAAACTGCTATACAATACTGGTCCTATATATAGTCTAGGTGTGTAGTATGCTATACCATCTAGGTTTGGATAATTATACTCTAGGATGTTTGCACAATGACAAAATTCCTTAATAATGCATTTCTCAGAATGCATCCCTGTTATTAAGCTACACATGACTGCAATCTCTCTAAGCATATTTCCTTCTCTGCAAACTAGAGCTCACAATAGAATTTCTTTAAAAGGGCAATTTAAAGATTGAGCTAGTACATTTAAAGTGCTTAGTTTGGCTTAGTAAAGGCTGACCTGTGCAAGTATTGAAACTTCCTCCCTCTGTCTCACTCTCTGATCCAGTGAACTTAAAAGTTAGAGTTTGGGACTGACCAGGAGAATGAATTTTCTTGGTTGTCTGTGAACTGATCTTTGGTGAGAGGACCTACAGATTATATCTACACGTTTTGAAGAGTAAAATTTAAACTCTAAGTTACAACTTCCTATTGGGTTTATTGAAAATTCATCTTGACTTCATATCATCATTTTAGAACAGTGGATTAAAAAACTAATTTTGACTATAAAATATTTACCAGTTTAAAAAGCCCTCCTGCCTGAAATGTTACAATAAAATATTACTGAGGGCATAGATGCCTACATTTTAGTTTTAGACTATAAGATTGTTTACAGAATAAGCAATTGGAAATCTGATAGAACTTAGGAAAATAAATTAGAAAAACACAGAGGTTATGGATTTCTGAAGTTTCTATGTGATTAAGAGAAACATAAAAAAGAAAATATTTTATGCATATTTTTGACAAAAATCATTTCTTGAGACCGTAACATGGGTGTAAAAATGTAAACTTTGATTTAGTTCTCTGGCGGAGAACTTTTAGAGATTGCTGGACAGAGCTGGTATGCATATGCATTTGCTAGTAGGGACTTAACATGTCATCCTGATGCAAGGACAGCATACCTTAAAATCTGTAAAGCAGGTATGCAGATGTATAAGCAGGAAATTAGCTGACCAAACCTAAGGCATGCTAACAAGCCACCCAGGTATAGGAGGGATGGACTAATGGCCAAGTCCTCCCTTAGTAACCAAAGTCATGCCCTTTTGAAATTCCTTCATTCTGGAAAAGAGGTTGTCCTGACTAGCAAGTCTTGGTACAACTTTTGAGATTTCCAGGTGGACTGGTAGTAACTCATGGCCTTATCCCTTGTTACACCTATCGAGGGAGGACTTCTATCCCCAGGTATATATGAGACCCCATATTGCCTCTATGCACATGGAGTAATGCACATGCGTGACATATACACCCGTGTTCTCCTTTCTTAATGTAACTTTTCCAGGCTGCAGGGAGCTTAAACTCACTGCTGCTGTTACTAATAAACTTATCAAGTGATCCTGGTCATACAGCTCTTTGTGAATTCTTTCCAGATGGATTCTGTATCGCACAGGGTTGTCCAAGCCCACCATCACCACTTCTTACTCTCACCTCACAGAAAACTTTGCATCTATTCAAACGGATAAATGGAGACATGAGTGAAAATGTTCATTTCAGTATTATTATAATTTAAATAAATTAGAAACTATGCAAATATTAAAAAATAGATTAATATTTAGTTAAATTATGGCAACCCATTCTCTAGAATATGATTTTAATTATCTTTTATTTTAGTGAAAGTAATACATATGTATAGTAAAAAATAAGTCAAATAGAGCTAAACAGCTTATCACACAAAAAAGTAGCCCCATGGCACAATCCTCTCAATTCCTAGCTTATCTTTCCAGAAGCAATATTTTCCAGCTTTCTTAAGTATATATTTTGTATTTAACTTCTCTCTTCCACCTACAAATAAATGTATGCTTATATATCACTTCTTAATTTGTTAATCTTATTTCTTATCCATTCTCTTTTAGACAGATCAGACTTCAGGGCAAGAAAAGTTACCAGGGATAAAAAATGTTACTACACAAAGATAAAAGGATAAATTCTCCAAGAAGACATAAAAATCTTTATTAGATATGTATCTTACAATAAAGAGTCAAAATACCTGAGGCAAAAACTGATAGAACTGCAAAGAGACATAAATGAGTCCACTATCATAGAGAATTCAGTATCCCCCTGTACTAAATGGACAGATCCAGCAGGTAGAAAATCTGTAAGGACTCAAAAGTAGCAGCAATAAACTGATTAAAATGGACATTTGAAGATTATGTCACCGAATAACAGAAAAAATTGCATTTTCTACAACTTACATGGAACATTCACCAGAATAGGCCACATTCTGGGTCATAACACATAAAAACTTTAAAAGAATAAAATTATACAATGTCTGTTCCCACACCACTATGGAATTAAACTAGAAGTCAGCAACAGAAAGGTAGCTGGAAAATTCTCAAATATTTGGAGTTTAAAAAGCACACTTTGAATAGCACATGGGGCAAAGAAGAAATTTCAAAAGTTTTAAACATGTTTTAAAGTAAAGGAAAATAAAAATACAACTTATCCAAATTTGTGGGATGTGGGAAAAGCAGTATATTGGCATAGTTCATATACACCCCAAGGTCCCTGGTTCAAGACCTGGGAACAGGAGAAGCAACCAAGATGAATAACTAAATAAAATACTTCTTCCTCTTCTCTCTTCTTGCTTGTCTGCCTATTCTCCTTCATTCCTTTCTGAACCTTTCCTTTAAAAAAAATTCTATAAAGTTGAAAGCAAGAAATCAATAGGCAGTCCATGAAATGAAAGCTGATTATTTGAAAAGATCAATAAAATTCCCATCTCCAGCCAGAATAGCAGGGGGGGTGGGGAGAGAGAGAGAGGTAGAGAGAGAGAGAGAGAGAGAGAGAGAGAATATACAAATGATTAACATCTTAAATGAAAAAACTTGCATGTGGATGTTTCAGCTACTTTATTCATAATTGCATAAACTTGGAAGTAGCAAGATGTCCTTCCATAGGTGAATGGGTAAATAAACTATAATACATATGGACACTGGGATATTAAGCATTAAAAAGAAATGAACTATCAAGGCATGAAAATATATGGAGGCTACTTAGATGCCTATTACTATGTAAAAGTAGCCATAACAGCACTATGAAAATAGTAAAAGGATCAGCAGTTGCCAGGGACTGGGGAGGAGGAAGGAATGAATATGTGGAACATAGAGTGTTTTTTATAAAGTAGTGACAGAAATCTGTATGATACTATAATGGTAGATACATGGTATTATAAATTTATTTGAACCCATGAAAAGTACAATACCAAAAGTGAATCCTAATATAAATTTATAGACTTTAGGTAATAATGATGAATCAACATAAGTTCACTGATTTTAACAAATGCACCACTGTGATGAGAGATGCTGATAGTGTGAGAGGTTATATATGTGTTGGGTGATGGGGTGTGTAGGAACTCTATACCTCATACTCAGTTTTACTGTAAACTAAAACTGTTCTAAAATAATCAATTAAAAAAACCTATATACCTAAAAATAGAACTAATATTCTCTTACACACATTCCTTGTTCTGTTTTCTTATTTCTTTTTCTGGCATCCCACTAGCTATATACTGAAATTCTTAACTTTCAAATTTTGTTCCCTTTTCATTCAATTGTTTATGATTTTTGTCTTTTTGTCTTAAATATTGTGAAGATTATTAATTATATTCCAAATTTCTATTACTATTTTCTACTACAATATTTTATCATTTCCATGACGTTTTTGTTGTACTTTAATTTTTTCTTCCTCCTCTTCCTACCTCTCACCTTCTGCCTCCAATTCTGTGTCTTATTTCACTGCTGTAGTATTCTTCTCTTTATACACATACACACACACACACACACACACACACACACACACACACACCAGTTTTGTTGGGGTTTTAATTTTCTGTTTTATCCTCTTTACTGAAATGTGTTGGAATCCATCTTTAATATCTATTTTTCATGTTGGAAGCCTTTGATTGATGTCTGCAGATTTTTGTCTTTCCGTTCATATTTTTTGGGAACTATGGCAGGGCATCATTGTAGGATGATAGGACTGAGAGTTAACTTTTCTGTTTAGTTAACCTGCAAATATTAGTACCTATGTTTGTTTGCTTTTTAAAGCAACTGAATTTGTTTAGTTTTGTTTCTCTACAGAAAGATTTTTCAGTTTTTTTGTCTTTCATTTATCAGCCAAACTGCCAATATTCTAGGAAGAATCTTATCTTTACATTTATAGATTTTCAATCAAATACCCAGTCTCTTGTATCATCTCTGGTTTCTCTCTTGATTTCTGCTGGATTGGGTAATCAAATGTCAAGGAGATCAGGTTCATTTTCTCCAGAGAATTAGTCTTCCGTGTCTGGAGTAGAAAGGATAGTTTATGCTATGCACAGAAGGATTAAGTGTCTACTCCTAACACAGATTTGAAACCAGTTCTCTTTACACCCAGTTCAATTTCTCACCCACACTTTGTGGAAACTCTTGAAGGAGGAATCTAGAGTGAATTTCCTTGTATATTGGCACAATCTCCAGCTGTAGTCATTCAGTTTCAGCCCTTTTTGTTCTTCTAAGGCAGCTACCATGCCTTCATCTCATTTCCATCTGAAAAAATGATGTTGCTTAGTCATCAGTTCTCTTTGTAATTTCCCCTTCTTTAATGGGAGTCAAAGAAGATGAGCACATGATTTCAGTCCACCATATTTAACCAGGGTAATATGCATTCGAATATATTTTTTAATGTCAAGGAAAAATGCTCAGTATTTGGGAAATGCTAGTGTACAAAGTTATGTAAAGAACACACTAAAGCTTGTCACTAGGATGCAGACTTACTGGTAACAATTTATTATTTTCTTTAGAAATCTTTTTCTCCCTTTTTTAATTTTTAAAATCAGCATGTAAAGCACTTTACTAGTAATGTAATTAAGATATGTTTAAAAATCAACACTGATTAGCTCAGTAAGGGCAATTTTGCAGTGGACATTACTGACTAGGAGAAGGAAAAACTACTCATTTTCTCCATTTCAAATGTTAATGTTTCAATGATAAATTGAAAGGGACAAGCAGAAAAGAAACAAGTTATAATTTTTCTAGTAAGTAGTGGTGAATTTTCTTTTCACTGTCATTGCAAACTCAATTTTTACAGAAAATGGTTACAAAAATATGTTAAGATGATAAAACTTATCAGTATTAAGAATTTAATATAAAAATATATTCCCTAAACAAGATGGTTATTTAAAATTAAAGATGTTGAAAATACTGCTTATGATCTAGATGAAAATATTTCAAAGTGAGGTCTATGGAATATCAGCTCCAGTTGATTCTCTACAAAGATATGCTTGAAAATTCTTACATGTTATTTTTTTTTCTAGGAAAAACAATTCACATTATGGAATTCACATTATGGTGAAGGTACTGAAATAAAAAAATATTTACTTAATTTATTGGACTGACTTTGTTAGAATACGTTTTTAAAATTTATTTTGAACATGGAAACATGATCTTGATCAATATGAGTATCATTGTTGCTATTGTTACTTAAATTTAAATGTTTGATTTCTTCCAGCTCAGAAAGACATTCTTTATCAGGGAGCTTTGGGACACCATGTTTATTTTTAGCCTGGTAGGGTCAAATCATTCAATTTGTTTGATCCCAGAGTAAAGTCATATGAATTATCCTGGATATGCTTGCATTGCTAAGAGGAAAAGATTTTACTGTTCTATTGAGGGAGTGGAATAATGTTCTTGTTTTGTTTGTTTTTGAATAGGGTCAGGAGGTCATGATTTCCAGCCATTGTCCAACAGCCTCGACATTTTGTAAAGCCTAGAGCTTCTTGTGGGGGTATACTTACTAAAGGTACTGGTTACTGTCCAGTTTATACAGCTGGAACCTTGAGATATAAAGGTGTATTGCCTAATTTTCAAGCAAACTCAATTTTAATGAAAGTAATCCTTCAGGAATTTTCTTTACCACATTCGCTTTTTATATTGAAAGGGAATGGGGAAACTGATTTGGAAATGCAAAATAAATCAAACCTTGTTGATTTCCTTAAAATGGACTATCTGAGTAAATACACGGTGGCATTTACAATAAAATAGATTGCTTAGAGATAATCAACTCTTTAAATACAGATTCTCAAAGTCTCTCACTCTAGATAATCTTCCTACAGTATAGAACTCTTACTGGAAAGATTGAGCATAGAGAAGTGAGTTCTACACCAGACCTGACAATGAAGAGCTCTGAACTGTTAGCCATGTTGATAACAACTTTTACTGAGGACTTCTTATGTGCTGGATTTTATGCAATAGGCACTACACGCATGAGTTCTTTTAATCTTCACTGTACCCCTCCAGAGGGGTTGGGCTGAAAAACTCTTCTTCCTCTTTCCAATCTTAAATGATCCCTAGGAGTTATGTCTTTGCTGCCAAACTTTGGTCTGCTCTGGGCAGGAAACAGGTAGTTAAGGAATCTTATTCTCACTAACAGGGAGCAAGTACACAAGCTCTTGGGGACTTGAGTTGGACCTCAGGACCCCTTTCTAGTCTAAATCAATAGATAACCTAATATGACATATATTATAATCAGATATTCTAAGTGAATTTTTTCTGGTGGCTCAACCATCTGATACCCATATATAATATTATTTTCTTTGATCTCAGCCTGTTCAAGTTGAGCAGAGGAGAGGTGGCCATATTGTCTGACCCATTAGCATGGGGTCCTGCATTTGACAGTGTTACCCCATCAACTCTGTCCCTCAGGTGGCAGCCTGTTCATCATCACAGTGAGTGAGACCACATCTGACATCTGTAAAGTGTCTTGAGGTTTGAATGCCTCTCCTTGTTCATGATATCATTTGATTTCTTGTCTTAAATACTGTGCCATAGTGCTACCTATCTGGAAGACAAGAACCTCTAGAACGTTACTTTTATAATCTGAGTGCAGGGCTGTGCCACGATTCAGTGGATTCAGGGAGAGAGGGTAAAATCCAGAGACAAATTCTCAGTTCTGACTCAGCAGATTGAAAGCTTTCACTGATGGAAGGACAGATGACTTCTCATCCTTTCTCTGCTGTACTAGCATGGTTTTGGTCTAAGGGGCCATTCTGGTAAGGAGGTGGCTTGGTGAGCAGAATCCTGCTTGTCCATTTTTAGTACAAGTATCCCAGTGTATAGAAATTGGGGGTTGCATGCCATTTCTGTATAGATTACACCTTCTTTTGATGCATAGGCATTTCAGAGCTCACCATCCATCCTTTATCTTTCTAAAAGGTCTCTCACAAAATGCTCAGAGCATTCAGAGACAGTTTTAGGAATTCCAAGGGAGCATATCTGAATGTTTATTAAACTCTATTACTTTTCTGAGTTCATCTTTCTTACTGTTTGCCCTTTACCTTGTTTCCACTGAGAGATGATGGGGAGTTGTTCTCTGCTCAGTGGTTATTAGGGTTTTAATGACTCTATTCCCTCTTCTCCATTAGGAAACAACTACATGTTAAATAGTTCACCAAATAAGGAGGATAAAATTAATTAGTGTTTAAATCAGATCTGCTGAGTTTAAACCTTTTAGTAGAGAGAAATTTCCTTATCTTTTAAATGTCGAGCCCCATTGAAAAATACTGAAAGATTTATTTTTTTTCAACCAGCCTCACTATTTTGATAGCTCCAGGAGACTGGCTGGACTACTTGGTTTGAGGCAGACTGGTCTCCAAGAGTCACAGCTCACATAGCCAAGACTTTGCAGAGATTTTGACTCCTCTAATGATCATGAAAAAGCAACTCCTACACAAAATGCCACAAAGTGGGTGCAGGAAGTGTTCGAAGGCTTCCCCTCTATAGCAATGCAGACAAGAGAAATACTAAAACTATAAAACACTGAAAAAGATGCTAAAAATGAGCCTTCAGCAAATCACAATCTTTTTGCTCTTGAGGGTCTTAAAAAAATAAATTTATTACTTTGGCTTAAGATTTTGTCACCTGGCACCCCATGTAAATGTTGATATGGTCAGCCTTGTTAATGTATCAAAACCTTATGAAAGTAGGTTTTGATGCTGATGATGGGACAAAACTGGAAAGGGAGGGTTGAGGAGATTGACAGCAGCAGGGAAGGTGGAAGAAGGAGAAAGAAGGGAAGACTGCAAAGAACAGATGGTGATGGAGGAAGGATGGAAGAAGACGAAAGATAAATTTCACCAATTTTTTTCATTTATTTATTCAACAAATATCTATTCACAATGTGCTTCGTTGACTGAACAGCACTGTGCTAAGGAATGGGGAAGAAATAATCCTGTCCTCTGGGAGTTCAGGTGCAGAGGAGAGGCAGCCAAATCTACTGGCTGTGAGGGCACAGCGTGTGAAGTGTCATAGGAAGGGGGGGCAGAGACAACAGTGGGATCCCTGAGGATGAATGGGGTGTCACAGAAGAGTCATCTCAGAGAAACTGATGTTTGGATTGGTCTTGTGAAACAAAGAGAGATGTTTGCCAGGAGGACAATGGAGAGGAGTGGTCAGTGTGTGCTGAGGTGTAGCCTGGACAAAGGGCGCAGAGGTGAGGAAAAGCTTGCTTAGTGGGTTCAGGTGAGGTTCTCTGAGAGTTTGGAAATCCTGGAGTGCTTGGGAGTGTTTAGGGAAGTCAGTGAAACTCAGGTTTCAACACTTGGGCAGTCTTTTGTCTCTGGAGCTTGAATTGGATTCTGTAATGAAGGGGAGATTCTGACTGAGCAAGGTTGCTGGCTGGGTTTGCATTGTTGAGAAATGACTCTGGCAACCTTGAAGTGGGTGAATTGGTGACACAAGGGTGGAGACTGGGGACAAGGGTATCAGTGCACAGTTTTGACCATAACATGATTCTGGTATATCCTACAACTACATGTTACTCTGCAAAGGGGAATAGCAAGCAGGTTGTGGATTTTGTTTTTGTTTTTAAGTAGGAGGGAGAATTGCCCTACTCATGTCCTCTTTGTTCTGCACGAGTTTTATTTTTATTTACTTATTTTTATTGCAGTGGCTTTTATTTTACACATTAAAATTAGCTCACATGTATAGGTTCCCCATATGTGCAGTTTCTCTGTTCCTCACATATATGTCCTGCCCTCCACCAAATCACCAGGTGTTCAGTGGGCTCTGCCATCACTTACTCCCTGCCCCACCTCCCATTCCCTATTGGTAATATCAGCTGTATTGCTGGTTTTGTTTCACCTGTTCCTTTGTTTTGTCTATTCATGTTCCACCTATGAGTGAGGTCTTCTGGTATCTTTCTTCTTTTGACTTATTTCACTTATATAATCCCCTCTAGATCCATCCATGTTGATTCAAATGACAGGGTTGCATCATTTCTAAGAGCTGTGTAGTATTCCATTGTATACATGCACTACATCTTCTTTATCCAGTCATCTGACATTGGGCACCTAGGTAGTTTCCAGTTCTTAGCTATTGTGAACAGGGCTGTAATAAACATGGGGCAGGGTGGTGCATAAATCTCTATGAGTTAGTATTTTTGTATCTTTTGAGTAAATACCAGAAGCAGAATGGCAGAATGATGTGGAATTTCCATAGTCAACTTTTGAGAAAATGCTGTACTGTTTTCTGCAGAGGTTGCACCAATTTGTTCTCCCACCAACAGTATAAAAATGTTCCCTTTTCTCCACATCCTCACCAACATTTTTTCTTATGGACTTTTGGATAATAGTCAGTCTTTCGGGTGTAAGGCGATGTATTATTGTTGTTTTGATTTCCACTTCCCTGATAGCCAACAAGTAGGAACATCTTTTTGTGTGCTTGTGCTCTTTGGAAAAATATCTCTCCTCCCATTTTTGATTGGAGTGCTTGTTTTTCTGTTATTGAGTTTTATGAGTTCTTTGTATACTTTGGATATTAAGCCCTTATCAGAAATATGAAATACAAATATCTTGTCCAATATAGTAGGTTGTCTTTTTGTTTTGGTGATGTTTTCTTTCTCTGCGAAGAAACTTTATTGTTTAATATAGTTCCAGTTGTTTATGTATTTATTCATTTATTTACTTATTTTTTGTTTCACTTAATCCTGGAGTTGAGTTTCCAAAGGCCTCTCTAAGACTGATGTCATTGAATGTCTTTCCTATGTTGTCTTCCAAGAATTTTATGGTTTCTGGTATTACGTCCAAGTCTCTAGTCCATTAGGAGTTAATTTTTGTGAATGGTGTTAGAAAGTGGTCTAGCTTCATTCTTTTGCACATGGCTGTCCAGTTTTCCCAGCACGATTTATTGAAGAGACTTTGCTTTCTCCATCGTATGCTTTTGACTCCTTTGTTACAGATTGACTGTATGTGAGTAGGTCAGTTTCTGGTGATTCAGTTCTATTCCACTCGTCTGTGCCTCTGTTATTATTCCAGTACCATACTGTTTTGATCACCATCACTTTGTAGTACAGTTAAAGTCTGAGAGTATAATCCCTCCAGATTTGTTCTTTTTTCCCATAATTGCTTTGGCTATTTGAGGTTTTTTTGTTGTTCCATGCAAATTTTAAGATTTTTTTGATTCTCTTTCCTGGATATAAGTTTGTGGGATTTTAATGGGGAATTGTATTAAATCTATTGCTTTAGGAAAGCTGGCGTTTGCTTGTGTGTGAGTTTCAAGTGTTTTTTTTTTTTTTAATTTATTCTTATTTTCTTTATTGCCATATAACTCAAAAGTCTCCTAAAGCCAGGAAGATCTATGAGCAAAAGGGAACGTAATGATTTAAATCTTGCATGAGTTATATATGTTTATATTACATAGGTTTATAACAAGTATCACTGTCTCTGTAGTCATACTGAACATTTTAAGTTTGTTATTAACATATTTGAATAGTCCACCAACACAAAGACTAGCAATATGGTGAAATTTTGTTAAGCACAACACAAAGTAATATAATCGTGAGATTAAGACAGGTTGGTATTTTTAAAAGACACAAATTTGACAAATTAATGGTGTTAACTTTAGTAAAAAATTTGTTTTGGTATAAAACATAATTTTTAGATACAATTTCTCAAAATGATATGATATCTCAACCCAAAAGACACACTGATTTGAGGTCCTCTTGTCCTCAGAAAGAAGAAAATTCCTGCTGAAACTATGAGCTTCTTCCATCATTTCCTGACCTCATCTGAAATGTCTCTGTGACTCAGACTCAGGGAGCTTCAAGCCCCAGGACCAGTGTTCCTATAGCAGACACACTATGTCAGTCAAGGGTAAGAGACAGATCATGAGAACATACATGTTTAAAAAGTCGACAACCTTGCAAAAATAGAGAGAGGGAGGCAAGCCAGATCCTCTCACTTTAATTGCGTGATAGAGTCACAGCAGGTGCTGGGGCTTAGATAAAAATTATAAATAGAATGGAAATTCTAATGAGAAAAGCAGAGTGACACTGGAGTTAAGAACTAAAATGAGGTATGTAGAGCTATGTGATCTCAGAAGGCACCATTTCACAAGGTGTTTCCTTATTCCCCAGCTATACTTTTCTCTCTTACTAAGTTTATACTTCATTTCATGCAATGATTTATTCTCTTGTATACCTTAGTTTTCAGTTATGTTTAGCTTGACTATGCCACTGAATCTACTCTTACTTGCTCATCATGCTCTCACGCCCAAGTTGAGATTTAAGTTGGACATGATCAAGCCCTGATGACAGAGGTGGTATGCTGCTCATATTGGTTTCCCGAAGATCTAGGGCCATTTATAGTCAATGCTCTGTACAGAATGGTTGAAGAGAACTTGCTTTTTGATAGGTTTAATTTTCTTCTGTCATAGCATATGACCTGGGGCAAGGAGTTTTTAGCTCACTAAATCCCAGATTTCTCATTGGATTCCTCTACTAAATGAAATAATGTATTTATTAAGCCTAACTACCTAGCTCATAGTATGAGTTTAATAATTGGTTGTTATAATTATAATTATTCATAGCTTCCAGATGTCAATAAACTGTTAAAACAATTTTATCTGCCTGACAGAATTAGTAGCATACTAGACAGAGTCGGTCTTAAAGTGAATTAAGAAATCATGGTTATACTACCTAAAGAAGTGATGGAAGAAACAGGAAATACTTTTTAGAGAAACTGACAAGTTCTTTGGAGTTATATAGGGCCTCAACTTAGACTTTGAGTAATGAAAACAATAATGCCTATTTTCATTTTTTAAAGCACTTTCAAGTTTTATAAAATATCATTATTTGAGGCCTGCCAAGACATGAATTCTCTAAGTAATATCTATAATGTAGTCAGCACACAGGCAATTTTCTTGGTGTCCTTGATTCCTAGAAGCAAGGGTATTCTGAGTTTGGAGCTTAGGTTCTCCATGCATCTTCAGATATGATCTTTTTTTCTTCTATCAGTTTCAATCCTTTCTCAGAAAGTAAGAATCACAAAGTGATTAAGAATATGGGTCCCCCTGGGATCTTACCAGGCTCTGGGATCGAAATAGTATATTCAGTTTTTAATCTGGATTTTACATAACATGTGAATTAGGTAGATAAGTATTATAAACTACTTACTTAAACTGGGGTTCAAAGAGGTGAAATAATTTTTGCAAGATCACACAACTCGCATGTGGAGAGGATAGAATTTGAACCCAGTTTGGTCTCACCCTAAAAGTTAGCTTATAACTTCTCTGGCTATACAGTACTGCCTCCCCTAATACCTGGGTGTGTCAATCACCAGCTGGTTGATTTTGGAGGAACCATTAAATCTCCAAGGACTCTAGGGTTCTCATTTGTAACACTGAGCTAATAGCTCACAGGGTTGTGATTAGAAAACATTTAGCTGGCATATTTACATGTGTTTCTCTACCAATGAGCCTCTACTGAGGTTTGAGTGGGAGTTTTTATGAAGGATATTTTAGGTAGTCAAACTTTGCTCACATTTCTCAATGGCACCAAGAATCACAAAGCCACAGGGACTCTGCACTGAAAGGAAGAAAATATATGTCTAATACCTTGACCAGTGGTGGGCCGAGACTGGGTGCTCAGTGAATGTTGAACGAGTTAATTTAGCATCCATGTCAGTTATTTGCAGTACAAGATACAACAAGGTACACAGTTCCTCACCTCAAAAAATTCAGTTCTAAATAGGACACAAGTAAATTGAAAATAAAATAACAGGGTTTACCCACTATCTGAAAGCAGAGCTTTCTTATGAAACCCTTTGCAAGCTAAAATGGCATAAAGTGAAGAAACAATTACCATTCATTTATATGGAAAGATATTTTAGTGTTCCCAGACTTAAAAAAAGTCATTCCAAATAGAACATAAGACCCAAAATAACACTCATATAGTGGAAGGAGGAATGAGAAGAGAAACACACAGCCCATACAAAGCAGTATCTGGGGAAGAACTTAGTACTGTCATTCTCACTTCTTGGAGCATGCCTCTAAAAAAATTGATTCAAAACAAAGGTTGAGTGTTATTTTCACTTTTCACCTTTAATTGTTAAGTGAAAATCCTCTTTGGGTTTCTTTTGGTCAGCAAAAACAGGCAATGAGTATTTCTTTCATGAAAGATAAATGGTGTAAAGTGAACTTTCAAGAAACAGGATATACCTGCAAAATTGTATGTGAGTGAGGAGTCAGGAAGACTTTTTAGAAACAAACTCTGGGCACTGAGTCCTAGAGGATACATGGGAATCTGTCATGTGAAGAAAAGAACATATGCCTTGAGCAACATCTTTAAAGGCACTTGGACAAGAGAGCATTGTTTTAAGAAGTGCAAGCGCTTCCAGGAGGAAGAAGTTGTGGGTTGGGGGGAAATGGGCATGGAGCAGTAAGACGTGGCATGAGGATTTGAGTGCAGTGCAGAGGAATTCGGATTGCATCCAGAAGGTAATGCAAGGAAACTTGGAAGGCCTTAATTGGGGCATTACCGTGAGCAGAGTTCTAATTTAGAAAATCCACACCATTGGGAAAAGTACAGAAAGGTTGGAATAGAAGAAGATGGATCTACAAATAGAATAAAAAAGCTCTAATGGTAGAAGATGATGATTAAAAAATGTAGAAAAAAAGATACTGAACTATGATAGAGAGGAGGAAATGGATTTAAAATATGTATTTAGGAAGGAGAATTAATTGGGCATAAGGTCAGGCTGAGCACAGAAAAATGTGATAACATTGTCTAAGACACCTGCCTCTGTTGTGAGCAACTAGATATATGGTGGTTTCATTACTAATGTCAGCTGTCATTGCTGAGTGCTTATTATGCACCTGGCGTATTCAGTATTTTGCAAGTATTATTCCATTTCTTCATATCAATCCTCAAAGTGGTTATTACCTCCATTTTATGGGTGAAGTAGGGGAAACTCAGAGCAGTTAGGACTCTTGCCCAGTATCTCAAATAAAGTAAGTGGTAGAGTTGAGATTTGAACCAAGGTATCTCATGGCCATACCATAGTCACCGTGGCAGTTATAGCCACTTCCTGAGCTCCAGGGAGGGAAGGTCTGGAGAGGGAAAGGAGGAGTTAGTGATGACAAGGTACAAGTATATTCTCACATAAACTCGATCCAGCAAGTTCTATACTGAGTTTTACTTGCATGAAAGCAACACTACTCTTACCTGGTAATGTCGATAGATGGATGTAGAAGAAAGAACAAAGAAAGTGTTCCTGCTGACATCATGGTGTCTCTCCTGCTTCTTCCAGGGTAGGTGTTGATAGAGGAGAGATTAAAGAGCAGGACTCTTCAGATCAGTTTTCCCAGATTTAGTGGGAATGTCAAGAGAGACGGGAACATAGTGTCTGAAGATAGGGGTAAGGAATTCCAGAGCTTGAGGGAGGTAAACACAGTTTATACATCCTGGGTAGGGCCATTATCCCCACAGACTCCTTTAAATACTGAACTCACAACAAGTAAACATGCTCCCAAACAACTGAAAAATAAATAGTGATGGAACAGATACAAATAAAATGACAAATGGTGAGCTTTTAGTTAGTTCTCCTGACAACTGACATCTTAGTCAACTTTAGAATGTGTATGAATCTTTGGATATGGAGGGAGGATTTCAGATGCTCCAACTAAACCCTTCTTTTGTCCCTCTCACTTCAAAATTCGCTCTTCATTCTAAAGAAGGGTCTACTTAGAACCATAATAGTGATTACTCTATGAAGAAGAATCTACCGTGTAGGTTGTGTCTTGTGCATGTTTTGAGGGTCAGGCAGGGGAGAATGCTGTGCTGATTTGGAAATACAGGAAAATGTAAACCAAGATTAATCATTATGATATTTGTATTCAACTCAGTACAGGGTGCTCAGTAAATATGGGCAAATAGAAATTTAATTAATGATATTGTTCATCATTCTTTGCCATAACTTAGGCCAACCAGAGAATGAGAGAAAAAAAACACATCTGCGCTCATGGGTCTTCGGTGTCCTTCTACATTTGACTTTTACCACAGCTACCCCATTGGGAAAGTAACTACCAAAGAGACTCCAGCATCTTTGAAGAGGTACTACTGTTACGTGGGCATATTAGTACTCCTGTTCTGTTACCTTCACCCAGGTGCTTGTGTGTAGGGGGAAAGTGTGGGCAAGATGGAGAATGAGTGTCAAGAATTTAATGGGCATTATTCAACAAAATGAATCAGTTGACTGTTAAATAACCATGATCTACCTGGAAGTAAACATAACTGTAATAATGTTATTATTATGTATATAGTAATTACTGTCCAGAACATGAAATGACAAGAATGTATGTTATATCCATTTGGCTATTGACTTTCCAGTCTTTGACCCCAGGCACCCCCAAGAAATGTCTCATTCTCTTCACTTGAAAAAGCAACACAGGTTTCTGTTTTAAGCATGATTGGGGGGGATTCTCACACGTCATTGTTTTTCTAACCACCGTGCCTCATCTACACACACACAGAGGCACACGCTCTTCTTTCTACAATCCCAGGAAATAGGCAGAGTCTGAATCTTTTGTTGGTATTGTCAAGAGCTGGGACATAGAAAATGAGCCAACCAGATTATCAACATCAGACCAAATTTGTCCCTTTCTCCCAATCTTCTACAATTGAGGAAAGAGTTTGTCTAGTGAATATATACAAAGTGACATCCAATGGCATTATCTATAAAATCATCAGAAAATTAGTATTTCTATTCGAAGTTTATAGAGAATTAATATAACTTCATTTCCTCAGAGTTAATTTTTCTTTAAACTTGGCAAAAGTAAGAAAGGATACAACAACCACCAGCCACAACAGTGGCATTAAAGGTTAAACAACCTTCCACTGCCCTTGTTTATGTTTTCACCATCAGTTGAACTTTCTACTTCTTCAAAGGCCTGTAGAAATGACTGGCAATTTTCAATCATCAAATCAAAGCCCTCTCTTGGAATGTTTCTTTGGTGTCATGCAGGATATGCTGTGAGTAATTTGATCAGTCCAGTCGTTTCCATAATTAGAACAAGAGCGCATCCCCCTGAAGTATGTGCTCATACCATGGTTTGAAGTCATACAAAAGTGAAGGCACAAAGCCCTTATGTCGCATGGATTTAAACTAGCAGCTGTTTTCAGAAATTAATTAATTAATTGACTTGCTTACTAGTCTCTGGCAGTCTAGCTTTGGCAGCTAGACATATTTACAGTTTGATCTATGTTCGGATTAGCTGTTGATGACTAAGACAATGCAAGTTAGAACATTTCACATTAAGCACATTATTTCTGTTTGATGGGTGTGTCATTGACACTCACATGAGACTTATTCAGACTCTTTCTGGGTTCCTCAAGGCCAGGGCAATAGCAACCCTGAAGTGCATTGAATCTTCCCTGCTCATATTATTATATATACCTGCAGAGTGTTTTGCATACTATTATTTGAGTATAATGTGGTAAAAGCCTTGTAGGATGGCTGAGACTGTTAAGAAGGGCAAATGTGTAAAGGGTGCATTTATCTGAAGCTCTTTCATGAGACCCTTTAAGACGATGCTGTGCTTGGACTCTTGGAAGTGTTGGGAGCTCACACCATATCAAATGTTTTTCCTGTCATACTGTATTCTGGAGATCTCACTTCTCTGATCTCTGTCCTATCTGCTGTGTTCTGCAGGCAGTTAGAATAAAGTTCCCCCAAACCTTGATTCTGTTGCTCCTTATTTTCTAGCTTACAAAATTTAAACATCTCAGCAAACCCTTCCTGACAACTGTCAATGTGTTTTACATTAGTCTCTCTGGTATGTATCTTTGAATTTGCTGAGTGAAGGGTCTTATCAAAGGTCTAGTAACTTCTTTCTCTAGGCTAACATGAACCCCCTTTGTCATACAAAATAGTAATGAAAACCCCCCTTATCCAAGCAATCTTCCCTAGTGGTTGATTTTTTTTTCCTGGTTCTAAACAACTGTCTCAGTACATGATCATTTAAATGTTTGGGAAGTACTTATTTAATTTTGCAATGATATCGAGAGAAAAAAAAACAGACTCTTCCACAATCTTACCACCCAAATACAAATTTTATGACATCTTCCTTTCTTTGCGATTCTTTCTGCACATAAACTTTTATATTGTCATGATATATATATATATATATACATATATACACAGTTTGTGTACTTTTCATTCAATATTATTTTGTAAGTGTTTTTCATGTCACCTTCATTTTTAATAAAGGTAGTACAATACTCTGTTGTGGGCAGTGAGGGATGGTATAGAGAGTGTAGGGTTCATTGTCAATGTATCTATAAATTTGGACAGGACACATAAACTCTTTTAAGCCTCAGTTTGATCACTTATGAAATGGGGACAAAATTAATGTGGAGCAACTGAAGAGTTTGACATTTGGCAAACATTGGCTGTGTTTTATTATCCACTTTGAGCCATATGAGTTTGGCTTTGTGGTTTGTTGCTTTGAAAATTTTCATGGTTGTTTCACAGGCAGTCCCCAGACAATTGTTAAGATCTTCAGAGAAAAGATGGATCCTTTATTTACCTTTGCATTACTTCCTAAGTCTTCAGTTAAATGACAGATCTCTACCTCCATGGACTCCAAATCATGCAGTGTAGTGGGCGACAGTCTTTCTTTCTAAGTAATTTTGCTCTTCAAATCAAAATCTTGTCACTAGGTTTCTATGTTCTAAGACCTCAAACAGAAAAAGAAGATTTGCCAAGATTCCTTTCTTCTATCATTCTTATTCCTTCCAGCTGAGAAAGCAGAGATGTCAATTCTTTGTGTGTTTCCACCTCAGCTCTAAAATCTAGGTCAGCAGCTTAGCCTTTGTCTGAAAGAAATGAGTCCACTCTTTGGTGCGTCTTGTTCAGAGGATTGTAATTTATTTGTGTCACTGAAGAGTGGCATGAGGCTGTGGAAGGTGGCTCCAGTGCTACACACAGTTCAGCAGTTCTCCAACGATTTTAAGACATTTATTTTGACTTTTTTGTTGTTATTTTTGTTTTTCTTTACCCCATTTCTTGAACTTGGGACCTTGGGTTTTACATGGTCTACAAGCGCCACAGAAGTACAGGGTGCTGTCCTCCCCCACCCACCTATTATTTTTTTCCCTCTCCTCATTTACATATGGCTTCCATACAGCCAATCATCAATTGTTTATCTTGACTCCTCCCCTTCCTAAGAAAGCGACCCTCTTCACCTCTTAAAGCTTACATTCTCTTGACAAGTGTAAGAGATTCAAACTGGAGAACTGGAGACCTATGTTAAGAAATGAGTGTGGACCCACATAATCTGGCGTATTCTATTTCATCAAGTAGTGACTTGTCATTTTAGAACTAAGCTCTCACCACACCCTATTTATGGATGAAGAATAGTCAGTACTCTTCATGTATTTCATAAACCCAGAAGATCATATCCCCTGAGAATAAAACCTTTAAAAAATTCTAGTGTTACTTTCATTTCAACTGTCTATATAAACATCTTAATAACTACATATAATTTTCTATTTGGTAGTAAAACTTTCATTCTCACACATCTTTATGGTAGTTGCCCCTCCAAATTCCCTTTTTGTCTTGTAAACAGTATCAAGCTTAACAATGGTTAGTCACATTTGTAGCAATTGTTTCAATATGGGTTTCTGATATTTTAAGTTCAAAAATAGTCTGGGCTAATTCTCAAGTCAGATGAGGAGGCTCATTTCTGATGATTGCTTAATCTTCTTTCCAAAAGAATTTTTCCATCATAAAAAGAGTCAAAAGGCGTTCTCCAGACCAACTTGCCTGAACACCTCTCCTTTGCCTTTTTTTTTTCTTCTCTTGAAATCTTCTGGCATGACTGAAAGCTGGGAAGCAGTGTGATTTGAGATTAAAGGGTTGTAGTTGTCAACACACCTTCTGTAGATGCATTTTTTAGCCTAAAATTATGTGGAGTTAGAACATGGTCAGCTCAGGTCTGACTTTTCTAACTTTGTTTATAGAATCTTAAGTTTAAACTAATGACACCGTTTCACACAGTGTGGTATTGATTTTTCAGAGAATAATTTCCTTTCAGGTAGAACAACTGTCAACCCTATGCACAGCTTACTCAATAATAATAATAGAAGAAGACATTTGATAAAGCATGAGCGACTGAGTCTCTTGTTTTGAAAAGTAATTATGAAGTCCTCTTTTTTTCCTCTATCCCAGTGGATCAAAATCTGACTGAAAGAAATTAAAAGTTTTATTTTAAATGTGACTCCTACCAGGAGTTCTCAAGTAGAATTTCTTCTTTCTATGAGTAAGATGTAGTCACTAGGAGAACATGTTAGGGCACAGAGATAGTTCTTGGACATGCCATCTAAATGACTGAACCAAAACTCAAGAGTTTTGGACAAGTTTTTGCAGATGAATCATTGAATCAGAGGTGGTTCATGATGGTGGATAATAGCACATCTTGGTTTGAATCTTGGCTCTACTGACTGACTGGGAGACATGTTACTTAATCTCCCTCTGTCTTGGTTTCTTCATCTGTAGAATGGGAGTAATACCACCACTCCTACTCAGAGGGCTATTACAGTGATTAAATGAGCTAATATTGGTAAAGTTCTAGAGCAGCGCCTGAGCACACAGTAAATGTGACGTGCCAGCTGCTACTGCCATTACAGATGCAGGGTTGTTATATTACAAAGAATGAAAGATGATTTTCTGTAAACATGCCCTGTGTCCTTCCAGGGAAGGTTCCTAGGTCTGGACAACTTATTTTTATAAGTTTAAGTTTAAACCAACATTATTTTCTCTTTCACTAAGACAGTTCCACCTGGAAAACTCAATTCTAATTGCTATTTAAAAGCCTTACTAATAAAGAAGCAGGCTATTTGGGAAAGTAATTTTCAAGAATCACTTGATGATTAAAGTGTACTGCTATGCAAATTAGAGAGCAAATAGGAACATTCAGTTGTCAAAATGTAGCATTTTCTGGATCATGGTAAATATATGTTGTAGTGCTACAGATATCTGTTTGTAATTCTTTAAGTGTATGATTATTCAATCAGCCCTTGTCTTCCTAATTAGACTTTAAACTACGAATATAAGGGTAGTGTTTTGCTCACCATTAAATTTCAGCAATTAGTATCTGCTATATACATAGTAGGCATTCAGAAATAGTTGTCAAATGAATGGATGACTGAATGAATGAATTCATGGCTTGGTAGTGAAAATTATACTTTGAAAGTCATTGTGCTTATATAATGACTTTTAAGTAATTGTAACTTTGAGTAATTCATATCTTAAGGTTTCTATTAAGAAAGAAGAAGGCTGACAAAGAAACTAAAGCACAAAGAGATTCATTTACTTAGCAAAGATGACTGGCCTCCAATCTTCTGAGTTGAAATGTGGGTTCCGTGTCCAGTAAGATTTGGAGGATCAGGAAATGGCACCTTATTTCCCTGTTTAATATTTTCTTTTCTCCTTTGCAGTCCTTCCCTGGTTTGAATCCTACTGAAGCAGAAAGAGAAGAGAGGATCTTGAACATTTGATTAGTGCTCTTTTTCTGGCAGGAAAGTTGGCATCAAAGCATGGAATTGCTACATACCCATGACTCAGAGCCCTGCCTCCCAGGGCCAGGTTGTGTGACAGCGCGGGATACCCTGATAAAGTTAGGGTGCCTGCTGCTTCCCAGACAGGTGTATTGACCATCAAGGGTTTAGTATTAGCAAGGACAATTCAAAAGGAATGTGACATCTTGCTGAAATAATTTCACATAGACAAATGGGTAAGTTTTTTCTTTTTTTTTTTTTTTATCTAGCTCTTGCAAATACAATACATAGACAGACATTCTTAACCATCTGGAAGCTATTTTGAGGAAATTAGTTTTTGAGTTTCACTTTGTCACCGATTCCCTCTTGCCTTTATTACTATTATTTCTCTTTTGCCTTGCCCTTCAACGAGATCCTAAAGTTCCTTTCCTTTTAAACAGCCCCCCTCCCACCCCAGATTTATATTTTAGACTCCTTTCCCTCTGTTCTTTTAGATTTTCAGACATTCCTCTGGTTTTGCTCCAAGTTACTATACATATCACAGGCATAAATGTTCTTGTTTTTTGCTACTCTCAGCACATGTGGAAATGATTTGTTTCTTGAAAGAGGATTCCTGAGATGCCTACTTTTTACAAAACTCCAAATCCTATTATCAGAAGGAGGTTTTTCTGTCTCCTTCAAGTGTAAACCAGAAGCATAAGCAAACCAAATTAAAAAAAAAATCAAAGTAGTCATTACTGTAACGTTTTATATGACTGGGATGAGAATTGAATGTTAGACAGCCACTATTACGAAGCCAGCACAGCTACACCTAGTTTGGCGACATCGATGTGGAGAGGTCATTATCTGTTGAACATGTTTCAGTTCAGCCACCATGGCTTAACTTTCCACAAAACCATGATTAACTAAAATGTTCCAGGTAGGAGGACTCATGCTTCATTTCATTTTTGGTTAACTGAAGTTTAATCAGAAAACTTTTGGCTTTATTCTTTATTGAAAATCTTTCTAAAAAATTTTCATTTTCTTGCATCTAAAAAGCACAGTGAAAAAGTCAGTCATTGATAGTTAAGCGCATTATAAGTCCCTTGGGATCATTTTCTGATGAAGAAATGTTGCAGATAGAGGGTTGAGAAGTTGAAATAAATATGGAAACTAGTTCAAAAACTAGACCCCTGGCATCAAACAATTTGAAAAAGATAGTCAAATGATCTTTTTTAGGAGCATTTAAATGTTTTATTTAGTTGTTTATCCTTATTGTTCCCCTTAGTGCTGGGATGTGAACTTGGGTCCTGGGGAGGCATGTGGACTGCGATCGGCCGGAGTTGATGGATCCAACCTCTGATTCCCTCAGTGTGTGCCTAGATTGTATCTTTTACAATGAACAATGCTTTAGCATTTATTGAACACCTACGACTTACCAGCCTTAGATTCTCCCCTTCAGGAGTCCAGTTCTGGTGGAGGAGAGAGGAATGTGCTTACAAATAATTATGTAACAAGTGTTTGAAAAGTACACACCAAGTGTGACTGCACCTCAGAGCAGGGAACTACCAGAGGCCTGAGGAAGTCTGTACTCCTATCGGGAAAGATGATGGTCTGGATCTTGACACACACACAGGAGTCGAGTGAAGCAGAGGAGGCAGAATATCCTTGTGCCCAGAAGGAGACTTTGAAATACGCAGAGTTATAAATGAGGGCTACCTGTCTATGGACATGTTTTGTAAGTCTCTGTGTCAGGGAAGGGAGATACCATTGGCAGATGAGTCTGGACAGCCTGTAAAGGGATTATTTATATAGAGTTCAAGTGCCTTTTTATAAGTACCATTTAACAATGGAGTTAAGCAATCTGATTTGTGTGCCAGAAAGATTGCTCTGACAATAGTGGAAAAGAAGCATTGCAAGAAGGCAGAGTCGATTTTAACTAAACAGTTAATATTTCAAAAACTCATTCTCTATTTTATTGACCTTGAATTACAGTTTGCAATATTATTTTACCTTTAAGTATGAAAAAATTTCTGTTTTCTTCTCTCATTTAGGTGCCATCTATTAATCTTCAGTTTGAATATTGGTAAATTAAGGCATGACGGGCTTATAGCTTCCCCTAAGTTTCTGAATCTAATCCACTGAGACGTTGACTCAATGCCAGGTCTCGAAGTTTCTTCCAGCAACTGCTAGACCACACTCCCTACCATTACAGCATATTTATGATATAATTAACTTTCTGAAAGCCATATGGCTTTTGTTACAAAGACTAAAGGAATGCGCTTTTCATAACGAATGGCATATGCCTCCAATAGTTCTTTGCTTGCATGTTTTAACAAAATGAACATGTACATAAATTAGATGCCTCAGGTCAGTTAGCAAACTGAGGTTGATTTTTTTCTGGACTCCCTAATTGCAACTGCATTTCTGACAAATATCAAGGAGTTTTGTGTAACCCGTGGGTGGAAACATCCATGGTGGCTCAGAGAATCCTTTTCTTCTGTGATATTGCCCCTTTAAAGAGCTGGCATTCATTTCTTACAATGCAGTGTCTGACTTGTGGAGAAGAGCATTTCTTATGAGCCCATACTTTTGGGACGGTGGGAACAGTAACTGACTGAAGATATAATACATAATAGGAGCGACCAAATGAGAGCCACTGAGCTGAAAGGTGAAATTTTTCTTTGGTCACTTAAATGGCATGAGGCTGATGGAATCAATAGATTCTCAAATGTAACAATATTTAGCAGCAATTAAGTTTTAGGGTTCAAACAGTCTCTCAGAGTTAGTTAGAATAAGCTTTCTATTTGAAGTCATATGCCTTAATGTTCTGCTCTCTTATTCACACTGTCACATTCTATTGTTGACTTAGCACATTTTCTGGTAGAGTCTGAGATTGAACTCCTTGCAACTTTCACATTATCATGTTACAATATTTACCACCGATTATTTGTATTCAAGGTCAATGACATTATCTCATTGGAATTCCCTGGACTCTGAATTCAGAAGATAGTCCAAAATGCTCTTGTCTGTGATGGAAAAATACAGAACAATTACTGTAAGTCATTTGGTTCATAAAGGATCTGAGTTTCAAATTTAGCTGCTCATCATATTGGCAAGTCACTTTCTTTTTTAAGACTTGTTTTTAGCTTACACTTATAAAGATTCTTGTTAATTAAGTGGAAGTATATCAGCTATAAAAGGAAATTTAAAATATTCATATCGCTAAGTAACTTTTAAATCAGTAAACATGCATTTTCATTAATACTAAAACATTTAAACCTTTCTGTTCAAAAGCTAATTTCCTAAGAACAAGACCCACACAATTTAAGACGTTATTCATGAAGAATAAATTCAATGTCTTAAATAATAAACTGTAATTCTAGTTTCTCTTCTTCTCATCTAAAATGACTCATTCGAATACTGTTTATACAAAAGGGTTTATTAACCTGTGTTCTAATTCACCTTATATTTACTATAATCTATGTTCCTTTTTTGGACAAGTTATAGCTTCTTCTTTTATAAAATAATATCTTCCATTATGTTATAATTACAAACTGCAGACTCATAGGATTGGTGAATCATAGGGCTGGATGGACTAAGCCATCAGCATTCATCTTTACCTCCAGGGTGTCTCTAAACCAGGAATTGAATAACAGTGTGAGTAAGAGACACTTTTAGCCAGAAACATGTTTTTAGCCAGATGAAGGAAAAAGGTATGCCTGGGAACACTTTTCCTTTTTACAAAAATGCTTCTTCCTTCCTTTTTTTTGTCAAAGTGAAACTCACTCCAGACTTACATGATCAGAAAGAGCCCCGCCACAGAAGTGTGTGAAAGTGTGAAACCGTTTAGACTCCATACACGGGAATCGGATGCCAGGATCTGTGTGACTCCAGATAAGCAGTGTTTGAGAACAAAACAGTCTTACTCCACCTATATATTTTTTTTTTTTAAGGAAAGATACAGGCAGGAATGAAGGCAGTAGTAGGCAAGCAGGCAGGAAGGCAAAAGAGGAGGAAGCACTTTACTTCCATTTAGTTGTTCACACAGGTTGTTTCCTCCCGACTCAGGACTTGAACCCAGGGGTGTGTGGCCTGCTGTGTCCATGGCTGACCTCACTTCTACTCCACCAGGGCACACCTACTCCCTTATTTAAGCATCATTTATTAAATGACTGCAAGATATAAGCAGTGTATAGGTACAAGATTTGTAAACAAATTAATGCTACATAATTTGTAGAAAGTCAGAAAGCAATTTGGAAGAGAAAGCAATTAGGGCAACATTTACGCAGTAACAAAAGTCAATTAAAAATGGAAGATGCTCTTTTCTTAACTGTCATCATTCATTCATGCTTAGACTACTGCCATCTTGCTCACAGACTCCGTGGCACTTGAAGATATTTGTAGTAGAGGACACAGTGCTTCAGGACACCGAGCCAGGATCGCTAATTAAGAAGTCAGGTCAAGATTGCAAGTAAAGGGAATTCTTGGATTGTTAAGGAGATGGGTCTTTCAGGAGTGAACAAACCTGAACACAAAAGAAAGACCTGGTTCAGTAAAATTACCTTGACAATTTGGGTCAATATGAATATTATAAACTAAAAAGTTTATGACAGAACAAACACAGACAAGTTATTTCTCCAGATTGTCAGATCCTGCATCAAATTATTTTAACAAACAGATATGGTTGCAATTTAAATGAGGAAAAGGGCCAAGATCAACAACTGGCTTCTACAGAAGGTGCCTCTTGTTATTGGAAGTTATGCTTTGTTCTGCTGAGTACCACACTGGGTCTGAATGCTCTAACATGGTGTTTGCACTGATTTTGGAGTTGGACATGCTGAGAGCTGAAGTGGAGTTGGGGAGATGCAGGAAAGGAAGGCATTAGAGGCGATTCAGCAGGGGGATGACATGACACTGGGAAACCACAGAAGGTGGAGGTGATATGTGGAAATCCCCACTGTTAGGAAAGGAAGCAAAAAAGTTTAATATTTAATGAATATCTGCAGTATAAGATATTCCAACTCTTCAATCTTCAGTAGAATTTGTCGTAAACTTTGATGCTTTGAGAGCTTCCTTTCATTTCTTTGTTTGAAAACTACTGGTAAAGCCTCATTTTATGGAAGGTAGAATAAGGCCAGTACAACAGAAAAGCCAGAAGGTGAACAAATGAAGCAGAAGCAGAGTCAAGGATGTCTGCAAACACACCTGTTCCTCCTGCCTTCATCCCCACCCAGCCAAATGTCTGAAGTTTTTAGAGGACTCCGATCTTCTATAACGCACGGAATGGATGTTTGAATCAAAGAGACAGTAGATTATCCATGACATTTGGCATTCATTCAGTCTGAAAATATAATAATTTAGTAAGGGAGGAAACAGCAATGGAAAATTTTGATCTTTAGGGCTCCAGGCTCTATCTTGGAGTTAATTCCTATAGTACACGATGTTGGCATTTTCTTCTACAGACATACCAGGCATATAGCATTTATTTTGATTTTTTAAGTCAAGTATGAACTAGTTAATTATGTGTCTGATAAACCAGAAGATATTGCTAAAATTCATGGCACTGGTTTTAAAACTATTTTGTGCATTTGCATTTATTGGGAGTCTAATTACGGCTTCTCATTGTAGCATTCCCCCTGGCACACAAAGGAATTTGTTTGTATGTGGAAATATTTATAGGGAGCAGCACTGTTGTATGAGGCTTTCAGACTGGTACCTGCATGTTGGAAGATGCCCACATTTTTGGGCTTATCACCACTTATGAATAATGGCCATGGACTATAGTGAAAAAAGTATCAATGACCCACTGCTTGAACTTTTCTTTTAACAGGACAAATTTCAACTATTTCTAAAATAAAATGAACCTGAGGTTTAATTTGTTTGTTAAATTAGAGTTTTGTCTACATACATTCATCATATTCTGCTATGTTATTCGTGGCAAAACAAGCACATAAATGGAAGAGAAAGAAAAAGAGAGCTGGAAAGACAAAGAAAAGAAGAAACGTTTTAAGGTGCGGCCAGGACAGTAGGCAGTATGCCTACTTCTCCTATTTGGGAAGCCTCTCACACTGATTTTTAACAGATATACCTTGTACTGCCACATCTAGATATTCTGAGAAGGTCTTCAATGAGACTTTATTTGAGGGACTGACTCCCATGTAGACTATCTTGACTTTTGAGAACCTTCCAGAAAATACTGAGTGCAAAGCAAACAAGTGCCTTGACTGCTTATCTACATTTTGCCATAACTATGTTTTCTCAGAGTGATAGGAAAGGCTGAGGGCCAACTTATGGTCTGGCTTAGAATCTTCTAGTCCTTAATGCTGTAGAGCTTCAGGGCAAGATTTAAAACACTTTCTCAAGACTCGTAGAACCTACTGTTTAGTGATACAGAATTTTATTTCTTATTTTAAAGCCAAGTATTAGGTAATTTTAAATCAAACAAAATATAAATGACAAAGCCTGAAGATCATTATTAAAACTGGAAACACTATACCTTCCATTGCTTTTCTAGGCCTGTTTAAGAACCACATAAAGTCAGCTTGTTCTAGGGTTTGGACACTACCTCACTGAATTTCTTGTAAGATTCCAAGTATGTTCTCAAAAATCTGCTCTCATTTTCCAAGCTGTACTTATAGAGGGTCTTGCGTGTGCGTGTATGTGCGTGAGTGTGTGTGTGAGTATGTGTGTATGTGTGTATGTGTGTGTGTGCAGTCTATTTTGCACTTTCCTTAGTGAACTTTGATCTTTCTAAATGAAGTCTGTTTTTCTAGGCTATCAGGATTTGAGCACATTCTCATTTCTGCCAGCTTATTATTTATTCCTCCCAGACTCTTGCCGTTCATGAAATAGCAAGCATACCATGAACGTATTCATTGACAAAAATGATGTTGAGGGTAAGGCAAAGAGAATCCTATGCGGTGACCCAGGTGTCCGTCCTTCAGGATGACATGAATCTGTTAATCATCACTCTGGGTGCGGTTGTTTAACCAGTTTAAAAATTATTTATTCAACAAATATTTATTGAGTGCTCTCTTGGAGCAGGCTTCATGCTGTGTGGTGGATATAATAAATGATACTGTCCCTGACCTCAGTGGGAGAAAGGCATGGAAATGAAGACCTATTGTAAAGCCCGATGTTGCCAGTGGTTTGCATTAGGCAGGGACCTTCAAAACCCTCTCTGGGAGTTTCTGAGAGAATAAACTGAGTACACTAAGAAATCTTTGGAATTTATTCAAGATATAATTTATTCCATGCATTTTCAAAACATTTCATCAAATTATCCAGAAAATCTTTTCAGATTTTGATGATCATTGCATTACATTACATCCTTAATGTTATAAATTCACGATTCTTATCTACATTGCTCATTAAATTTCCACATATTTTTAAAAAGGTGATTCTTAGGTATTTTGCATTTTGTTGTTTTTGAGAACAGCTTTTTCACACCTTATATGTGAGTTTGAAAGAAAAATATGTTGGGTGTGGTGTATTTTTATCTCATATTCAGTTGCTCTCCTCCTCTCTTCCCTCCTCAATCTTCTTCTTTCTTTAGATTATCACAGGGAACTCATGAATTGTCTAAATCCCTTCCTGGGCTTTGAGTTCTTTATTTCCAGATACCCAGAGTTAGTACAAGTGCCTTGTGTGTAGGAACACTCAAGCTTGTATTGATGGACTCTCCTGTTGTTGCTGGAAGCTTGATTCACAATTATCCCCATTACACTGGCTCTTACCTTTCCTCTTCAGTTCCAGCTACTTTTTTTGACTCATTGTTTATAATAGTATTTTTCAGTTGACTTGATTGGAGTTTCAGAAATAAAGTCATTTTGTGTGGATAATGATAGCTCCTTATTTTAAAACCTCTTACTTGGTTGTGTATTTCATCCCACTCTAGGTCTTTGTGAATATTCTAATATAAAACACTTGACTTTGACCATATCCACTTGCAATTCAAACAGCTGCATGCAGTCCAGTGCTCCAGGACACTGTCAGACTTAGGTGTCAGCAGCAAAGGAAGTATCACAGCAGCTCACCCCCCTCATGAAGGGCAGCGTTTTCTTTTTCTAAGATACATTCACTGTTTATAGTGATATTGGGGATACTTGCTTTTTTTTCAATATGAAAGAAACATAATTAGAAAATTGAAAGTTTATTGAAAAATTAACTGGAAATTTAGTTAACTAAAAATAAGAAGAGACTCCTTCATGACAGCAGTGTATGACAGAAATGATTAAATGTAAGAATGCTTCATCAGGGATATATGTGAATGTTATCAGAATTATGCAATTGGTCATCACATATTGAATGTAAATCAGTTCCTGAAATAAGAATCTCTGTAATGGCAGAAGCAGGAAAATCTATTTTAGTTTTCAAATATGGAGGGTGCATGCATGTATTTGTACTTTAGAAAGGTTACTCGTATGACATGGTGAAAGATGGACACAGGAAGACAAAGCTGACAAAACAGACTAGTTAGGAACTAAAGTGATACTGGAAATATTCATCTGTTGATGGGTGCTTGAAAGTCTTCCACCATTTAGCTATTGTGAATAATGCTACTATAAATTGAGTACAAATATTCAAGTCTTTGCTTTCAGTTCTTTTGGATATATACCCAGAATAAAACTGCTGTATCATATGACAATTCTAAGTTTAATTTATTGAGGAACCACTCAACTACTTTCCATAGCAACTGTGCCATTTTACATTTCCACCAGTAGTCTTAGGCTTCCAATTCCTCCACATTCTAACCAGCACTTGTTATTTGCTGTTTTTAATTTTTTTTAAATAGCCATCCTAAGGGTTGTGAAGTGCTATCTCATTGCAATTTGGGTTCATATTTCTCTAATGATTAAAGATGTTGAATATCTTTGTGTGTTTATTGACTATTTGAATATCTTCTTTGGAGAAATGTCTATTCAAGTCTTTTGCTCATTTTTTCAAATAAATTTTTGTTGCTGTTAAGTGGTGAAGAAGATTTTGAAACTCTAAAGGATGGGGTCAAATTCTGACCATTTATAGAATTCTGGTTTCCATTATTTGCATCTTATAACTTTCCTTTAGAAAACAGCACATGAAGCATTGAATTGTGATCAAGTGATGTTTATTTCAGGTACATTTTGAGCAGATGTAATACTTCTAGTGATCTTTGCCTTACCAGATCCCTAAGTAATTTCCCCACATTATAAAACAATGCATATTTCTGTTTTGTCCATATTGACAACTATTCCAGAACTCAGTCAAAAGTTCTCTCAGACTCTTGTCTTGCCTACAAAAATACCAGATAAATATACACAAATGACAGTGTCTTTCCATTTTCAGGATATATTTGGCACTTAGGACAAAAGAAGACATAGACTGTTGCCTGTGGTTGAAGTAACCAACCCCCACCCTCCCCCCACCCCAACCCTCATGGAGGTGTTTGCTTCCTCACAAAGCTGCCTTTGCTCTCTGCACATCTGAGACTGTTTACAATTTGAGAATAGAAGTGAGAAAGAATGTTGATTTTCTATTTTGTGAGATTTTTGTGGTGGCACAGATATTTTTATAAAATCCAGCCATGAAATTTCCCCTCTCTGAAATGATAACATGAGAAATTATTTTAAAAGAGTAAACTAACTATCCTATGTACTTTAAATAAAATTGCAGTCAATTTTTTATAATTGGGTTAGTCGACTGATTTGGGGGCAGTAAATTTTAACAGAGTTCTGTAATATTTAGCAATTTCTGCATCAACAAAGGGGACTATATCATTTTAAAATGCCCCAGAGTATATAGTGTTCACAGAGGCATTCAGCAAATTGTTGCTTTGTAAATGTCCTAAAATAATTTTCATATGTTATCATTTATTTATTCCCTAACAGATTGTAAGCAACTCAAAGGAGCTGTTTTTAATCCTCTTTCATTGCATAATATAATGGTCTTGTATTTTGCTAGCTAAATAAATGTTGCTGACTGACTGATCAGATACTGGGTGGAATTTTTTTATTGGCTATTCAAAAGTGGTCTCAAATTTTGGGTGGAAGGAAAGAGGGAGGCCTTAAAATTTATAGTATTTCTGTTAGATAACCAGTGTTAATACATTCTGAGAATTTCAAATCTTTGGTCATATACTATTCATTTGTAATTACTATTCCATTAATGAAATCAGCACTCATCATATTGTGGCAGACAACTCTATTTTAAAAATCCATTTGTTCCTCACATGCCATTCCTGGAGGTTTTACTAGGGGCATCCTCAATTTTGTCCTTGCCATGATACTTGTTTAGAACTAAGAAAATCTTTAGTATAGGTTGGGAGATCATCTTTTGCATCTCTTCTAAATTGGAGAAATCAAGCTCTTTCTATACCAATAAAGTGTCATATGTATTTTTAATCCTCTAGAAATGACATCTTCCAATATGACAGTCATTAGTCACATGTGACTGCTTAGTATTGAAATGTAACAATTTGAATTGAGAAGTACTATAAGTGAAAAATGTATAATGGATTTTGAAGACAGTACAGAAAGGGGAAGGCATCTTAATTTTTGAAACATTGGTTCCACGTTGAAAGTGTATTATTTTGGATATACTGGGTTAAGTAAATTATATCATTAAATTAATTTCCCATTTCTTTTTCCATTGTTGTAATACGGTTGTAGGAAAATTGAAAGGGATAGTTTTAAAATGTGGCTCAGGTTGTTCCCTGCTTCATGTCTAAGGGATGCAAATAACGTTTTTTCCCTAGGAGTGATGCCATCAGGGAGCGCTACAGAACCCCAGCAACTCAGGAACAATGGCAGCTGCAGTGAAGAGATCACCTGAGGTGTTACACACATCTAACAATCTGAAGGTGGGGCTGGAGGGTTGTATATGGTAGCAGCTGTAACTGACTGCAGGAGCAGCAGCAGAAGAGGCAGCCAGCAGAACCAACTAACAGGGCAAAAAGGTCCAGCGGCAAGGCCCACAGAGGAAGGACTGTAGATTGCTGGTGACCCACATGGCTTGACTTGAGCAAAGCCCAAAGAGGAGAGAGGTTGAGTTCAGGACCCCAGTTCCCAAACAGTTCCTGACAAGAATCACAAAAGAAGAGGAAAGCACTTTTCCCCACTTACCTCTTTGGAATGGTCCTCCAATAGAGAGGAGCTCCATAACCATAACGGATAGTTCTGGGAGCCCTGAGACAAGTTTTGACCCTGGTGATACCCACACAAATAGGCTCTCTCAGTCTCTGCAAACTACAACAAAAGCTACCCCCACCCATCTTTCCAGCTCCTCCCTCTCCTACCAACCATCCTCCACCTCCCTGACTCAGCAAAAGAGCCTCACTGTGGAAACCTGCAAAGGTCAAAAGTATCAAAATATCAATACCAGAATACCACCTGCCTATAAAACAAAAAACAAGCAACTTAGCTACAAGGATCCTATGGGGGAAAATGAATTCAAGATACTTCAGAGCCTCAAGGTACTATTTCATCACAAGAATGACCACCATCAGAAACCAGTTTTACAGACATGGAGGATTACATCTTTTTAGCAGATAAAGAACTTAAAAGTATCAGCCATAACTAAGATCAAAGAGATAAAAGAAAATTTAAAACATATTAACAAGCTCAAACACAAAATTAACAAACAAAAGACAAAGTAAAGTTTACAGAAGAAACTAACAGATATTCAGGAGGTGAGGAATGAGATAAATGAGATCAAGAGTATCAAGCAAAGCTATGGAAACAGACCACCAAATGGAAGGAAGGATCAGTGATTTGGAGGTAGAAATGTAGAAGGGAGTTAGATGGACGAAGAGAGAGAAACTAAACATTAAAGTGAAGAAGTACTTAAGAGCTATCCAACTCAATCAGGAAATAATGGGTTTCCCAGAATATGAAGAGAAAGAGAAGGGAATAGAGAGCATATTCAAAGAAATAAGAACTTCCCAAACTCAAGGAAGAAAATAACTATAAAAGGCATTGAAGGCAACAGAACTCCTGGCTATCTAAATACAAAAATACTTCACCAAGTTATGTAATTGTGAAACTATCAAAAGTCCAAGATAAAGAAAAAATATTGAAGGTGGCCAGGACAAAAATGTAAGTGACATACAAAGTTACTCCCATCAGATTATCATTATACTTCTTAGCAGGAACTCTAAAAGCCAGGAGAGAATAGGACAACGTGTTCAAAATATGCCAAGATGAAAGTTTCCAGTCAAGCATACTGTATCCTGAGGGAGAAATCAATGTTTTCCCTGACAAACAAAAACAAGGAATTTGCGGCCACAAAACCACTCCCCCATATGAAATGTTGAAAGATAATCTATAAAAGAAGAAGCAAGTTCACAAAAATCTAAAGGAGGCAATAATACACAAGATCAGAAAACAAAAGTCAAAATGGCAGTAGCAGTCCTTAAATATAAATAATTACCCTAAATGTAAATGGACTGAATTTACCAATTAAAAGGTACAGAGTGGTTGGATGAATTAAAAATAAAGCGCAGCTATATGCTGTATACAAAAAAACTCACTTAAGATGTAGAAACAATCATAGACTTAAAGCAAAGGAATGGAAAATTGTACTCCGAGCCAATAGCAAATCTAAAAAGGAGGATTAGCTATAATCATATCAGGTAAAATAGACTACCAATTTAAAAAAAAGTAGCACACTAAGGATTATTATTATAATAATCTCTAATGGTAAAGTGATCAATAAAAGAGAAAGACACTTACATGTACACAGTATAGGAATACCCACATCTATCAAGCAAACATTAACATACTTAAAGGAAGACATTGACAGCCACACAATAATAGGAAACTTTAACACCCCATTCACATTAAAGTATAGATCACCCAGACAGAAACTCAACAAAGAAACAATAGCATACGTGACAAATTAGAGGAGATGGACTTAATAGATATCTATAGTGTTATATCCCCAAACAATAGATTACACACTCTTTTCAAGTGCTCATGGCACTTTCTCAAGGATAGACAGTATGTTGAGACACAAATCAAGTCTCAGTAAATATACCAAGATTGAAATCACATCTAACATCTTTTGGGATCAAATGGCTTCAAACCAGAAATCAACCAAAAGAGGAAAGAGGGAAAAACCACAAAACAATGGAGAATAAACATATTATTGAACAAATTGTTGAGTCAATGAGGAAATCAAAGGTGAAGTTAAAAAATACGGATGCAAATGAAATGAAGATATGACTTATCACAATCTATGGGATACAGCAAAAATAGTATGTGAGAAATAAATAATAATACAATCCTACCTCAGGAAACAAGAAGAATCACCAATAAAAATCCTAAGCCTTCACCAAAAAGACTAGAAAAACAGGAAAAACTGAAACCAAAAGCTAGTAGTAGGAAGAAAATAATAAATCTTGGAGCAGAAAACAAACAGCAATTAAAGATCAAAAAGGCTGTTCAAAGAATCAGTAAAACCAAGAGCTGATTCTTTGAAAGGATAAATAAAATAGACAAATCATCAGCCAAACTCGTCAAGAAGAGGAGAGAAAAAAACACAGATGAAATCAGAAATGAAAGAGGAGAAATAGCAACTGACATTACAGAAACAGAGGATCATAAGACAACACTACGAATACCTTTACGGCAACAAAGTGGATAACCTAGAAGAATTGAACAAGTTTTTTTTTGTAACATACAACATCCCAAAAGTAAATCAGGAAGAAATAGAAAACCTGAGCAGATTGATCGCAAGCAAAGACATTGAAACAGTAATTAAAAATAGCCCCAAAGCAAAAAAGCCCTGGAATTGATTATTTTATTAGTGAATTCCTCCAAACTTTCAAAGAAGAGTTAATACCGATACTTGTCAAACTCTTCAAAAAATTGAAAAAGGCAAACTTCCAAATACTTTTCTTGACACCAACATTATTTATTCCAAAATCAGACAAAGAAATCATCAAAAAATAAAATTACAGACCTATGTCTTTTATGAATGTTGATGCAAAAATCCTCAATAAAATGCTAGTAAAGTAAAGGCAACTAATCAAAAGGATCATATAACATGATTAAGTGGGATTTATTCCAGGGATGTAAGAATGGCTCAATTTATATAAACCAATAAATGTGAGATACTACCTCAGCAAAAAAGACAAAGCTATATGGCCATCTCGATAGACTCAGATAAACTATTTGATAAGATTCACCATCCTTTTATGCTAAAATCTCTCCAAAAATGTGTATAGACAGGAGGTACCTTAAATAATAAAGGTTATATAAGACAAATCCACAGCCAATATCAGTCAATGGGGAAAAAAAAACTGAATTTTTTTTCTCTCTAAGATCAAGAATGAGACAAGGACGTTGACTATCCCCACTACAATTTAATATAGTGTTGTAAGTCCTAACCAATGCAATTAAACAAGAAAAGGATAGAAAGGTTATCCAAATTGGAAAGGAAGAAGTGAAACTATTGCTATTTTACAGATGACATGATACAATGTTTTAAGTCTATCAAAGCTGCTAGTAAGAAACCTCTAGAAAAAATAAACAAATACAGCAAAAGTGGCAACATACAAAGCTAATATTCAAAAACTGGTTGAATTTTTTTGACTGGTATGCTTTTTTTATTATATTGAAGGAATATTGCATTTTAACATTAACTTGTTTTGAGTTATACATATTAGCAATTTTACATCTCTATATAGCACAATAGGTGCTATATGTCCATTATTTTTCCTTTTGCTTTACAATTAATCCCCTTTACCCATTTTCCCCCACCCCTCCTCTATATCTTTGGCACCCATTGCTTTGCCTTTTTCCCCATACCACTAAGAGCTTATTGTTGTTTGCATTATTTTCTCTCTCTTTTTTTAAAGTCTAGTATTATTTATGTCATTCGTTTGTTGTTGTTTTTTATCTCTATACATATCATATAATATCATACAATATCTGTCTTTTCTCCTTCTGTCTTTTCTCACTAAGCATAAATGTCTCCAAGTCCATCCCTGTTGCTGCAAATGGCAGTATTTCTCCCTTTTGATGGCTGCATAGTATTCCCTTGCATATAGATACCACATCTTCTTTAACACTCATTTGTTGATGGTCATTTAGGTAGTTTCCAGCTCTTGGCTATTGTGAATAATGATGCAATGAACACGAGGATGCATATATGTCTGAAAGTAAGTGTTGTGTTTTCTGTATGAATACCCACTAGTGGAATAACTGCATCAAGTGGAATTTCCACTGTTAATTCTTTGAGCCATCTCCATACTCTTTTCAGAATGGTTGCCTCATTTTACACTCCCACCAACAGTAAATTAGAGTTTCTCTTTTCTCCATATCCTCTTTTGCACTTGGTGTTTACTTTTTCTTGGATGATAGACATTCTCACAGGTGTGAGGTAATATCTCACAGTAGTATTGATTTGCATTTCTCTAATGATAAGTAGAACATCTTTTCATGAACTTGCTGGCCATTTGTCGTTGGAGCGGTATCTATGAAGATCATTGGTCCATTTCTTGATTGGATCGCTTGATTTTTTGTTGTCCAATTTTATGAGGTCTCTATATTTTGAATATTAAACCCTTGACAGAGACGTGATAGGTAAATATCTTTTCCCATTTAGTTGAATATCTTTTTTGTTTTGATGCAAGTTTCTCTTACTATGTAGAAGCTTTTTAGTTTGATGCAATCCCATTTGTTTATTTTGGATTTTATTTGCCTTGTGACTGGAGTCGAATTCCCAAAGATATCTCTTAAGATTATCTCCAATAATGTTTCACCTATGTTTTCTTCTATGTATTTTATGGTCTCTGGCCTTACATCTGAATTTTTATCCATTTTGAGTTAATTTTTGTGTATGGTGTTACATAGTGGGCCTGTTTCAACTTTTTGCATATGACTATTCAGTTCTCTTAGCACTATTTATTGAAGAGACTATCCTGGCCCCATTGTAAGTTTTTGGCTCCTTTGTCAAAAGTTTGATGTCCACGTATTTGTGGGTTTCTTTCTGGGGTTTCAATTCTATTCTATTGATCTGTATTTCTGTTTTTATTTTAATACCATGCTGTTTTTATTATTATTGCTTTGTAGTAGAGTTTGAAGTCAGGGAGCATGACTCCTCCATTGCTGGCTTTTTTCATGAGAATTGTTTTTGCTATCTTGGATTGTTTGTAGTTCCAAATAAATTTTGTGATTTTTTTTGTTCTATGTCTTTGAAGAATGTCTTTGGAATTTTGATGGGGATAGCATTGAATCTATATATTGCTTTGGACAGTATGACCATTCTGATTAAGTTAATTCTTCCAATCCACGAGCATGGAATATCTTTCAATTTCTTTGTGTAATCTTCTATTTCTTTTAGTAATGTCCTATAGTTCTCATGGTATAGGTCCTTCACTATTTTGGTTGTTTATTCCATGGTATTTCATTTTTTTTGATGCAGTTGTAAATTATATTGTATTCTTGAGTTCTCTTTCTGTATTTTCATTGATAGCATACAGAAATGCAACAGATTTTTATATTATTATTATATATTATTATTATTGTATCCTACCACTTTACTGTATTTATTATTCTAGTTGCTTTTTACTTGAGTCTTTGACATTCTTTATGTATATTATCATTTCATCCACAAATAGTGACAATTTAACTTCTTCCTTTCCTAATTCAATACCTTTTTAAAATCTAATTGCATTGGCCAATACCTCCAACATTATATTAAATAGTAATGGTGTGAGTGAATATCCTTGCCTTGTTCCTGATCTTAGAGGAAAAGCTTTCAATTTTTCTCCAATGTTGACTGTGGCCTTGTCATAGATAGCCTTTATTATGCTGCAGTACATTTCACCTATACCTGTACTTGGAGGATTTTTAATATAAAAGGGTCTTGAATATTATCAAATGCTCTTTCTGTATCTGTTGAGATGATCATGTGGGTTTTAAAAAATTTTTTATTTATGTGGTGCATCCCATTTATTGATTTGCATATGTTGAATCATCCTTGTATCCTTGGGATAAATCCCACTTGATCATAGTGTATGATTTATTTAATATGTTGTTGAATTCATTTTGCTTGTATTTTGTTGAGAATTTTTTGCATCAATATTCATTAAAGATAATGGTCTGTAATTTTCTTTCTTGGTGTTGTCTTTATCTGGTTTTGGAATCTGCGTAATATTGGCATAATAAAAAGTGCTTGGAAGTTTGCCATCTTCAATTTTTTTGAACAGTTTAAGAAGGATTGCTATTAATTCTTCTTTGAATGTTTTGTTGAATTCATTTGTGAAAACATCTGGTCTAGAGCTTTTGTTTTGTGGAAGACTTTCAATTTTTTGTTTTTGGGAAGGTTTTGATTTCTTTCCTTGTGATTGATCTGTTCACAATTTCTAGTTTTTCCTTGGTTTAGTTTTGGAATGTTGTACATTTCCAGGAATGTGTCCCTTTCTTCTAGGTTACCCAATTTGTTGTCATATAGTTGTAAATAATATACTCTTATAATCCTCTGTATTTCTGCTGCATCTGTTGTGATTATTCTTTTTCATTTTTGATTCTATTTATTTGTGTTTTCTCTCTCCTCTTTTTTGTGAGTCTGGCTAGTGGCCTGTCATTTTGTTTATTCTTTAAAAAAAGCAACCCCAAAACCAGTCTTTGGTTTCATTGATATTTTTTGGATAGTCTTTTTGATAACTATTTCATTGATTTCTCCCCTCAGATTTATTATTTCCTTCTTGCTATTGGATTCAGATTTCTGTTTTCCTTCTTTTTCTAGTTCCTTTAGGGGAAGGCTTAGGTTTTTATTTGTGATTCTTCTTGTTTTCTGAGGTAGGATTTTATCGCTATACATGTCCCTCATTACTGCTTTTGTTGCATTTCACAGATTCTGATATGTTGTGTCTTTGGTTTCATTGGACTCCAGGCATTTTAAAATTTCATCCTTAAATTCTTCCTTTACCCAATTGTTATTCAACAATATGTTGTTTATTTTTCACTCTTTTTCAGTTTTTGTCTCCTCCTTTTGGTTGATCTCTAGATTGATACTGTTGTGATCTGAAAAGATTCTGGATATGATTTCAATCTTTGAAAATTTATTAATACTTGTTTTATATCTCAACATATGGGACACAAAATGTTCCATGAGTGCTTGAAAAGAATGTGTAGTTTTTCAGTTACAGGGTAAAGTGTTCTATGTATGTCTATTAAGTTCAGCTCTTCTATTTCGTTGCTTAAACATCTTGTTTCTTTATTGATTCTCTGTCCGGAGGAGCTGTCTTTTACTGGAAGAGTATTGAAGTCCCCTGCCATTATTATGTTACTGCCAACATATCTATTTAGATCTGTTAATATTTGCTTGATATATTTGGGTGTTGCTTTATTGGGTGCAATATATATTAATATATATTGATATATTAATATATATTAATGTTGTCTTTCTGTTGTATTGATCCCTTTATCATTATATAATGTTCATATTTATTTTTTTAACCTTCTTTAGTTGAAAGTCTACTTTATTTGAGATGAATATTGCAGTTCCTGCTCTTTGGTAGTCATCATTAGTCTGGAGTACCATTTTCCATTCATTCACTTTAAGGCTTTGCTTGTCTCTTGACCTTGGATGAGTTTCTTGTAAACAACATGTAGTTGGGTTTTGTATTTTAATCCATTTATCCACTCTGTGCCTTTTAATTGGTGAGTTCAGTCCACTTACATTAAAAGTGATTATTGACATTTGAGAACTTTTTACTGCTATTTTGATTTTTGTCTTCTATTTGTTATCTATTTGTTTATCTATTTGTTATTTTATTTAGATTTTTGTGAATTTTATTCTCTTTGGTTTAGACAGTAGAACCTTATTTAGCTTTTCTTAGAGAGGAGGTCTCATGGCAGCAAAACCTTTCAGCTTTGTTTGGAAAAACCTTTATTTCTCCCTCAAATTTGAGAGAGAGTTTTGAAAGATACAGTATTCTTGGCTGGCACATTTTATCTTGTAGTATTTTGAAGACATCTTTCCATTCTCTTCTAGCCTGCAGAGTTTCTGCTGAGAAGTCTGAGGTTAGTCTGATGGGAGAACTTTCATATGTTACCTGCTTGTTTCCCCTGTCCCCTGTGTACTTTTAGGATTCTCTCTTTGTTTTGGACTTTTGATAGTTTCACAATTAGGTGTCTTGGTGTAGAGTTTTTTGGTTGTTGTTGTTTTCATTTATATAATTGGGTGTTCGGTTGACTTCATCGACTTGTATGTTCATTTCCTTCTCCACATTTGGAAAGTTTTCAACAATTATTTTTTTGAATATACTCTCTGTTTCCGTCTTTTCTCTTCACCTTCTGGGATACCCATTATTCTTATGCTTCTTTTCCTAATGGTGTCCGATAGTTCTTGAGTGTTTCTTCATTTACTTATATATTTATTTTTTTGCAGTTAATTTCTCTTTCTTCTTCCTCCTGGTTTCATTCTGAATTACTTCCTCTAGATCATTAATCCTTTCCTCATTTAGGTTATTCCATTCTCATATCTTTCTACATTATTATTAGTTTCATTAATTACCTGTACAACCTGTATTTCTGTAGCTTTTTCTGTAGAAACTCAGTATCAGCCTTCTGCTCCTTGATTATGTTTTTGAGGTCATAGGTTTGTTTTTCTGAATTTTCTTTTACTCTTTGAATTTCTTCATGATTGCAACTTTGAATTCTTTATCTGTTAAAAACAACCAACCTTTGATGTCTTCAAAATTGATTTCTGGTAAGCTGTCATTTTGTTGTGTTTCCATTTCTTGAGGGGTCAAGGTGTGTTGTGGTTTTTTTTTTTTTTTTTTATTAACCTTATAGTATAGGTTCTTGTTGATCAGCTGTTAGTTTTTTGTTTTCTGTCACTCTATTTTGTTTTATATTTTTGACCCTTACATGTCTCCATAGTTTTTGCTGTGTCAGGCAGTGAAGATGGCTGCTAGGTGGGGGAGGGGTATGTGAAGCCCTGGTGCCTTGAAGCTCTTGCAGGTTGGCATGGGGTGTGGAGTATGCTTTGCTGAAAAAACTTGACTGGTTAGGGCTGGAAGACTTGACTCTGCTGATTGCACTTGGGTCTGCCATCCTTACCAACCTACTGGGACTGAGTTCTGTTCACAGGTTGCCCACCAAGAGTGGTCAGACACTGGAGTCCAAGTCCCACGGTGTGGGGTGAGAGGAGAGACTTGCCTCTGTGCTCCTGGTTTTACTGCTTCCAAATCTCTCCCCTTGGGCTTTATCTGAGCCAAGAATGTGGCAGCAAACCAATTCCCCCACCCCCACTCAGCTCAACCCAGGCTTGCCACTCCCAGCACTGTACATACTGTCCCTGGAAATCAGTGCAGCTGCCTCTGCTCCCTCTGCAAGAACCCCTGAGAAAACCACAGAGGCAGCTGAGACTCAGTGAGCAGCGGAAGCTCCCAGGCCACTGGAGATCAGAGTAGCTGCTGGGCCTTTTCTGACAATTCTCTGGAAACTGAGCACTGTGCAAACCAATGTGTCTCCAATTGTTGTCTCTGTAAGTGCCTGGGGCAGAGCAAAGACTTGAGGACAATGCTGAGGTCTCTGGGCAACTTTCCCACACCCTGTTTCCTTCCCATTCACCTGCAAAGTCTGTTGCTTGACTCCAGACTCCTTCAAGGTTACAAGCACCGCAGGTGAGCAGCCAAAGTCTCAGAAAATACCTCCACTAGTGCAAACTCTGGAACACTCCTGGGGTCTCTCTGGAATATCCTAGGGGCCAAGTTCGATGTCATTTTTTCCCTCCCTCTGGTTGCATTTCTATATGCAAAAAATAGACTTGCAGAAAAAAATCAATCCCATTTATAATTGCATCAAAAAGATATGAAATGCCTTGGAATAAACTTAAGCAAAGAAATCAAAGACCTATGTTCTGAAAACTGTAAGTTATTGTTAAAATAAATAGAAGGCAAAAATAGATGAAAATACATTCCATGTTCATGAACTGGAAGAATTAACATAGCTTAAATGGCCATGTTATCTAAAGTAATAGTCACATTTAATGGAATCCCCATCAAAATCATGAAGACGTTCTTTACAGAAATAAAACAAAAAATAATGAAATTTATTTGGAACTGCAAGAGACTTCAAATAGCAAAAACAGTCTTGAGGAAAAAGGAAAAAAAATGGAGGTATCATGCTCCTTAACTTCAAACTATACTACAAAGCAATAGTAATTAAATCAGTGTGCTATTATAATAAAAACAGACATATAGATCAATGGAATAGATTGAGTACCCAGAAATAAACTCACACATATGTGAACAACTAAGTTACAACAAAGGAGTGAAGAGCATAAGAGGGGCAAGACAGTATCTTTAAAGAATGGTGTTGAGAACACTTGACAGTCACATGCAAAAGGTTGAAACTAAATCAGTACCTAATACCATGCACAAAAATTAATTCAAAATGGATTAAAGATTTATATGCAAGTCTGAATCTATAAAATACACAGAAAAAAACAGGCAAAAAACTCCTTCAGGTGGACCTAAGAGATGTCTTTGAGAACTCAACTCCAATATCAAGGCAAATAAAATCCTAAGTAAACAAAAGTTATTACATCAAAATTAAAAATCTGAACAGTAAAAGATCACTCATCAAAATAAAAAGACATTTTACTTTATGGGAGAAGATAATTGCACATTGTACTTCTGACGCAACCTTAATGTGCAAAAATACACGAAGAACTCACAAAACTCAACAACAGAAAAACAAATACAATTAAAATGAGCAAAACATCTGAATAGACACTTGTACAAAGAAGATACAGATGGCTAATAGGCACATGAAAAGGTAGTCTACGTCTCTTGTTCTTAGGGAAATACAAATCAAAACAATGAGATATCGCCTCACACCTGTGAGAATGTCTATTATCAAAAAACCTGGAAACTAATGTTGACAAGCTTGCAGAAAAAGGGAATTTGAACACTCTGTTGATGGGTTTGTAAAATGGTGCAATCATTATGGAAATTCTTCAAAAAATGAGAATGGGAATCCCATAGGACCCAGTAATTCATCTGCTGTACATTTACTCTAAAAAGACAGCAATACTAATTCACAGAGATGTATGTGCCCTCATATTCATTTTAGTAGTATTTACAGTAGCCAACAGCTGGAAACAACCTAAATGTCCATTTGCAGATGATGTATAAAGAAGATGTGGTATAAATATTGGAATATTATAATATAAATATAAATATATAATATAAATAATGGAATATTACTCATCTATCAAAAAAGATGCAATTCTTTCATCTGCAACAACATAAAAGGACAGACAGAATTATGCTTAGTGAGATAAACAAGGGGAAAGACACATTGTGTCATATCACTCATGTGGTATAAAGAAAAACAAACTAAACCAAACAAAGGTAGATTTTTTTGGTCAATAAAAACAGATTAATGGTTTCAGGAAAGGGCGAGCAAATTGAATAGAGCTGGAGTCAACTGTATAATGAAGGAAGAACTGAAATAGTCATCTTAAGTTAAATATGCAAATGTGGATTTACTGTGATGTACACTTTAAACCTATATAGTGCTATTATGAAATGTTTCTTTAATAAAATTAAAGAAAAAGAAAACCTAAAATTATATGTGTGGTTCATATTAAGTTTTGTTTGGCAATATTGCTCTAAAGCAGATTTTCTCAATTCCAGCAAGTATTGTCATTTTGGGTCAGATAATTTTTAGTTATTCTGTGCATTGTAGGATGCTTAGCAGCATGGCAAGCCTCTGCTAATTAGATGACACTAGTCCTACTCCCCTTAGCAATGACAACGGGAAATCTTTTCAGATGTTTCCAATTATCTTCTGGGGACAAAACACCTTGATTGAGACCCATCCTTATAGAGGCATCCATGAGGATGTGACTTTGTGCAAGTTCTTAGGTCTTTTTCATAGGTTTAAAGGTATTTTTACCCCCATAGATCACACACGTTATAGGATTTTTTTAAGAGTTTGTATCAGTAATGAAAATTACATTTCTTTTACAATGCTTTGGTGACTTGGTTTGTCATGGACAGATACTACAATTCTGTCAAGGAAATGACAAAGTGACAAAGATTCTTCATGACCAAACTTTAGCCAAGATCTTCTCAGGTCTTTTCTTGATTAGGCCTCAACCTTGGCTTTTAAGATCTTTAGCTTTCAGCATAATTTTGTCCACTTCACATACTAAGAGAGCTGCACAACCTCTGACATGGCTTTTAGTACTTAAGGCCATGACCCTGGTATGACCCACCTCTGTTGAGTTCCTGCCTGAAAAAAACTCAAGGCAACCAAGAAAATTTACTGTTTGTTCCAGTCAAAGACCTGACGTAGTACCTAATTTTTAACCTCACTTCGTTGCATATTATATAGTGTTCTGTGCACAATGGGAGGTTCATAATTGCTTTTTATTTTTTCAATGCTTGTAGTCCAAATCTTTGCCACCCTCAACTTTTCTAGGCATTTGATTCATAAAGTAGAAGGGGTTATTGATCACATTCAGTCTTTCCAAATCTTGGCATTTAGAGATTACTGTGAACAGTGTTTTTTTTTTTTTTTTTTTTTTTTTTAATACAAGGGCAGTGTTATGAGTCAAATAATAAGACCAGACTTACTTCAGGGACGAAGTCTGCATCTAACCATTAGTTTATCAACTGTCTGGGGAAGTGTGAAGAACAGCCGGGACCTCTGCCCTGCTGGACTAGAAGAATCTATAATGGAAGCTCACTAATTTTAGAAGAAATGATTCTCATTTTGGTCACAGCTGTTGGCATTCCAAAAGGCTCCTGTTCTGTCTTTTGAAATGAAGCTCTGTCAGAGGCTTGGTTCTGTTCAGGATTTAGTGACATCATTTAGAGAATTACTAGGCTGTCATTGAACATTCATGTTGAATTTAAAACTAGTTTGAAAGGGTAGGAATGGGTTTCTAAAAGCTGACTGGAGAATTGGTTTTCGAGAAAATGCTCTCATTTATGCCAGCATTTTCTTAAACTGGAGCAGAGAGATTGCTTTTCTGAAGAACATTCAATGCCACTGACCACTGAAAGATAGCTGAGGGCCGCAGCAATATTTGCTGGTCCCATAACCATACTGTCATTACTTTCCTTTCCTCCTCAAATTTCAGCATCTGAGTTAACTTGCTAACAATTTAAACAGTTTCAGTGGTGGCATTGTCTTTTGAATACCTTGGTTGTAATTGTAATGTTGCCACAAATTTTGTAGATATCACATAGCTTTCTGCATGCATCCCAGCAGTTGGGTCTCATTGAATCGGGGACCAATATCTAGCTTGCATTCTCTAGCTGACTTACCTCCAAATATATTCCAAATAGGGACTTTAATAGACACTATAATCATTCCTTATTTATCATCCTCAAGTCTATGGGTAACCAGTTGAACTCAGTTAAATTTAGCCAATATTTTAAAAAGAACAATTTCCTCCTTTCCGAAAGACTGAATTCTTTGCCTTATTAGACCTTTCTTTTTAAATGTGTGCTCTTTTCCTCTTTTGGTACTCCAAGCTGAATTTCTTAAGCAATATTCCTTTCTAGGGCTTTAAGTATTGTTATTTCTCTATTGACCCTTGAATTACAGTTCATTATCTTGTGGAGAAAAATGTTTAGGTGAAAATCTACCTAGAATGCAATCATTTTGACTTAGAACTTCATGGTTAAAGAGTTTCAGATCAAGTCAAAATCTACCAGTTACTCTTTTGATTATGATCTTACAGTTACTCTTTTGATTATGATCTTAATATTTTCAGAGTACCTCTTTTGGCCAATAGACCATGAGCGTGGCTAGTGAAGGAATTGGGCTTACAAAGAATATAGTAAGCTTTTTTTTCAGTGTATCAGGAAGATTATATTTTTCCTTGTATTGAAAAAGGAGGGAAACTAGACTTGACATGGATGCAAAATATCCCACTTCCCAGACTTGTTGATAATAAATACTATTACCATCACTCAGATAACAAATATGTAAAGCAAGACAGAAAACCTTACCCACTTTCCTCTGTCACTAGTTATATTGAATTTACCTCCTGACATTTAATATTTTAAAAAATCTTGAAAATTTTCTGATTTTAACAAAACAACAACAAAGAAACCCCCACAAAACAAAAGAGCAACAATGACCCACTCATGTCCTGTCCTCTCTCAAAAAAATACTGTCAGCATTACTTTTTTAACTCCATAAATAAAGCCATTAGAAACCGTCGCTGAAAAACAGTGCTATAGGGAAATTGAATCAAGTAAGCCTAGTGTCGGGCATTCCTCACTTTGGCTATAGTCTAAACTTGGATGTAGATCCAACACATTTGGAAGTCATTCTTGGCAACATAAATTATAATTTAGTATAATTTGAATGCTTCTACCAATATTGATATGTAAATTCAAGTATAAGTGTAAGTAAAGTCTCAGGGGCCACAAAGTGCTGTTTTGTTCTAAATTTAGTAAACTATAGAGTAAACTTCTTTGAACACGCAAATAAAATAGGCAATAATAGAAATGCCCACTCTATTTTCACCACTCTATTTTGATCCTACCACTTTTCTCAGTCTTTTTCAAGTTTAAACACTCTTTATCAAAAGTTTGGCTTGTTCTAAGAAATATTTGTCAGATATGTCTACTAAGTACAAAGCACATTGAGGAATTCAGCACTATGATAACCTGTGCTACCTGCTTGTCTTAAATTTTGTCTTATATTTGATTTGCTTTATATTGCAATGAACCATTTCACAGGACTAAGTTTTATGTTCACTCCAACTCTGTGGCTAAGATTATAAAGCACCAGAGATCAATACCCAGTAGCTTTATATTGTTCGCGTTCCTTATGACACTGAAAAGATCACTCTATAAACCCTTAGAAGACCCAATGATAATGAATTGCCAATATTTCATAAAGACAGGAATTTTCATTGGTTTTGCTCCCTGATATGTCTTTGATACTTTTAATAGTATTTGACATATATATCTTGCCAAATAATATTTGAATTAATGAATGACTTAACCCACGATGATAATTTGTACTAGTTAAGCATTTCTTAAAAATGCAAAGAGTATTTCATTTTGGCACTATTTACAAGTATTTCTTGAGTTTTGAGAATTATTTACTTTTTTTTAAAGGAAAGGTGCAGGAAGTAAAGGTGAGTAGGCAGGCAGGCAGGAAGAGAGAGGAGAAAGAAACATTTTACCTTATTTTTATTTAGCTGTTCACACTGGTTGTTTCCCCCTGGACCCAGGACTCAAACTCAAATATGTGGCCTGTGCTCCTTTGGAGGAGATTGACCTAACGGTTACTCCACCAGACCTTGCCTATTTCCTTCTTTTTATCACACTGATTTGGTGGACTTTTTAATCAATATTTTTGTAAAGTACTTGAAGGACTCCCATGTTTATTTTTGTACAAGTATAGACCTGGCCTTAGAATCCTTATCCAAAAGAGCATTGCAAAAAAAGAAGGAAGAATCCCCTGACAGAAGACAGTAAATAATAAACACTTTTCTAGGCAGGGAGTTGAGCAAAAGAAGATTTGTACCAGTTCTAAATTTAAAAAACCCTATTTGTCTTGACGACAATGGGAGAGAATTTCCTCCTTAAGTCTTACTGGGTGAATGAAAACAGTGTTAAATATTTTCAATCTCAACCTAATCTATCATCCATATCCATTTATTTATCTACTGTTATTGTTATTGTTGTTTTCTATCTCTATATCTCTATATCTCTTTTAAGAGATATAATAGCATAACAAACACACAAAAGCATCTTTCCAGAAGCTTCCTTCATTGGATCAGAGTAGCATCAACAGCATTAAATGATATTCTTTGTTGAAAGTTGTTGGGGAGCAGAGAGTAGAGCAAGGACGAAGTGGAAGTTGGCAGAACTTCAAGCAACACCAGGCCTGAAGCACCGGGCAAAGGCCACCATGGGAAAGCACTGGGGCAGTGTTCCTGTAACTGTTCACTCCCCGAAATGAGATAGATACAGTTATGTAGTTAGAAAACAAAAGGCTGCATAAGCAAATCTGGTAACTATAAACTTGTTTGTGTAAGCTGTTTGAAGCAATGCTGTGTATGAACTCAATAAATTGGTGGAAGGTAGAATATTCTGGACTCCCAGTCAATGAGACCGTTGACTCCCAGACCCCACCTTTCTATCACTCTCTCTGAGTTTTTTAATCTGCTGTGGTGCCCCATTCGCTCCCCTGTTCCTAGGAGCAAATCCTGGCAGAACGTGTCTTTATTCAAGTGGGACAGATACAATGCAAATAATATCCTGTAGCATATAAAATCAATAAAGTATCATAATATACTTTAAAAAAGAGATGGGACCAAGGATGGAACTGGTTCACTGATTTCAGGTACTGCCCTTTAAACTACCTGGTAATGCCTACAAACTTTATTCAGGCCATTCATATAATTAGAGCTAAATTTGTTGAATTTTTACTCAGTACTTGCCACTTTGACTTAAAACAATTTATGAGTTGGGTACTATTTTTTATAACCTTTATTTCACAAGTGGGGAAATTGAATCTCAAAGCTGTCAATGTATTTGCCCAAGGTACAGAGGCAAGTTCCCAGATGACCAAAGTAGGATTTAAAGGGGGAAGATATGACTATGTGGGTGAACTTTTAATGCTAGGATAAAATGCCTTAATGACACTTATTTTATATTGTCTTTTATGATGCTTTTGTCTTTTTTATTTGATTGTGAGAGTCATAAGGACATGAACTAAGCTTTATGTATTTTATAATCAGAATACCTTTCATAGAATCAGCACTTTGAACATACTGGGTGCCCAGTTAATGTATCAGATAGAAAATATTGCTTTTATAGCTGAAATATGGAAACCCTTGCATCACACAAATAATAAATGATCAATCTGAATATCACTGTCTTAGATATATGTATGCATATATTTTTTATTTTTACAAATAAAAACATAGAGGAAAGAAGAAAATAACTAGCATGCTCAAAAATACATACGATTTATTTTTAATCTGCCATCTCAATCTCCCACTTGCTTTTGATTTTTTTCTACATAGGTGTTTGGGGTAGTGTTTTTCTATGAATATTTGGTAAAGACTGGGATCTGTTTACCTTTGACTGGAAGAATAGAAGCTGCTACAAATAATTAAATTGTGTTTTCTCTTGAAAGATGAGTTTTTACTTTGGGGTACACAAAGAGGAAGTATATAGTGGTTATTATCTAGAGGTGGTGAAAATATCCTTCAAAATTTTCAGTATGCTGGACTTAGAAACATTTTTTTCCTTTACACTGAAGTCAGCCAGGAAGATTTGTGTTCAATGACTTTCTCCATTCTGGGGCTCTGCCAATAAGGTCCTGAGGCAGTGTTAAGTTTTCTATGGATTTCCCATATCTTGTATCATACTTACAATATATGGCTATGAGCATCGGTAGCAGCATCTGTACATGATGATGATGATGATGAGATGCATTCTTAGAGGAGCTACTAAAGTGGTTATAGTGCAAGACCTTGACTAACCCATGCTTACCTATAGGGTGACTGCATTAAAAGGTAAGGCTTATTTAGGTGAAGACTTCTCTTCTGCCTCTGCTCTATAATAAAAAGATAACTTTAATTTTTTAAGACGTTCAATGCTCAGTGTGCTTTTATTAAGTCTTTTTCTATCCTTCAAATCCCAGCTCAATATCCTACTTAGTTGCTGAAGATTTCTTGACTTTTGCTACTTGGAAATAATATTCTCCTTCTTGGATTCCTGTAAAGTACAGGTTGAACCTCTCTTAGGGAACTATCTTTTTCCTCCTTGTGCAATAATTATCAGTCTGAAATATCTTAGAATTTTTCAACTAGGGGCACTGACTTTCCTCTCTCTGTCTCATTAACTGTACATTTCTAGGAGCAAGACTATATCGCCTTTATACTCTTATCCTTCGAAGTATCTTAACTGCTGGATTCTTAGCAGATATTTTTAATGGCAGATTATCAGTGGACAACTAATGAATGATAAGAAAATGTAAAGTTTATAGTAGTAATTATTAGCTATTTAGGCATGTAGAGTCCTATTAATAGCCTCTGTTCTTACATCATGGGGGAGTGAGGTAAGCCAAGGGCTTTTGTAAAGCTTTTATCTCTTTTTCCAAATATATGGTTAAAGATGCTGCTCTTCAGATTTTCATTTGTTATGAGAAGATACCCCATTTAGGACTGCTAGATAAAGTCTCCAAATCTAAGACTAAAAGCTCTTTGTTGATTTATAAAACCCTTATTCAATGGTTACTAGCATGGAGTTCACTGAGTATTTGCCTCCTCATATGCACTTAGGGAACAGGGATAATTGGTAGGATAAGTTATGGGTATTTGGGGATTCCTGACTAAATTATCTAAACTGCATCAATCTTAGCCTAACTTCTATGAATATTGTCAAAATTTATAACATTGTTCTTACCATCTTAATCATCGGTAAGCAATTGTGAGAGTTATGTAATCATCAGCGGGTGGTTAGGCATATATAGATGATAAACAAATAGGTTTGCATGGATGGGTTTGTATCAACAAAATTCATTTGTCGTAGAGCTCAAGGGTATTTCTCCTCCATTCCTGAATGTCTGATTAATATAAACAGAAAGGTTCTCAATACTGGATACATTGTAGGATTGCAATTCTGCATTGATTATGGAATGAGGTAATGTGGAAAGACAACAGGTGTGAGAGCCAAGAAGCCTGGGTTTCTCTCATCAACTCATTTTGTGAATTGGAACAACAGACAACATTTTTGGACTTCAGTGTCCCCATCTGCAACGTGCAGTCATTGGCTCTGGTTTAGATATTGCTTTCCCTTTCCAGTGCTCTATGTTCCATGTGCTCTTACATGAAGAGGAACGTATCTTAGACTGAAATACACTGCTGGAGAAAAGATTGGATCAAAAAATGGAAAAAATTTTAATGCTCCTAATATTCTCTCATCCCTCCTTTTTCCCTTTTGGTTCCATGTGGGTTGCATAATAAAGAAATTGATTTAAGAGATGCATGCTCTTAAATTCATGCAAATAATTCTTCTTTTTCTTCCTCTGGTCAGCTAAAGGTCAGTGTTATTAACTTGTTGATTACACTCCCTTCTTCTAGTCCTTAGCCTCTTCTTTAGTCTCAGTAATAAGCTAGTTTATTGTAAAAGAAAAGTTCCAGAAATGATTGAATGTTAGGAGATAAGGACAGCTCCAAGGGTCTACTCCCAGGAGCAAGCAGCCATGATGACCAGGATGCATCCCTGGTCTGGGTTCCAGTCATAAGATGGACAAAGAAATGCTAAGAGTCTGTTCCATTTGAGGTGGTGGAGTTCCTCTAGAAATAAGTGCCTGTGGCCAGTTTTGACTAGGTGTGTGCTTTTGAGGTTTGTGGGAGTACCTAGCTGGAAATGCTGGCCACCTAAAGAAACTGAACCCATATTTCCTGATTCCTTTCTCTCTTATTCTGTGAACAAAAATAGCCTTAAGACCTGGCAATGATCTTAGTCAATCCTCATTTGTCCTTTCTCTCCTTAAGTGAGTTATTGTCTGTTCTGTAGAATTTTTAAAAAGTCTCTATAAACAGGGTGCCTAATGAAATTTTATTTTAAAAGAACCACACAAACAAACTTTATAGGAATTTGTGTCCACATTTAAATCTGGTCCAGCATATCCCTTCTCCCACTTGAGTAAAACTTCCCCTCCATCTCCAGCTTCTGTGTGTTAGTAGGAAAAGAAAACTCCTGACTTATTTTCTGGCAGCCTGGCATGCAGTATAGTTAGCATCTCCAAAATTAGTGAAGTTGGATCTTCTGATTTCTTTCTCAATTAGAAATAAGTTAACAAATCAAAACACACTGAGTTTTCTTTTTCATGTGGAGAGGATGTTGACATGGTATCTTTCCCCACCAGATGCCTCCAAAATACACGTTTCCATCTCCATTAGATTTTTAATTCCATGGAAGAAGCTTTCATGTTTTCCTGTTTGTTGACTGGGCTGCCCATGGTCACGTGTAGACTTACCATAATTTTTGGAGTTGAAACTGGGACTAACTGGAATATCATCAGGTGCAAAATTGTGTGTGCGTGCATGTTTGTAAGTTCAGGACGAAGACAGAGGGGTATGTATCAGGGGTGGTAACATTCTCATTGCAGAAAACTGCATATCTGTTGGCCATTTAGGATCTAATTTGTTGGGTGTGTGTTTACCCAATTTAAATTTTTACAAACTATGACCGAAACTATAACAGAATTTTAAACTGGATGGGACACTGGGGCAATGTTGCTAACCTGGGACAATCCGGTCAAACTGCGGACCTATGGTAACCCTAGTCTTGTGATGACTTCAGTTCAAGGGTGATGCACTACATGTTGGTCTCCCTTTTGTAGCTGGTCACAGCACATCTGCGTCCGGTCTAAGGCATGTATGTCTTCTGGAGGTTGAGGAAGGTCAAAATCACAGTTGAAACCCATACAAGTGAGAAAGCTCTTACAAGTCTCTAGCAAACACCATGTACCTTTCTAGACGTAGTGTTGGTTACGTGTCTTTCTGGATAAGGTGCTGGAATCCTTGCACGGTGAACACCTCAAGGTCAGATTTGCACTAACCTGAAAGAGAGGAACATTTCCTGGAGGCTTAGTTCGTTTCAAATAAGGATTTATTAGTTTCCCAACACTGCTGTGGAAAATACACAAGGAGTCCAGCTATTGTAGGTGTGATCACAACTCTTGAGCACATTTTGAGCTCCTTGGGAGACAAAATTTAAAAATGAAAAGTACAATGCACTATTTAATTAATTTTGCAAATGCAAACACCTTTGATTTAACATTTATGTCTATGCTACACATACAAAAAATATTTAAATACTATGCAGACATATTTGGAAGTAGTTGAGAATTATCTATATGGGATTGGTAAAAAAAAAAGTATTTTTATACTGTACAATTAATCATAAGAAAAATGCATGTACATATTGAAATACCGAATTTGTGTAAAACTTCCAAACATCTTTCAAAATACATTAAGGATAAGCATACCCTTATGGCTTAGTGGCTAGTATACAGGCTATATAAAGCCCAAGGACCCTGGGGCTTTCAAAAGAAGAAGAAAACAACAGGAAAAGCAAATAAATACATTAAGGATAAATGTGAAATTGGTTTTTATGAACATTTTTATACTTATGCTTGAAATGACTACCTGCAATACCCGATCAAGATATTATGATGAGCACTTCAAAGTCTTGAGATCCAACAATAATTTGAAATAGTGTTCAAATGTGTAAGTGATTTAGAATATAAAACACATTTTAGCATGATTGAAAAGTTTGCAGTAGTTGAAATTGCATTTAAAGACTAGCAACTCTTACCCTTTACTAACAAACTGAAATGTCACTTTTCACATTTTTCAGATAATGGTGAAGCTCTGACTTGTAGAATTCATACAGCTTTTTCTTATTGTAGTAAAATGCACATAACACAATTATCCGTTTTAAAATGTACAATTCAATGGCATCTGACCCATTCACAATGTTGTGCAATAAACACTTCTCTCTAGTTCCAAAACTTTTCCCTCCCAAGAATAACACCTCATACCCATTAAGTAATCATTCTCCACTCTCTGCTCTCTCCAGCTCCTGGCAGCTAATCTGCTTTCTGTCTTATGGGCTTTCCTGCTCTGGGTAACTCATATGAAAGAGATCATACAATATGCGATCTTTGTGTCAGGCTTCTTTCACTCAACATGATGGTTTTGAGTTAATCCAAGGTGTAGCATGTATCAATACTTTATTTCTTTTTATGGCTGAATAATATTTACATATATATCAAAGTTTGCTTATCCATTTATTCATTGTCGTATATGTGAATTATTTTCACCTTTTAAGCTACTATGAATGTTACAAACATGCACAGACCCATTTAGTTTGAGTAATTGTTTTCAATTCTTGTGGGTATACACCTGAGTGGAATTTCAGGGTCATATTATAATTCAATGTTCAACTTTTTTGAGGAACTGCCAAACTGTTTAGCAAAGAAGTTGTATCATTTTATATTCCCACCAACAATGTATGAGAGTTTGCACTTCTCTACCTTCTTGCCAACACTTATTTTCTGTTTATTTTTTAAATTATTATTACAGTCATTGTAATAAGTCACGTCTCATTGTGATTTAAAATGCATTATTTATTAATTCTGGTAAGATCTGCAGCTTTGACAAGAAATGTGTAGAGTATTATTTACTAAGCATACTTTCATATAACAGATATCTAGAAACTACCCATCTTAAACTTTTATACCTGTTTTAAAACTCACCTCTTCTAGCTTCTGCTTTGACAAATTTGACTATGCTGTGTACTTCATGAAAGTGGAATTGTGCAGTATTTTTGATCTCTAACTGGCTTATTTAGTATAGTATAATGTCTTTAAGTTTCATCCATGTTGTCACATATGGCAGGAATTCTTTTTTATAACAGTAATATTGCATTGTAAGTATAATCACATTTTCTTTATCAATCCTCTATTGATAGACATTTACATTGTTTCCACACCTTGGTTATTGTGAACGATGCTTCAGTATATACATGGGAATGTATATATCTCATCAAGATCCCAATTTCAATACTTTAAATACTTAAAAGTAGATGGTTTGTCTTTTTGTTCTTGAGATGTAAGAGTTCTTGGTATATTCTGGTTACTAAATCCTCATCATATATGTGATTAGTAAATATTTCCTCCTATTCTGTAGATTGTCTTTTCTTTTTCTTCATAATAACCTTTAATGTGCAAAATTTTTAATAGTTATGTAGTCTAATTTTTCTATATTTTCTTTTGTTATTCATTCTTTTGAAGTCAAATATAAGAATCCATGGCCAAATCTAAGGTATTAAATATTTAGCCCTATGCTTTTCTTGAATGCTTTTAAAGTTTTGGAATATATATTTAGGTTATTGGTCCATTTCGATTTAATTTTTGTAAATGGAGTGAGGTAAGGGTCCAACTACATTCTTTTTCTTGAGGCTAGCAAGTTCTATCAGCACCACTTGTTGAAGAGATTATTTTTCCCCACTGAATGATCTTGGCACTCTTGTGAAAAATCAGTTGGCCATAGATGTTTGAGTTTATTTCTGAGCTCTCAATTCCATTTTATTGGTCTCTTCTTAGGACACTACTGTACTGTTTTGATTACTATATTTAAGTTTTGAATTCAGAAAAACATGGATGCATGCCCAACTTTATTTTCCATTATCATCTTGGATATTTTAGGGCTTCTTGAAATTCCTTGTGATTTAAGGGTCATTTTTTCATTTCTGGAAAAAAAGACAGAACATTGATAAGGACTGAATTAAATCTGTGGACAAATTTGAAAAGTATTACCATCTTGCAATATGCTTTTCCAATTATGAATAAAGGATATCTTTTCATTTAAGTTTTATTTAATTTTCTTCAGCAACATTTTATAGCTTTTCATGTACAAGCCCTTCATATTTCTGATAAAATTTATTCCTACGTAGTTTATTCTTTTAAATGCTATAACCAATGATATTGGTTCTTGATTTTTCTTTTGTATTAGTCATTGTTGGTGTACAGAAACAAGATGATTTTTATGTAGTGACTTTGTGTACTACAACTTTGCTGAGTTTGTTCAAAGTTCTAGTAGGTTTTTTTCTTACATATATTTAAGATTTTTCATGTATACAATCTTGTCTTCTACACATAGAGATTTACTTCTTTTCAATTTAGATTATTTAATTTTTTTTTCATGCCTAACTGTTCTGGCTAAGAATTCCAGAACAATGTTTAAGGGTAGTGGTGAAAGCAGACATCCTTGTCTTGTTCCTGATCTTTGGAGGAAGGTTTTCATTCTTTCACCATGAAATATGATGCTATTTGTTGGTTTTTTAATAAATGTTATCTTTCATCATATTGAAGACATTCCTTTCTGTTCCTAGCTTGATGAGTATATTTTACTGTGAATGGGTGTTGAATTTTGTCAGATGCTTTTTCTGCTTCTAAGGAGATAATTATCTGTTTTTCATGTTATTAATGTGGTGTATTATATGTTGATTGTCTTATATTGAAGTGCCTTTTGTATCCTGGTGTTAAATCTCACTTGGTGGTATAGAACTCGTTTAATGTGCTGTTGCATTTGTTTTGTTAGTATTTTGTTAAGTTTTGCATGTATATTCGTAAGGAATATTGGCCTACAGTTTTTTTGTTTTTTTTTTCTTGTGCTGTCTTTGGCATTGGCATCAGAGTAAGAGTAGTCTTATAGACTATTGGGAAGTGTTTCTTTCTCTTCTATGTCTTTTGGAAAAGTCGAATAGGATTAGCTTCAATTTTTCTTTAAATATTTGGTAGAATTCATCTGTGATCTTATCAAAGAATCCATCTTTGGTTTTGTTAATGATCTCTTTTGTTTTATTGTCTCTGCTTTATGTCTACTCTAAATTTTCTTATTCACTTCCTTCTGCTAATTTTGGACTGCTTTGCATTTCTTTTTCTAGTTCTTCAAGAGAAAAAAGTTTGATTGCTGATTTGTGATTTGTGATCTTTTATAATGTGGGCATTTACAACTATACATTCTCTTCTAATTGTTACATTAAATACATTAGTAAGTTTCAGTATGTTTCTAAGAATTTATTTTAAAATGTTTTATCATTTTCTTATTGATTTATTATTTGAACCATTGGATGCTTAAGAGTGTGTTGTTTAATTTCCACTTATTTTTAAATGTTCTAGTTTCCCTTAGTTGCTGACTTTGAACTTCATTCCATTGTGTCCAGAGAATGTACTTTCTATGATTTCAGTCTTCTAAAATTTGTTGAGAATTGTTTTATGACCTAACATATGATCTATGCTGGAGAATGTTCCATGTGTACATGAGAAGACTGTGTGCTCTGTTGTTGTTGGGTGGACTGTTCTCTTTGTGTCAGATCTAGTTGGTTTGTTGTGTCATTCAAGTTCTCTGCTTCCTTACCAACTGTCTGTCTGGATAATCTATCCATTGTTCATAGTGGGGCATGGAAGTCTGGGATTACTATTGTACAGCTGCCCATTTTCCTTTCTAGTTCTGTCAGTCTATCCTTCATGTATTTTGGGGTTCTTTTGTTTGGTTCATATGTATTTGTAATTGTTATATAACTTCCTGATGAGTCTACCCTTTTGTCAATATGTAATGTCCTTCTCAGGCTCCTACATCAATTTTTGGCATAAAAATCTATTTTATTTGTTATTAGTATAGCCAGCTCAGCTCTATCTTGGTTGCTGTTTGCATGGAATATCTTTTCTCGTTTTCACTTTTAATCCATTTATGTCTTTGGGTACAAACTGAGCCTCCTGTAAGTAGCATATCGTTGGATCATTTCAAAAAAATCTGTTTTTTAATTGATGAATTCAGTTCACTTACATTTAATGTGATTGCCAGTAATAAAGGACTTACTGTTGCCATTTTACTGTTTTTTTTTCTTGTTTGTCTCATATTCCTCTTGTTCCTTAACTTTTCCAATATTGTCTGTGTTTGGTAGAGGGTTTTCTAATGTACCATTTTGATTTGTTCTTCATATATTTGTATACCATATATAGTATATTTCTATAGATACTTAAAAAAAGTTATTTTCTTAGTTGTGCCCTGGTGAGTATATTTAACATCTTAAATTTATAGCAACCTAGTTTGAATTGGTACCAACTTAGCTTCAAAACCACACAGTACATCTGCTCCTATTTGGTTCTGCTTCCCTGTGTTAGTCTTACAAATAAAAACATTATACATTGCATGCCCATTAACATAATTCTTACTACTTTGAATATATTTAGCTTTAAATCACATTGGAAACAAAGAGAGGAAGTATAAACATTTTTTGTATTTACCTGTAAGAGTTGTCTTCACCATTGTTGTGAACTACTGCGCATGCTCTCAGATTACTGTCTAGCGCCCTTTTGTTTCAGCTTAAAGAACTCATTTTAGCTTTGGAGAGCAGGTCTGGAAGGTGGCAGCAACTCCCTTAGATTTTCATTTATCTGAACCTGTCTTAATTCCACTTTCATTTTTTAAGAATACTTTGGCCTGATATAAAATTCTTAGATGACAGTTTTTAAAAAATTTCAGTGCTTTAAATGCATCATGCTACTGTCTTCCAGTTTCTGACGAGAAATTAATTCTTAATCATCTTGAAGTTTCCTTCTATAAAACAAGGCACTTCTCTTGCTGCTTTCAAGATTCTGCCTTTCTGTCTTTTGGTAGCTTGATGATAGCATATCTCAGGGTGAATCACTTTGAATTCAAACTGCTTGGCATTTTTTGAGCTTCTTGGATATGTAGAGTTATATTTTCCATAAAATTTGTGAAGCTTTCTGTCATTATTTCTTTGAATTATCTATCTACATCTTTCTCTTTCTCTTTGAGATTCTTATAATGTGTAGTCTGCTTGCTAGTGTTCCTTAAGTCTTTTATGCTGTGCTTACCTTCTTCATTCTTTTTTCTTTTAATTCTCCAACATGAATCATTTCATTTGCCTTATTTTTATGTTCTCCTGTTCTTCTGACTGTTCAAACTTGCTATTGAATCCTTTAAGTGTTTTTTTTTTTGTTTCATCTATTACAGATTTTACCGCTGTAAATTCTATTTGGTTTCTTTTTATAATTTCGGTCTCTTTATCGACAGTCTTTTCTTAGTCATAGATCATTCTCCTTATTTCCTATAATTCTTTGTCCCTGTTTTACATCCACTCACTGAGCTTATTAACAGTTAATTTAAAATATTTGTCTAGTAAGTTCAGTGTCTGGACTTCCTCAGAAGTGGCTTCTAGCAATTTCTTTTTTCTCCTTTGTGAATAGCCATAATTTCCTGTTCGCTTGTATTTTTTGTATTTTTTTATTGAGAACAAATATCAATACAATATTTGAATATTTAATGTGGTAACTCTGGAAGTCCCTTTCTCTTCTCCCTAAGGGTTATTGTTATTACTTATCCATTATTATTTATTTAGTGGCTTTTTCAAACCAATTTGTCATAAATAATAATCCTTGTTATGCATATGATCACTGAATTCTCTGTTCTATTACTTCTGTGGCTAGCCAGTAACCTGACAGAGACTTCCTTCAATGTGTGAATCCAGTAAGAAAAGGAAAAACATAACATTCTGTCTTTTGAACTCCTCTGACAAATTCCATCAGGGAAGATGGCTTCAGCCCAAGAGTATTAAAATAAAGGCTACTCACTGTGCTAGGATCAGGGATCCACCAGTTATATCAAAATGCATAATCCAGTTAGATTTGGAGGATAAAATCCTTATGCTCCACCTGGGTGCCAACAAGCTACACTAGGAAAGTGACCTGTTGTCCTCAAGGCTGCCTACAGCAGGGCTGGGGTGGAGCAAGGTAGTCACCATGCAAAATGTCAAAATGCACTGACATTTAATGACCTCTTTGTTATTCAAGCCCTCCCTTGGATTTTGTAAGTGAATAGCCCTTAGAATTCTAAATAGTTGATTCTGACCGTTCTTGCCAGCTCAGTAATTGCTTTGGGGGAGGTACTGATTCTTGTAGCTCCCTACTGTGCTGTGTTCTGTAGTGCCAGTCTTCATACGATGTTTTAAAAAATCAGTCCTCTGTAGATGATTGGATACTATCAAAAAGGTAAGCTCAGCCTTTAAATGGAAAAAGAAATAAAATTTAAAAATAGGTGATGAAAAAAATTGGGATCTACTGTTTAAAACTGAGTTTTCCAGAGTCTCTGTTCTGTCTGTGTAATTAGCTCACCCCTGGCGCAGACTTGGACGGACTACCTTCTGCTACTCTGGGCTCTAGGCCTCTCAACTGTGATAGCTGCTGGTCACTCACTCCGTTGGTGGCTTTGGACACAGATGGCCTGGCAGTAGAAAACTCTCTTCATTATGCTCAACATTATCAGGGAAAGCAGCAACTAGAAGCAACTCATCAGTCTGTCTTTTATGGGCACCAAAGAGTCAGAGGGTAGCTGGTCATGGGGCAGGGGCAGCGAGCCTGGAAGACTCTGGCTTCAGTTAAGCTCCCTGACTGCCCCAAATGCTGAGGACATTGATCGTGACCATTGTGATCGATCGTTAGGTCACCAGGATGTCTGACATACTACTGGGAAGCTCGGGGTTAGAAAATACATGCTAACATGGTTTTCATTTATTTTTAAACTAAACATATGATCTTACCTCATGGATATGCAACACACATCTCTATACCCTCTGAAGAGGAGATTTTGGATCCAGGCTCAGATTTGTCTAACTAAAATCCTCATTCGCTGCTTCTTCTCTCTGCTGCCTCTGTGTGAGAGAGTGGAGAGATGTGACTCAGAGTGACAACAGAGGGCGTCTCTGGACATTTCATGTAAAGAGAGATACAGACAGCGCCAAAGGCACTAGAAAGTCATTAAAAGTAAAAGTGGGGAAGAGCAGTGAAGGTGGCACTTCATCATGTGTTCTCCCCAAATGAAGTAGGGTGTTTTTAGCTAAAGATGATATGACATTTCATTTGCTGTGCCTGCTCTTTAATGCAGGTTGCCCAGACAACAGAGGGGAAGTGCCCTGAGCAAAGTCAGAAGGCCACGGACTTGACCTGGCTGTTCAGTCTTGGGTATGGGAGCGTTCTCCAACACACTCAGATTTGGTTCATCTGCCTCTCAGAGTAACAGACCCAAAACCAGCTTCAACATTCTTCCATGGATGTGCTGCTGGCGCTGGTCATCGTGGTGATCCCAGTACTGCAGCCCTGGGATGCGTAAGGCAAAGTCAGTCAATCACGCCACTAAATGACAGCAATGACCTTTCTAAAACATATCCTCTTATTTTAAAATCCCTACAAACAACCCTCCCCATTTCATAACCCACTGATGATCAAAAAGAATGTTGACGTGGTCGGCATTTCCAGTGTCTACAAGTAAAATCATTATTGTTTGTTTTAAGAGACACCGTTCTCAGTCATTCAGGATGGGGAGTTATCTCTCAAAATTCTCTTGCCGTCTGACCTTGAAAGCGTCTCTCTGTGGGCTTCTGGTCACCAAGAGCAGAGAAGTTTCGGTATGGGTTAGTTTGAGGAACGACTGCTCTAAGAGTCCAGCCTTTGTTTCAGTTGTTTTGCTTTCTGTCTCCAAGGGCTGCAGCTCCAGTGGACCCAGAGGCGGGGTTGGTGATGGCAATACCCTGGAGTGGCAGGCATGTAATTGCTGGCAGGGTTAAGCTTTGGGAAAGTTCCTGGCCACAGGAGGAAACTCCGCTCTTTCTATTGCTTGTTTTAGGCAAATTATTGTGATCAGTGCAATGAATAGTTATGGTTGGAGTCGGAAGCTGAGAAGAATGTGTTTAAATTAGAGTCAGTTGACTAAGGGCAAGTGAGTATATATATTTCACACACTTTCTCCAGTGAGGTCGAGCTGATCGCATATCTGGGTGGGGGAAATCAAAATAATTGCTAGAAACTACTCAAAACTCAATATTTGAATAGAATCACATAAAGCTTGTTGCTTAGGGAGCAGAAATTTAGGTAATTGTTGGTTCCTTCAGAAGTCAGTAGCTACCTTTTTAGTTTCTGTGGCTTTCTTGGGCCTTGCTCTGACTTCTGGACCCTTTACGTGTGTGTCTGTCATCTTTTCTGTGGAAGAGAACAGGCAGCCAGGGTCAGGGGAGGGCAGGGAGAGCAAGTCTCAAGAAGAGATTTTGTTTCTTGTTTTCAATTCTGGCAGAAGGTTTATGACAAAGGAGCTGGATGCTCGTCACCATAAGCTGTGGTCTGGGGGCTCGCCATGGATTTAGTTTATCCACGCTGCCCTCCTTTCTCTTTCCACTTCATTACATAGAACCAAGAATCAAGTGAGAGCGATTCTCTAACCTCTGAGAAGATGCTGTTTGAAAGTGTGTGGGGAAGGGAAAGAGATGACTTTCCTCAGTCTTTCTTGATAGGAATCCTACTCTGGAAGTGAACAGTGTTCTGACTGGACTGATTTACTATCAGAGGATCCACAGTTTTCCTCTTTCATAATTGCAATGCAGACAACTGCAGGGAAAATATTCTTATTCGGAGAGTTATTATTACTAAGTTTAGTTGCTAAACGGTAGCTGCTTGGGTGACGAAAACCCTGTTTCTGGTGCTGAACTATGGCTTTTGAGCTGCGTGTTATGACTTTGCCCTAAATAGACTTTTATATTCTCATTTCTGTCTATGGCAATTTCTTTAAAACATATTTTAATGAAAATGCATCATCCTATCTACATCGACAGGTACTTTCGGGCGACTTGGAGTTTGACAAGTTGATAGGTCATAATCTGCAGCTTTGTAGATTTTATCTTAAACAGAGTGATAATGGTGATGACAATGATGAAGATAACTGAACCAACCTGTTCTTGAGTTCTCCATTCAGTGGAAACTATTGAGACTGAGGGGAACAGCGTGTTATTGTGGTCACATGGACAGATTTGAATATTTGCCATTTCTATGACCTTAAACAAGTTATTTAATCTTTTAAAATCTCAAATTTCTCACCTGAAAAATAGGGATTATAATAGTGGAGCTATCAGAGTAGACAGTTGGCATTCTTTTTGCTGTCCATCAAGTGGACTTTCCTTCTTATACTTAAGGAATGGTGTCCCAAAGCAGTGCCAGTTACTTGCTTTGCCAGTTTCCCTTGCACCTAGGGTTCCCAGAATTGCAAGTCCAAAGGTCTCCACGCAGGGGATTGTGACAGGAAGCTTGAGTTCTTGGGGACAGTGTTGGTAACTGGGATGGAGGGCAGTGCCAATGGTGGGCTGTATTCACTGCTCCCCAGAGCAGCAGTGACAGCCTCGCTGATACAATTCAGAGGTCTGAATTTAGGTGCTGTTTTTTCCTGTAGAACCTCAAAAATGGTCCTCCAGTCACACTCCTCACGATCTTGCTGGAGGAAGATTTGCTTCCAAGGCCACATACGTGGCTGCTGGCAGAAGTTCCGCCAGAAGATCTCTGTTCCCAGTCCCAGTCCACTAGTCTATAGGCTGCCTGTCTGTCCTCATGACATGGCAGCTGGCTTTCCCCAGAGTGAGTAGGTCAAGAGAGAGAGAGTTAGAAAGTGCACAGACAATAATAGCTGCAGTGTTTCTATGACCTACTTTCCAGCATGATATTCCACAGCCCTATCATAGTCCATTCTCTAGAAGTGAGTTCTTACATCCAGCCCACAATGAAGAGCAGTTAAACTAAGTTTCATCATTTGAGAAGACTACCCAAGAATTCGTGGGCCTGTTGTTAAAATCACAGTGTATCTTACCAAGAATTTATGTATAGAATATGCAGAGAATACTTAAACTTGACAATAGTCAAGTGACTATAAAAAGGAGTAAAAAATTGACCAGATACGGTAAATAAAAAAGAATTAAATGTTGAATAAACACAGGAAAAGATCTTCAACATCATTGGCTATCAGGAAAATGCAAATTAAAACTATTATACACTTACCATTATTAAAAAAGACTGAACATTTTGACTAAATGTTGGTGAGGATAAGGAACAACTGAAATATGACATTGGAAGTGAAAGTGTGAAACAGTGTAACCACTGTGTAACACTTTTAGTTTCTTACAGAGTTAAAAATAACACCTAACAGAGGTCCAACCCTTTCACTGAGTTGTTTACCCAAGAAAAGCAAAAATAGATGACAGTATATAGGTTTGTATACCTATGGTCTCAGAAGACTTGTTCACAATAACTAAACTGAAAATAACCCAAATATTCATTAACAGTTAATGGAGAAACAAAATGTGGTACTTCCATATAATAGAGATAACTTTTCAGCAGCTCAAAAGAACAAATTATTACTATACAAGACAACATAGTGAATCACAAAATAATTATACTATAACAAAGAATTCAGACACCAAAGAAAACGTACTAAGTGAATTCAGTCACATAAAATTCCATAAAAAGGAAACTAATTAATAGTGACCAAAGTAGATTAGTTTTTGCCTTGGGCTATGGCTACAGGGAAGAATCGACTATGAAGGAGCGAAAGGAATCTCTTGGGACCAGTGGAAATGTTTTGTATCTTTAGTGTAAGGGTAATGTCGAGTGCATACATCTGTCAGAACTCATTGATTTGTATACCTTAAGTGTACATAGTTTTCTGACTATGAATTATATCTCAAAGTTGACTTTTAAAAGATGGGATGGTAAAAAGATGGGAGAAGATAAAATTTTACCTCTTTAAAACTGTTAAATACCACTTGGAGTGAGTACATTCACTGTTTGCGTAATTTGTGGCTTGGCAAAGCATTTAAATGATCTGATTTTCAGTGTTCTTGTCTGTGAAATGTGTGTATTTGGCAGAGTTGTGAGCTAGCAGAGAGGGAGTGAGGTTTGCAGTGTTGGGTTAGGCCATCTCTGAGGCTCCTTCCTGTGTTGCAAAATCCTGTCTCGACCCTTCATGGACAAGAGCCCAGCCTTGGAATTTGACAGACCTGGATTTGATTCCAGCTCTGCTATTTCCAGCGGGGTCACCATGCGCCAATTACTGAGTCTCAGTTTCCTTAGAGGTAAAATAAGGTTAATATACCTACATTGAAATGAGCTGACATACAAAACACCCAGCACACACAGAAGAAGTCACAGTGAATGTGTTTGATAATAGTTTTTTTCCTTCCCCTTCCAGAGAAGTCTTAACACTATCTAGCTTGAAATTATAAGTCCCCATAAAACCAATATGATTTTCAAGAGCATAAAAATGTCAGCAATAGCTATCTTTTGACAGTATAGGCAAAATATAAGTGACAAAAAGATTAATAAAATAGATCTAAGGAGAAAAGTAAAAACTTCAAATCTTTGCTTTGTTTTAAACCAGTATTTCAAATTCCAAAGAGACACAATCATTTTTTCAAAGTAAGGAAATCACTGTATGACACACACACACGCTCACAAAACACCATATTATTAGCTAGTCTAATTTGAAAAATGGAAGATGTTGGATTGTTGATGATTAGTGACTTTACCCATAAAGTTATTCAAGAAAATCTAAAGTATATGCTCATTGCTAGGCTCAAAATAAAAGAGAAAACTAGAAGGGCAATGTTATGCTGTTTATTTGTTAGCTGATATTTTCAGAAATTGGTGAATATTATCTATGCCTTTCCTGTTCTAAAATCAATATGAGTCGTGTAATATTTGTATTGGAAAAGCAAATATTGGCGATAGTGTGAAAAAATACAAGAAAAATAATTTTAAAAACAAGAATTATCTTCCTGTCTAATTTAAAAGAGGGCATCAAAAAGGTATGTATTTCAATTATTTGAATTTTAAATTACAGTTTGTTGAATATTTCAGTCAAGAATTTAAATTGCTAATTAAATATGTTTTTTTACATCTCATCGATCAGAGCCAGCAGCCGGGAGTTTGTTTTTGCCAGTTGGTGCAATAGATTATTGCCAGTTACGATAAGACTCATTTAAACCAACTAAATGGGAGTAGTGTTCCTTAAAAAAATTAAGCTTTTGCAAATAATTCATCAAGTAGATATTGAATACCCACTTTGTGTGGATTATGGTTCAGTTCATGTCGCCTTGCTTCTGCTCTACCCACAGCCATTTCTTTGCCATGTTATTTTCTTCTGTTACACCTTTATGTTTGACATCATTGCATCTCCTGGTTGGGAACTGGGTTGGGACTTATATTTTCAACCGACCCGCACTGTGAACGCACACGGGGCAATAGGCTAGAAATCCAAATCCCTTCCCTAGGGTATATTCGGTGTCTGTCATGCTGCATGTCTCCTTATGACCTCTTCTTCCTATCTAGCTGCTTGGGAGATGCTGAAAATGAAACGCAAGTAGAGTTTAGCATCCTACCTAGGGAAAACAAATAGGTAATGAACGCATGTCACTCAAAAGACTTCAACTGCTTAGAATTTTCTCTGCTGGTAAGCTCAGCAATAGTGGTGAGCCAGAAACCTTTTTCAGGGGGCTATTTCTCTGAACTTAGAATAGAAAAAAATTACATTCATACAAAATCACCCTTTTTTGAGTTTTTCCAATATTGTAGATGGAAGTTATATTCCGGTGCAATCATCGAGAAGAAACATTAAGAAGAAATTCCATGGCTCAACTCTGCAAAACAGAAGATTTCCATTCTGAGGCCGAAAATGGAGCAATCAGGCTGTAAATCTGAGCTCGGTGATGTTTGCCTCAGCCTTTTAGAAACATGCAACAAACCCTGTAAACAGAAAGGTGGATAGCTTGTTTTGACTGGGATGACTAGAAACGTGACTGAGTAAGAATAAGAGTAGACCAGGTGACCCCTCAGCTTCTCTCAGGATCCTTTCATTTATGAGTCCTGGACAGGCACTTCCACATTCTCCCATTGTCACCAAACTCTGCCCAAATTCATGAACTCGATTTCTCCATGTAAAATATCTATTTCTGCTACATTGATGATTTAATAATTACCTGCTCATCAACCATTTTCTCTTCCATATAGCATATTTATTAAAAACCAATCACTAAATATTTAATCTGCTGCTTGGTAATGTTCTAGGTGCTAGGAACCAGTAGTAATCAAAGCAGACAAAATGATCTGCTTTATGGAATTTAGATTCTAGTGGAAGAAGCAATGAAGAAGATAAACAATTAAATTATAAAGTAGATTAGATAGTGATAAATATTAAAGAAAAAATCTAAAGCAGCAAGAGGTAATATGAAATTTTAGGGGATAGCAATCACCAAAATTTTAGATAAGGTGGCTAGAGAAAGCTCCCACAAGCCGTGGGATTTGAGCTAAAGGAAGTAAGGGGCGGAGTCACATGCATGTCTACTGGGGAGCCTATTTTGCAGAGGAAACTGTGTGCAAAGTCCCTGATGTAGGAGTGCACAGATGTGTTGCTTGACTTTTGCTCTGTTCATATTTTTTCCTACTGTGCTCCTATTTCTTCCAAATTGTACATCCCTGAAGTCCTCTTTTCTTGCTTAATTCTTCCATAGCATGTTCTCCATTCAGTATTTGGGTATCCTCCTCTTTCAGATTCTTGAAGCATTTTTCAGTTGTATCAATTCTCTTCCACTTGGGATAGGCTACCTTCTTAATTTAATCACATGTTCATATGTATGTATGTATGTATGTACATATCTGTCTAAACAGAGTCTAACCCCAGGAAAGGCCTGGGGTCCTGCATTCCAAAAAGGACTGCAGAGAGAAGGGCTCAGCATGTTTTTCTTTATTATTGAATTAATATTTTTAGTTGATAACATTAAATAGGTTTCAGATGTTAAATAAATATCCGTGTATATTACTGTATGTTTGCCACCAGAATTCTAGTTTGCATCATGTCTTGATAACTTTGTGCTTTCATATTACAATGGTATGGCATTTCACCTTCCATTTAGAATTATCGCTGTGCTTTTTATGAATTAACCTCTTTTAGAGGTTCCAGCAATGTATCTAGAGCACTGGGTGTGCTTTTCTCCATTATCACCTGACAAATTTTAAATAATTATTTAAAGTTAAAAACTAAATATCATCCCCAGTTTTGAGCTGGCTATAACTCTGCAAAAGATCTTTTAAAAAGAATCGGAAAAGCTTTTTATTAAAAGAGTATGCCATTAGAGTTCATTTTCAATAAATGCCAATTTTCACTCTTCCCTGATATAGATACATCTTTACAGATGGATTTATATATATTTTAATGTGTATATATTTGTTATGACATTATACAATGTCATAATATAATATATGATAATATAACATCATAATGTCAATTATGTAATATGAATTGTTTTGGAATATATAAGTGAATATTAAGTGAATGTCAAGATACAAAAATCAGAACTTAAGTCAACATCAAGCAACCACTGTGAGATGCACCATCAAACTACACAAACTGCTGCAGTAAAACTAGATATATTTTGGTATTTCCTTTCCTTCTTAATTAAAGGACAATTTCGCTTTAAGACAAAGGTCTTCTTTTAGTTTGTTAAGACGCAAATGTTTGATGATTGAAGTCTTAAGTTTGTTCATGTTTCCAGGTCTGCTTCAGATAATTTCTTTCACTTCAGCCATCACTACCGCTTCTTCCTCTGGAAGCCTCTGTGGTTGGTCTTCCTCGGGTGGCTCTTCACCTTCATGCAGTTGTGAGTAAAATCTCTACCTGAAAATCTCTTGCAAGAGTCATGATGAGAGAACCTTATTGGGACTTTCAAAACTTTATGTCATAGAGGGTTCCAAGAGATCTTTGTGTATTTCCGAGTTCCTAGGACTTGAATGCCCAGGTAAAGATATCTCAGTGATGCCAAGTCAGGAAATAAAGCCTATCAAGTTCAGTCCTGCAATCAGGATTGCCACATTGTTTATACATTAGATTCCTGGAACATTATCTCACACAGACTGTTATGACTTCATTACCACTTCAGTTCCCTTTTTAGCTATTCTTGAACCTTGTCTTTTGTCTTTCCCACACTGAGAAGCTTACCAGTTTCTATTTACTCCATTTGTTCATTTAATACTATTTGCATCATTGACATGAAAAGAAGTGATAGTTTCTGTTCTCAAAAATTCATAGACTAAGGAGAGACAGGCAGGCACAGCAACACAATATAATGACCGCTGTGATGGAAATCTGGCTAATGGAAGCAGAAAGTAGATTGCCTTAAGTCTTGGTAGGAAGCACCCAGGAAGATGTACCCAAAGGAAGCAGTAGTTAACCAAAACCAGAAGTAAGCAGATATTTTCCAATTGAAAGCAAGTTTGGATGGTAGGAGATTCCCGTCCAAGCAAGAGGAATAGGCAGAAACTTCTTTGTGAATGGCATGGCATGTTTAGATTTTATCTTGAGGGGAAAATGGAAGAATTTTAAGAATAGTCACAATAACATATTTGCATATGAGAAGGCAATTCTTTCTGGATAGATTTCCAATAAAGGTTAAGACTAGAGGATTAAAGGCCTCCACCCAAGATAGTTGACTAGCGAGAGCTTGCGCTCACCTCCTCCCCACAGACACAATAAAACTGCATTTAGGTGTGAACTACAGTCTTTTTTAAAAAGTGCTGATGATTGGGGGATTAGTCTCTCTAAAAGGAAAACTATAAAAAATGTCAAAGAAGATATTTTCCTGAAGCCAAGACATGTTTTCACCAGGCACACTGCCTCGGCACTGTGACCGAGGTTGAGAATAGTGGAGACACAGTGATCTTTTCGGGGATTGAAGGGCTTCCTCCCATATCGGGTTCCCAGAACTCAGCAGCTAAGACTGCACCTCTGAAAAGATTGCACAAACCCTGCTGTGGAAAACAAAGGGGTATTCCTTTGGAGAACAATAAGACTCTGGCTAGCAGAGAATACAGGGCTGTGAGCAAGGGGAGCCAATAGAAAGTATGCGGAGACTTAATTGAAGGATTTTCATTTGTCGTACCAAAAACTTCAGTAAAAATGAAGGATAGCCTTTCAGTAAACAGAGGTTCTACTGGGTGTCTTCCCCAGGCTCTTTTGTATGTGTGGCACTGGCGCTGGTGGACACTATGCTGGAATAAGATTGGAGGTCAAATCCCTGTCCTTCCACTGTCTGTGGGCTGTGAGACAGTTCATCCTCATCGTTAAGAGTTCTCCACTTTCACGGTAGCAATCATGTAAGATTGCAGTAGGCAGCCAGGGCCTGCAACCTCAACGTGGACAACTGGTGCTTTCCTGAAAAATTTGTAAATTTTTAGCTTGGCAGCTCTTTCAGGAGGATCACAAGAGAGGGAAAAAAACCCAGCTATCCTTCCCCAGCCTGTGGCCATTTCTGAAACTTTTCTTGCCTGCAGTTTAAAGCTCCCAGGCCCATGGGCTAGAACTCCTGCCTCCAGGCCTATATTCTGCAATCTGAAATCCTCACACAAGGTCATTATATCAAGATAGGGCAAATTCTTTCATCTAATTTATAGAAATAAACACGGGGTACCAAACAAAATAGAGAGAAATTTACCCTAAATGGTAGATTAAAAAAAAAAAACCAAAGAAAAATACCTATGAAACAGAATTAGGTAAAATACTAGAAGAAGATTTCAAACCAGTAGTCTTACTGATGTGACTGGAATTAGAAGAATGATAGATGAACAAAGACAGAAAAGATGAGAAACTTCCAAACAGAAATCATAGAACTAAAGAACATAACTGAACTAAAAAAAAGCACAATAGAGGGACACAACAGTAGACGAGAAGTAGCTCCTTATAGAATCAATGAGCTAGAATATAGGGCAGTGGAATGTACCCAAGCAGACAGAGAGAAAAAAGAATGAAAATAATTAGGATAGAGACTCATGGCATAACATCAAGTGGAAAAACATTTGCATAATACAGGTTCCAGTAGAAGAGGGAAAGGGGAAGAAACCTAAATAGAAGAAATAATAGCTGATACTTTCTTTCACCTGGGGAAGGAAACAAACATCCAGATACAGGAAGCTCAAAGAATTCCATACAAAATAACCCAAAGTTCAAGATAAAGAGAGAATTTTAAAAACAGAGAAGAATGAGTCATATACAAGGGAAATCACATAAGACTGTCTGTGGGTTCACAAAGAAACTTTACAGAACATAAGAGAATGGCACAATATATTCAAAGTGCTGAATAAAAAGGGACTTCCAACCAAGAATATTCTACTAGGTTATCATTAGAATTGAAGGAGAAATAAGGGGCTTTCCAGACAAATGAAAGTTAAAGAAATTAATCAAGACTAAATCATCCTGGCAAGAATACCAAGGGGACTTACATAAAATGAAATAAAATCCCATCAAGAAGTGAAAAAAAACCCCAAAATATAAAACAGGGTGGAGGGAGAATAAAAAGTGTAGACTGTTAGAATGAACTTGAGACTAATGCCCTTTCTATTTAAATAGGGCAAAAGCAAGGAGCAACAAGCTATCATCTCACTACTTTAAGAATGGCTAACAAGAGTTGGCAAGGATGCAGAGAAAATGAACTGCTTATACACTGTTAGTGTGAGTATAAATTGGTGTAACTATTATGGAAAGAATATGGAGAACTTTTTAAAAATTGAAAATAGAAATTCCATACAATTCCATTATCTGTCTTTTGGGTATTTACCAAAAAAACCCCACCAACACACTAATTTGAAGAGAAATATGCACTCTGCCCTACGATTATTTCAGCATTATTTCCAACAGCTAGAAGTAACCTAAGTACCCATCAACAGATGAATGGATAAAAATGTGCTATATATATATATATATATGTACACATATATAAATATATATAATAGAATGCTACTAAAAGAAATATGAAATCCTAACATTGGCAAAAACATGGATGAATTTAGAGGGAATTATGCTTTGTTAAATAAGTCATAATGAGGAAAACATCATATGATTCCATTGTGTGGTATATAGAGAAACCACACTATAAATGAACCAAATTCAACAAAAATAGAATTTTAGTCTATAGTATTGAATTAGTGGTTACCAGATGGAATGGGGGAGGTGGTTTAAATAACATAACATGGGTCAATCATAAGGTGGATAGGATTGGATTGTTAATGGTTAACTTAATGTATTATTATATGTGGATGTTTATTTGTTGAATTAAATCTTGTATGCCTTAAACCTATATAATGTTATAATGCAGTGTTCCTTCAATATGATTTAAAAAAAATTAATCAACAAAAAAAAAGCCTAGAAGCCAAGAGCCCATATAATAGACATCTGGTAATAAGTGGCAGAGCTGGTTTTAAATTGAGATGATCTGGCTCCAGAGTAAGTGGACTTCATCACTAAGCTACTTCTCTTGCACAGAGTTCAGGAATTTTTTTTTTTTTTTTTCTGATTCATCATCCTTTTTAAAAAATTTTTATTATATATTGTTATTGAAGGGATATTGTATTTTGATGACTTGTTTTGAAATTTACTAATATTCCCCCCTTTTTTTCTCCCTTCATTTATAGTTAATTCCAGTCATCCCATTTACCCCACCCTTCTCCCATCAATTTGGTATCCCCTGTTTTGCATTTCTGTGTCTCATTTCTAAGAATCCAGAGCTGTTTGGAGTAGTGGTCTCCTTGCCTCTCTTTCTCCCCACTCCCCATTTTTGGTGTTTTTTTAATTTATGACCCTTATTTGTTTTCTCTTTACTCCTCATATGAGTGCTATTATATGATGTCTGTCCTTCTCCTTCTGGCTTATCTCACGAAGCATAATTCTCTCCAAGTCCATCCATGTTGTTGTAAATGGCAGGATCCCTCCCTTTTTGATGGCTGCATAGTATTCCATATTGTATATACACCACATCTTTTTTACCCACTCCTCTGTTGATGGGCATTTAGGTAGTTTCCAGCTCTTAACTATTGTGAATTGAGCTGCAATGAACATGGGGGTGAATATATCTCTTTGGATAAGTGTTTTTTTTTGTCATTGGGGTAAATGCCCAGTAGAGAAATAATTACATGGATCATATGTAATTTCCATTCTCAGTTCTTTGAGGACTCTGCGTACTGTTTTCCAGAATGATTGCACCACTTTACATTCCTACCAACAGTGAATCAGAGTTCCCTTTTCTCCACATCCTCTCCAGCACTTATTATTTCCATTTTTTTGGATAATAGCCATTCTTACTAGCATAAGATGATATCTCATCGCTGTTTTGATTTGCATTTCTCTGATGACAAGAGACTTAGAGCTTCTTTTCATGAACCTGTTGGTCGTTTGTATGTCTTCCTTGGAGAAGTGTCTGTTAAGGTCATCAGCCCATTTTTTTTTTTTATGTGATTGCTTGTATTTTTGTTGTCCAATTTTCTGAGGTCTTTGTAAATCTTAGATATTGACCCTTTATCTGAGGTGTGCGAGGCAAATATCTTTTCCCATTCAGTTGGATGCCTTTTTGTTTTTACGTGAATTTCTTTTGCTGAGAAGAAGCTTTTTAGTTTTATATAATCCCACTTATCTATTTTGGATTTTATTTGCATTTCAATGGGGAGTCGAGTTGCTAGAGATATCTCTTAGGTCTATGTCTAATAATGCTTTGCCTCCATTCTCTTCTATGTGTTTGGTGGTTTCTAGTATTATGTCTAGGTCTTTAATCCATTTTGAGTTAACTTTTGTGTATGGCATTAGGTAATGGTCTAGTTTCAACCTTTTGCATGTGACTGACCAGTTCTCCCAGTATCATTTATTAAAGAGGCTGTCCTTGCCCCAAGTAAATTTTTGGCTCCTTTGTCGAAAATTAGGTGTCCCTATATATGTGAATTTATTTCTGGATTTTCAGTTCTGTTCCATTGATCTGTCTTTCTGTTTTTATACCAGTATCATACTGTTTTAATTATTATTGCTTTGTAGTAGAGTTTGAAGTCAGGGAGCATGACTCATCTGTTGTTGTTTTTTTTCTTGAGGATTGTTTTTGCTATCCTGGGTTGTTTGTTGTTCCAGATAAGTTTCATTATTTTGTATTCTATGTCTTTGAAGAATATCTTTGGAATTTTGATGGGGATAGCATTGAATCTATATATTGCTGTGGGCAGTATGGCCATTTTGATTATGTTGATTCTTCTGATCCATGAATATGGAATATCTTTACATTTTTTTGTGTGTCATCTTCTATTTCTTTTAGCAGTGTCTTATAGTTCTCATAGTGTAGGTCCTTCACCTCTTTGGTGAGGTTTATTTCAAGGTATTTCATTTTGAAGGGTACCATTATAATGGTATTGCTTTCTTGAGTTCTCTTTCTGTATTTTTATTGTTGGCATGCAAAAATGTTTTAATATTAATTTTGTAGCCTGCCACATTACTATGTTTGTTAATTATTTCTAGAAGCTTTTTACTTGATTCTGTGGGGTTCTCTATGTATATTTCCATGTTATCTGTGAAAAGTGATAGTTTCACTTCTTCTTTCCCTATTTAGATACCTTTTATATCTTTTTCTTGTCTGATTGCATTGGCCAGGATCTCCAGCACTGTATTGAATAGTAATGGTGAAAGTGTACATCCTTGCCTTGTCCCTGATCTTAGGTAGGAAAAGTTTTCAGTTTTTCTCCATTTAGCACAATGCTGGCTTTGGGCTTGTCATATATAACCTTAATTATGTTGACATACATTCCTTCTATACCTATTTTTGGAGTGTTTTTAACATCAAAGGGTGTTGAATCTTATCAAATGCTCTTTCTGCATCTATTGAGATGATCATGGTTTTTGTCCTTTTTTGTTGATACAGTGTATCACATTTATTTATTTGCATATGTTGAACCATCCCTGCATCCCAGAATAAATCCCTGTGCCCTCACCCACCTGTAGAGCCAGCTGTTAGCCTTCAACTGTTCTCCAAGTTATTCTGGTCGATGCTGAAGCAGGAAGATTCCTTTTTCTGTGTTGGCTCCGAAAAACTGTTTTTTTTTTTTCTTCTGTACAGTATCTCAGTGCCTGTTTCCCATAGATGCCATCTTTGAAATCCTTTCAGGAGATTATTATCTTGAGTTCAAAACCCTGCTCTGATCTTAGGAATTGAAGGAATATTGGATTATTGGCAGATCACAAAATCTGTTTTTGTCTCAGTTTTCTCATCTATAAAATGAGATTACAAATCCAGTACCAACCTATGGTGTGCTTGTATTTGTGTGTGTGTGTGTGTGTGTGTGCATTTGTTTGTGTGTGAAGTTTAAGTGGATACATATTATAGATTTCTAATAGCAGTGCCCAGCATATATTAAGCATTATGTACACATTGTAATGACTGTGATGATAGAGAAGGTTATGGTGATAATGATGACAGCAGTTATTTGTCTCAGTAGCTCCACTGGGAGCTCAGTTGGAGTTGACACTTTGCATCATCAATTTCCAGTACATCATGAATATCTAAAAATTATTGAAACTGATCAGTTACTCCATTTAGGAAAGGGAATAATTTTTCATATTTCCCTGACTATTGACAAACTATTGGTAATAGGGTTTCCAATAAGATTCCGAGTCCTAGGTACGTACATGTCTAGCAGCGTGTTGAAATTTTCCAAAGACAATGCAGACATCACCTCATTTTGAAGGGTTCTCAAACATTGACCTGTATCAGAATTACTTGGAAGTTTTTTTAAAACAGGTTGCCGGATCCCACTTCCAGAATTGTGATGAAAAGATTTGGAGTGAGGCCCAAGAATTTTCCTTTCTAATAAGTTCAGAGGTGATGTAAATGTGGCTGATTAGGTCCAGACTCAGAGAAGCACTGCATTGTCTCACTCTCTGCTGCCTTGCATTGAAGACAGCAAATGAGACACAACATTCCAGGCTTTCTGCTGCCTCTCAGCCCCTCCAGTGAGCAGCCCTGGATTCTCTCTCCGTGTCATATGCACTGGGTCTGTCCGCTCCCAGAGGGTGTGCCTGGATCTTTTCTCTGTCTTTGTAACCAAGAGATTGGACCCAAATCCCAGGCCCAGGGAATCAGGATTCAGAATTCTGTAGGTGGAGCTTATGACCTTGTATTTTAAAAAGTGTCCAGGGGATTCTGATCCTTCTTAGTGTCCTCGAGTCACAGGACCAGATACTCCTAGTTCCCCTTCCAGCTCTAAGTCTCTAGGGTTCCAGACTCCCTCCATGGGCAGTTCCCAGGCTTTCTGGTAAAGGGCTGCCCCTTTCTGGTCCTGCTGACACCTGAGGTTCCAGCTCTTCCCATGCACAATTAACTGATTCTGGAGTCTCATTCTTAAGAATCCCTCATGATAACATCTTCTTTCACCCCCATACTCTCACATCAGTGTCTTGCATTTCTTTGGCCTCCACAGTATGTTTGCTTCATTGACTCCATCTGTTGTTGCCTGTGGCCCCAGTAGGCTAGCAAACCTCCCTCAGCTTAGTGACTTCAGCTTAGGTGCTCTGCTGGAAGTTTGTAGCATGATCATTGCAGATGGGAGTGAATGGAAAAGTGCTCACAGACCATTAGCAAGCAAGTCTTGTCTTCACATTACATGACAGTTCTGTTCTAGGCACCAGAGACAGAGCAGTTAAAGGACACAGACCTGCTGTCAAGAAACTTTCATTCTAGTGAGGCAGAAGACAGAAAGTACATACATGAACAACAAATGGAAGTGAAGATTTTAGATAGTGCTCACCAGGAGAGACTCTCTCAGTCCCAGCTCTACAAATGACTTCTCACCTATGCATCCTGCAATACTGATGAATGTGGTGTCATTATCTTCATTTTACAGAGAAGGGATCTCAACTGAAGCTTAGTGGGAAAGCATAAATACTGTCACATAAGAACTCTAGTATGTGTTGGGTGAATGTAATAAAATGATTTTATAGGTAGATGATGGTTCTATATTAAAAATTAAATGTATTTGTATGTTTTATATATGATGTGCATGTGCTGAATATTTTATTTATTTTATATAACTATATTTATAGCTACTTATTTATATTTAATTGTACATAATTATTTAATGTCTAATATATGTATACTTATATATTATGCAGTATATCATATATATGATAAATATATTTATATAAAGATATACTAAATATAAATATATTACATGAATTTATAGGCTATATAAGAATATCTTATGTATTAGCATTTTGTACATAAATGTATTATAAACATAAATTATTTATCTACAATAAATATAAATATATAAGTATGTATCATATATATTTGCATACTTATATACAAATACATACTTTCATATTTTTATATGTTTCAGTTGCATATAAAGTGGTTATATATTTATACACATACACACAGAAAAAAGATGTGGAAGGGTATGCATCAAAAATTTCATTAGGAATACCTTTGGAGAGAATGGGATTGGTAGAATTAAAAGAGGACTAATTCTTTTTTTCTATATTTTCTGTGTTGTTTGAGCTGCTTAAAGTGAGCAAGTATTCATGTATTAATTACTTTAAAGTAAAACAAAAGTAAGAAGGCTTCTTGCAAGCGTTTTTATACAGGCGGTGTGCTGGAAAGGGATTTGAATGTGGCCTGTTGTGTTTGCATCCCACGCCACCTGAGGGCGGACATGGAGGCACCATGTGCTCAGTTCATCCTGGGCAGAGGGCATGTGAAGGAGCACCATGAGGGGAGGACCAAGAAGCCAGTTGGCCAGGCTGCCACTCTTTTCTCAATCACCCTCACTGGAATCATTTGCTGGGAAAGTTCCTACAGTTCTTTGTTTTTGAAAAAAATAAAATCAAAACAAAAACAAAGTCACCAAGCAGCTTCTATTTGTGATTTTGACTTTCCGTTCCATAATTAACTAAAAATTCACAAGCTGAAATTTGTCAACATTGGCAGTTAATCTGGACAATGAACGCAAAATGCTAACTGCAGTGGGTCTGGATATGGTGGGCGTGTGTGTGTGTTGTTCTCTAACTGCAGGATCTAATCTCCAGTATAGGGCTCCTGCCTCTTTGCTGGGCTCCAGGACGAGTCCCTGGAACGAAAGTCTACTAAAAATGACTGCGCAGTTCTTAAGATGTGACAGAAGGAGAAATTTAAGACACATGGACTGGTGAACTGCCTCTGTACCATTAAACACTTAAGTTTGAGGTGGGGCAGGTAGGATTTCAGTGGTATGTTGCATAACCACTCCTCAAAGGGACAGCGTGTGCATTGTAGTGTCAGAAAAATGTCACTCAGTTCTACTACAACTAATGGCTACTAAAAATTCTAATGTTGTTTCATCCTACTGCACATTTCTGAGTGTATTAGAAATATACTAAATAAGAAAATCTTCAAGTTCTAAGTGTTTGGTCTAAATTTTTTTTTAAAACTCAATAAATTGACTCGTAACTCAATAATCGCTTCCCCACTGGAATCTACTAGAATATCTCTTTTTGAGACTTTTTTAGAATGATAGACATAAATATTAATTTTAACCATATACCACTGAGGGTGGTAGAACCAAGTGTATTGCCTTTATTCAGTGTAATAAATTCTTTTTTTTTAAATTTTTGTTGACAGAACACTGCACTATAATATCATGTAAATCTTAGGTGTACATCAGTATAAATCAACAACTGTATGTATTACGTTAAATTAGCAAATTTTTGTTGAGTTTCTGCTAGATCAAGGCGCAGTACTAGGTAGTGGTAGAGGTAAAAAACAAAAAAAAACCCACAATGGTCTTGCCTCCTTACCATTTAACAGAGGGACTGAACAATTACACATTTATAATGCAAATTGAATAAAGTCATGAGCAGTAGAAAATATGACAGAGGCTGAGCAGAAAACATTTTCATGTGGTTATATACATATAGAGGGCTGTTGAGGGAAGGTGGGGAAGGATTGATTTTGGACAGGTGTGGCTGAAAGAAGAGTCCTCTGTGTGGGAGTCAGGGAATATGATGCTTTGGCTCTGTGTGAAGTTGCTGAGGGCAGCTATGAGCTACGATGAGGCTGGTCTTGAAGTACGTCTCATTTATACCTCATAGTCTCTACTGAGTTGCACAGACGTCTTGTCTTAACAGAAGCATCTGGGCTCAGAACTCACTGTATGTGAAATGACTGAGAGATTGTCACAAGGGTGAAGCTTCCAGATGGTTTAATTTCCCTCTTGTGCCTCCCTCAAACCATTCTTAAGTTGGAGTTTGGGAAGGAATGAACCTGACCATTGGTAGCTTACTGAAGTCACCAATATTGCACATCTGTTGGTATTAAAATAAAACTAGAAAAGCTAGTTTTCTGCCATCTCTTAGAGAGAGTCAGGTGAAGGGGTATGACTGTGACTAGGAAAGTTTGGACTGAGGATTGTGGTCATTCATTGGTCACACACTGCTAGGGTAATGTTAGTGAAGTGAAGTAGGTAGGGTAAGGGGTCATGATGGCTAAAGCTAAAATGTCTTTAGTGCTGCCCTCTGGAAGAGCTTGGTCTGTGGTAAGTGCAATTAAGTGACAAACACCTTTGTTAGGCAATTTAAAGCATAGGAGGTTTGCCTCCTCAGTGAGTGAGGACACTTCAGAAGTAAAGTGGGCAAGGAGATTGTTACTAGCTATTATCCAGATAAGAGTGAAGCATTTTATATAAGGAATGGTTCACAGGAACACATGTCAGTCCCCTAAGAGCTTGTTCTCATTCATGTTGCCAAGAAGACATGGAGCTTTTAAGTCCATTCCCAGTAGAGCTAGGAGACCAAGAATCACCTGGTTCTTGGACACTTTGTCAAAATGGTGGTGACGCTTTACTCTGGAGTCGATCTGAGAGCAGGAAATAAGCAAGTTCTTTCAGAAAGGAATCTAGAAAAATCTGGAAAGAGAGAAGTGATGGGTTATGGGTATTTCTTGTACTTATGGGATAAATGTCTTTCTTTAGTGGCCTTTTTGTTTTGAAGAACAAATAAATCTAAACATGCACTTTAATTTGTCTGATCTTTGCTTTTAGGAGGTGCCTTTAGGTATCCACCATGGAGGGGAGTGACCAAACAACAGAGGGAGGAGCCAGAGGCCAGTCTCTTCCCATTGGTTCCTCCTACTCCTCACCTTAAAGCTGAAGCATACTCTCTCAGCTTTGTTTAATTTTCTGTCCAAATACATAGTGTCAGTTGTTTCTTTTTCATTTTTTTTTTTTGGTTTATTTGTAATAATATCGATAGTGACTTTAGAAATTATTTTGTATCATTAAATTTTGCATTTTAAAATTTCCTATTTCAAAACAATATTTTTTTCAACTTCAATACCTAGTTTTATGTAAATATTCTTGATGATAGTTAGAAATCTTTCTGGCATTTTTTAGTGGTGATTTTAATTTTCACTCCGTAGTTAACTAACCTAAAGGATGACAAACCAAAGTTTGTCAGCATCACCAATTAATCTCATAATAGATAGAAGATTATTTTGACAATTGAGTGATTTAATAATTGTGTAACTTCAAAAGACACTAAGTCAGTGAGTAGGAGAAAGTCAGTGTGGAGAGTTTGGTGAAACAAAAATGTTTAATTTCTGCTACTAAAGTCGTTATTCTTTTATTAGTTAGTACTTGCCTAGTACGCACTTCTTCTTTTTTATATCTTCAAAATATCAATATCTGGATTCTACAATTTGTTCCAGAGAAAAGAATTTAATCTTCCCCCTTTTAAGTCAAATCAAAATGCCATCAGTTACCTTATTGACCTAAAATTAGTGGTCATGTGAAGTTTAACCCCATGGGCTACAGATACAACCTTTTATTATTATACCAGTAAAAGGTGAGTAGAGAAACAGTTTTTCTGCTGCTCCCATGATTTTAGGGATTATCTCTGGTCAACAACTAGCTTGTGCCCTTTTTCAGATGACTGTGTTTGTCTAGACAGGATAGGCAGAGACAGCATCATTCCCATCACACTTGATTTAACTTGGCCTTGGATGATATCACAGACAGGGTAGGAACCTTTCAGAGTAGATTACATCAATTTAACCATCATTTCAAGATTTTATCTTTCTGCTTGAACAGTTTAGCTCCAGAGATAACATTTTATAGACCTTCTAAATAAATGCTCCCTGTAAATAAATATTGCTGTCATTTGGACCAATTCTGATGCCTCTCCCATAGACAATGAACTTTACTGCATCATTTTTGATCTGATCTTTCCTGATCCTTTGAGTTATTTGTGATAGAACTGGGGCCACCAATGATATCTCTGATTCTTGGCTAATAATTTAATCTCTGAGAAGCAGACCAGAACAGACAGGGAGGAAGACATTAAAAGAACCTCTTTAGCATCATGCTGGGAAGCACAGGCTTAGCCCGCATTAGGATGGTTAATGTACAAGGCAGGGGATTTTTTGTTGGCATTTGGTTGGAAGCTCATTACATGGTCAGTATTATTTGGAGAGAATACAATCTCTCAAGTTATGTCCATGCAATTGCATAGCTGATTAATAACAGTGTTGGCTGGTCTCTTCAGCCAGACCTCTGAACAAAATCCTACCCTGTGGGTAAGAGTTAAGTTAGGTCATGACACTTGGGTTCCTGCTGAAAGAGAGCCAACTTTTCATTCCTGAGATTGTGTCCATTCCCTACCTCAGCAGAGAACAACTCCCTAGGTCAACAGAGCCAGAGCAATTTGGAAGGTCAAAATTTAATATATTCACTGCTAGAAGAGCCAATTTAGACAATTTAAACAGAAGTTTATTTTCTTTGAGTATAGACTATCCAAGAAGACTCAAATTCTGGGCACTGCTGTGGTGTTTTGTTTTGGCTGGCTGATTTATAGATTCTGGTTTCAACCCATCCCCAAGTGAAAATATTGACACATATGAATTCAATGAGATGATTAGGCTAGGATGATAGTTAGCAGATTTTGATATTCTATAAACATCCTGCTGCTTGGGGAGGACTTGGGCATGACTTGATGTGGTCTGATGGGAAAGTGAAGCATCCCGGGCAGTTGGTGGAATGCTCCACTCTTCTCCCTTGCTCCTCTCCTCCTCTGGGAACTGAGAGGTAGTCCACTGCCACCGCATTACAAAGTGTCACAGGTATGCTTACATCCTGGTCAGCAGTACTTTCTGGTTCTTATAGGGTTTCTTCTTTTCAATGATGCCCCCCACCCCCAAAAGCTAGCAGACTTACTCTGCAACCCAATCTGAGGACCCCGAATGTATGCCATGATATCCTGGTCCCCATTCAGCCTAGTTCAACCTTCAATAAAATCAAAGATTAAAGAGGGGCAACCCTCTCTATAACAGAAGACCATACACTTGATACAGGAATTAATAAAGCCGTGTTCTCTCTCCAAATCTGCTTTGGATTTGGGCTCTCCGCTTTCAGAGTACTGATTAATTATGTGTTTCATTGCACAACTTATCATAAAGCTGTCCTTTGTCCTTACTACAATTCTCATGCCTAATTAAAGAACATTAAGTCTTAAGTACTGTTTTAGGGGAGGCAGTAGGAGCCCCTTGACCTGAACTTTCTATTTCCCCATGAAAAGTCTTCTCTTAGGGTCACCATCCAGGTACTCTCCACTGGATAATATTGATATAAGGGTTGGTCAGCAGGTGTGGATTAGCTCCCCTTCCCCCACTCAGTCTGATTGACTCCCCCAAACCCTATATTTTAGAGTAGAAACCTGTGGTTTCTGGCACTGTCCTAGACAAGGAGGGCAGTCATGGGGTTGGTTTTAGGGTTTGGCATCAGGAAGCCTATGGTTTCTATATACTGAGCTGCCTCTTCCAACTTGGTCTTCTTTGGTCATCAAGCTGATTTTTAAAAAAATCTATATTTTTCTTACTCTTATATCTTATCTTCATTTGATTTAGAGCTCAGATGGGGAAAACAGATTGGGCCACTCTAGGCGCTTGATAGGCAAAGATGATTAACATGTAATTCCTGCTCCCAGCACACTGGGAACAATGGGGTAGATGGAATTAGAAACAAAATGCAGTAAATTACCATAACTGAGATCATTTACAGATGTGCCACTTACTAGATGAGTGACCCTTGAGAAGATATTTTAATTCAGTACCTTAGACTTCTCATCTGCAGTATGGGGATGATTATACTAAGGACTACCTCATAGGGTTGTTGTGAAATTTCAAAGGGATGATACGTGCATGTAAATTGATTAGTACAATGCCAAACACACAGACAACATCTCACTTTGTGGCCACTGCTTTTATGAAAAATATGCTGCATATCCCGTGGAATCACAGGAGGGTCACTTAACTCTTCATGAGAGTATGTTATCTACAGAGATAGAAAAGAAATCTGTTCATACTGTGGAGTGCTGACAAGCAAAACCACACTAGACCAAACCTAAAATGTGTGTGTGTGTGTGTGTGTGTGTGTGTGTGTGTGTGTGTAATTCTGTGGGTTCTAGTTTGCTTTTCGTTCATAATTGCCTGTATTAATTTAATGATCACTATTGTCCAACTAGCATCAGGCAAAAAATAGGGAAGGACAATCATTGAGTCATTGAGCAAATGTGGACCAAATCTATATTTATGTAAATAAACAATTACTTTCCCAGATGTAAAAAAAGAACAGAAGAGACAAGAAGAGAGAAAGAAGGGAAAAAATAGAAAGAGAAGGTAAATGAGGGGAAGGAATAAGAGGAAGAAGGAAGAGAAGAAAAAAGCCTGATGCAGTTCTTTCCTATAAATAGGATTTTACATGAGTGCCACCAAAGTAGCAAAATTAATTTGTGGGCTCATAGTACAATAATTCAAAATTGACATAAAGAAGTTATACCTCAGACTAAGATGGACAGCTACAGGTGGAAAGAGTGGCATGCATAGAAGGGGGGAAAAAGTACATGAAAGAAATGCAGAAAGAAAATAGAGAACTCTACTACCATTCTCCTTTATTTATCCATTTCTACTAAGATATCTATTCATTATCTTAGTCACAAATACACTTTCTCATCAGACTATCTCTGAGATAGCTAATCTTGTCAGATGATTTTCTTCATATTTTGGCTTTGTACTTATTTCAAAGTTCTGGTACTTCCATGACTTTATAGTGGGAAAGTGGAGGTTCTGTCACCATCCTCTTTATTAACTCAGATATCTAATGATCTTCAAATGACCTCATCCTCCCAGTTGTTCTATGCCAGCCTCCTTCCTGCTAGTCAGCCTTGACAAACGCACTTGCTCCCAGTGTGAGGTACATCTGGAAAATTCATCCCCAGACTTCATACTTCTCGTGCTTTCACTTCCTTAGGTCCCTGCCAATATTATCTTATTGAAGGAAGCTTTCCCTATCCTTTTTAATCTAAAAGAAGACTTTCATCTCCCAATACTTTCCTTCTTCTTTTCCTGACTGTATTCTTCTCCAAAACAGTGATCACCATCTAACATGGCATACATTAATATTTTTATGTGCCTTGGTTTCTGGGTTTGGTTGTGTTCTTTAGAAGCAGAGGCACAGATAGGGATTCCCATGAAAATTAAGGGAATGCTCTACATGAAAAACCTGTTAGGGTAGGAGTATAGCAGGATAGCATGGGGGAAGCAGTCAAGCATGATGTGGTTTCAGGAAAAGGCTAGTCTTGGGGAAATACTGTTTTGGTGCATCATTTATTGGAGATAAGAGGCTGGACCTTTGTACCACATTGGCTATGGACTCTGAAGAGGGCATTGTGACTTCTTGGCCAAGGCAGTGGCCCTCAGTTGAGGACAGTTCCTTTGGGAATGGGAGCATCTGAGAGCTGGGAACCAATACACAAGGGACCTAGGAGAGGAGGTGCTGGCCAAGCAAAGGGAAACTGAGACAGGACATCTTTCAGGGCTCTACTATAATCTAATCCCCATGTGATCTGGGACTTGATCTTGTTGTTACATGTTGTATTCTAGCACAAGAACAGAGCCTGGTACCTAACAGGCCTTCAATAAATATTTGCTGAATGAATTAATGAATTTATTGAACTGGCGCTGTGAAAGTTCTAGAGATCCAGTGATGAATGAGACAGGCATGTTTCTTGCCCTTATGGAACTTATGATCAAATGGGAGTTCAGATACAGGCAATTAGAAGAGAGCTTAATAAGTGCTATTGTAGGAAAAGCAGAGAGATTAAGAACACATAGTAGGGGCACTTAAAATCCAGAGTTATGGAGGAACAGGTATCACAAATCCTGCAGCATGGTCAGGATTTGTGTTTTTCTGGGTAATTATTCATAGTCAAGGAGTTACACCGATAAAATTAGTAAAATAGTTGCAAGATTATAGCATTGCTATGAAAATTCCTATACCATTGTGTTTTGCCTGTGGTTTATGCCTAAAAAGAATGTCTGAAAGGACAAACACCTCAACCAGTACCTCTCAAGTCTATCTCTAGTAAGTTTCTTCTATGAAATGAGGGGTGAAGTATGAGTTTCCTTTGGGAACTGTCCTTCCTCCAGTCTCTTGAGGGGCATGGGCACCTGGCTCTGACCATTCTGTGGTAGGATCCTCATTTAGTGTTACTTACCAGCCAACATACCTGGGAGTGGAAGGATTCCCTTGGAATTTGGTAAGTGTTTTTTTCTTTTTTTTTTCCTAAAGACATTGTGTTATATTTAGGTTCAAAGTTCTAAAGATGGATCTGTTTAAAAAAAGAGGACTCAGTGATAAATTGGCCCCTTTTGGTTTTCTATAAATCCCGGTGATCAATGAATTCCCTTGTACAATCTTACATAGCTGAGGGATTCTACACTGGATGGACACAAAATTGCTCCTTTAATTTTTTCAAATTTATTTATTTTAGTTGAGTGTAAGATTTCACATATTTTGGAGTGTGTGTGTGTGTGTGTGTGTGTGTGTGTGTGTGTGTGTTCATGGACACATGTGTGTAGTTGGTGAAAAGATGGTAGAAGTTGTCTTGGATATTACCTTCAGTTACAACATGACTTTCAATATTGGAGCCATGTGCCTTGGTTACTTTCATAATTGGAAAATGGAAAAAGTAGGTTTAGGTGAAAGACATATGGGTAATTGAAATGTCACAGAGTGGTTATGCAACCATGGATTATATAATGCTAGGAGTAGGGGCTGGCGAGGGGACAATGTTCAGAAATTTCTAGTAATTTGAGGACATTCAACAACAACAGTACTCTTAGGCATTATTGTGTTTGTTACTAGCTTTGGCAGAGCTCTTAAGAGTTTTTCCACCCTCTCCAGGTTGGGCAGTCAACCTGAGAACAGGGGTGGGTCTCTGGCTCTGAATGCCTCACCTCTGCCCCATTCTTGCACTGCCGTTTTGTCCCTCACTGGTGTTCTTGATGGGTTGATCTTTACCAACACCTTGAAGAGGCTGCCTTGTGGCCTGCCATGTTTAGTGGGGCCTACCTTGCTAATTTATTTTTCTGGCTTTGTGCTTGAATTTCTTCTAGATTTAGAACTTTGAAGAGATATAATATGTCAGAAAACTAGGTGGTTTGCCTTACTAAATACTGATTTTTTTTGGCTAGATAACAGTTCTTGTATTATTTATTAAATATGTTTTATATAAGTTTGTTGGATGCTAGAATATCTGTGAAAATAAAAGGTGGGTGCATATTGCCATGCATGGCTCATTAATTGAATGTTGACCTAAATAATGGTACTCAGATGCTATGGCAGGAGTCCTGGACTAGGATGCAGGAGGGATTGGTTCTTAGTGCTGCTTGGATGTGACTTTGGGCAAATTGCTTGACCTCTCTTGGTCCCAGTTTTTCTGCAAGGCTAGATTCATCTTAAGGATCCTCTTAATTCTATGAGAAGAGTTTTGACCTATGTAGTTGGAAAGCTGCAAAATCAGCAAGAACGTGTGTTTTCATTCTTAATCTCTTAGAACTTTGGATGAAATTTGGACTTGTGAAGAGGAAAACCAAGCAATGAAGGCTCCAGCTTATCAGATTCCCTAACTTAATTTTGATCAAATGTTGTTTTTTTAATGAAAATGATTACTACAATAATAATATGCTTGGGTGAAAGGTATTGGCTCCAGACAAAGGGATTTTTTTTTAAGTCGTCTCAGTTCTGGTAAAGGAAAGCTGATATTTTCATCAGAACTGGGATATGTTCTCCCTCAGAAAAACTCATGTCATATAAGCCTATATATATATATATATATATATATATATATATATATATATATATAGGCTTGGGTCTTACAGAAAATCTTTACTGGAGATAGAAATGTTCACGTATTTCTTCTTTCCTTAAGTAAAAATAGCTTTACCAACACATTTGGAAAGTTATTGCATTTGGATGATTTTCTCTCTCAGAGGGGGCATGTGTAATACTGGGGAGGGGAAGGCTTTTCTAGGAAGTGGTTTTTGTTTTTATGGGGAAGGACCCACTGTTAGGCACAAATGTCAGAAAATGCCATATATCTGATAAGCCATATATGGAAGCCTTCTCTTTGCAGATAGATGTGCCTGTTAAGTGAGGGTCAGTCACACTTAATATCTTATTACAGCCAGAGACACATTAGGGTATTATGGTTATTCAGAATAAGCAGAACAAACAGACAAGGGGCAAGAACCCTCAAGTTCGGATCATCATTTTCTTGATTTTGAGAGACATTCAAGGGACGTTGTACAGGGACTGAGTGGTTAGAGTGGGTGAGTCGTTTCGCTGGTTCTATCAATCCTAGAGAAGAACTACTGTGTCCCCTCTTTGCCCTCATGATGGATGTGCTGGGACGCTCCAGGTGGCTTGGGTAGCATTCAGCTGACCTGTGGCTAGAGAGACCATCCCACCTCCCTCACACGTTCAGTCCCAAGTGAATGCTTAAACTCTACATAAAGACATTTACTTAACCCCAAGTTACTTTTTTCTAAAATGATAAAGATAAAAAAGAAGTACATTAGTTTTAAATGTCACAATTAGTTGAATTGGGATAAAGGAGATTTTATAGCAAATGGCAATTTTAGCCATTCTTTTGGACACAATGAGGTGACACTGGCAAGTCAAGGGTGAATGTACTAGAAGCAGAGAACAATTTTCCTCAGACTTCAGGTGGAAAAGACCCATTTTATTTCCCCCTTTGATTTATTAGACTTTATGGGAAATGTAACATGGTATGTCCTAGGTATTAAATCACTGAATGAGGGCATTTCACTTTGAGGAAATCCTATACACTAAAAAAGGAATTTGGCAATTAGTAGGGGAAAATTTGCGCTGCTAGCAAAAGTTTCATTACTTCACAAAAGGCTCTTTTAGTGACACCCACCCCTCAGGCCCCAGTGCTTTAAAAAGAATGTGTGAAGTGAGGAGCATAAGCCTGTTTCCTGAGTAATGACTTTAGGTAAATTGCCACACATATGGCCAAACGTTCTTTGTGTGGGACCGGACCCAGGAGAAATTTATAATTATAATACCTGTGTGTACTGGTATCAAACCTTTCACTCCACTTGAATGCAAAATTGCATGTTAGAGTCCAGACATCAGTGTATTTTTCTCTTGATGCCCTCTGTGCCTCTAAACGAGAGGTTCTCTTGGGTAGCACCTTTTCCTTCATGAGGAAAACATTTGCAAATCTTGTGATTTTTGTTTAACTTTGTTATTACCAGAAAATAAGGGGCCGCGTATGGTGCATTCTTGGAGACCGAAAGAACTAAGAGGGTTTGGCTGTGGACTGAGTGTTCTGGGGAAGTGTTTGGGAACTGAACTTACAAACAGAAGCCCAGTGTTCAGGGTCCCTAGAGAAATAATGACCAGTCCTGCTCACTGAACGAGCCGTGCTGGGGGCGAGCTGAAATTTTGAGAAAAGGCACAGAGAGACCAAATGTGTTCACAAGGTAGACTGATGTTTCGCCCAAATCTTCTGTCAGGTCTTTTTTAGTTTGTTTGTTTTTTAAATAAGGACATGTAGAGGTTGTTATTTAGAACAACTGATGAGGTCATCTAATGCCTGCATTTGACTGTGGTTTACTGTGAATGGAAATGCAGAGCTGTTTTTAAAATTGCCCTGCAGACTGTTGGACTCCTTGTGGAATGCTGGTCTCACACAGTTCACAGCACAGCTACCCCCTCACTGAGGCTCTTTTCATCTCTGAGCTAGTGACGCTGGAGGATTTTTCTGAAAGTTGTTTGTTGTGCTAGTACTGTCTATTTTGAACAAATGGGTTAGTGAGAACAAAAGTAGAAATACCTGTTTCTCAAACAAGAGGAGGCATAGCTTAGAAAAATCGTCCAACACTTAAATATAGAAAGTTTTCATTGCTCTTTCTTCCATTTCTGTGACACGTATGTCACCTCCCGCCTGAAGGGATCAGGGAGGAGTTTGAAGACTCGAGACCATATTTTACAACATGGTTCTCATTTTTTGCTTGTTGTGTACCCAGGAAACAGAGAACAGAGTGTGGTGTTTGGTTTCCATCTTTCCTGCCCTCTCTTTGCCCCTCTACTTCCTTTCTGCTTCCTCGTGTGGTCTGAGTCTTAATATGTGATATCCAAGAGCAGGTATAATGCTCATTTCCTTTCAGAGTGATTTTCCAGTAAATACACTGACTTCATTGTTCAGAGGAAATTACCCAATTGGTGATGGGTGCTCTCTTATGTGACTTCACCTACATCTGTAACCCAGGTCACCTGTCCTCTTACCCAAATTCTGAGTTGGAGGTGATTTTTACCTTCCTCTGAACACAGACATATTATCTTTAAAATTCATATAGTAATTATAGTATTCTGCCTTCTGGTGTTATTAAGAATGCACCTTATTGCTTCTACATCTACTATTAAATCTCTTGAGAATAAGGATTTTATTGACTACCTACCACAGAAGCAGGAGATTATTCTATATCAGCTGAATGCAATTACTTAAAACAAGTTCTACAAATGCCCTGCCCGATGTGGTATTCATTGACCACATGCAGGAACAGTGTTTTTGAAATGTGACTAAGTGTTACATTTTGAAATATTTGGGGCATCTTGGTCTAAATAAATATAGCACTAATAACTGTAAAAAAAATAAATTTTCTAGGGAGAGTTTTTTTTTTTTAGGTAAGATAGTAAATGTTAAGACAGTAAATGTTTTAGTTGGATAGTTTCGAAACACAAACGCAGAGTGATTGCAGACTCATCAGTTTGTGCCTATTGTCTGTCCTGATTATTTTTAACCTCCTCTCCTTCTATTCATAAAAATGACTCATAGCAAGTGATATGGTCACACCAATGTTAATCAGGATCAGCCTTTGGAAATGGGACTTCTGTTGAATTAAGTGTTAGATCACAGAGTCTTATCTTCACTATTGAAGATTTTGTCATCTAAAACTGAAAATTCTAGAAATAGTATTTAGCGTGCCAGCAGGGTAAATCTTCTGTCATGTTAAGAACATATACAGGGGTGACCTCACGTTCTCATTTCTAACTTCCTTTCCTGGCAACGCCTGCTCAGTATCTCTGAGTTCATCTTCCTTTGTACAAGGGTCAGAAAAGGAATAGAGGACACGTCTTCATATGACATAGGTCACAAATGTCCTCTACAAGAGTGAATCAATCACAACTACTTATATAACAAGGTTGGCAGAAGTTTTCATCTCAGATGTTATTTAAAACACAGAAAGACTTCCCATCTCTGGTGATTAAAGCCTAAAACCCACCATCATTAGAAAGTTCACAGGGGCAGAGTGTTTTATTTCTGACTGCTGCAATGACGATGTTGAGACACACTAACCAAAACAGTAAAAGAGAATTCTTTCCTTACAGTCTTGAACTGCTTAGTAACCGGAAGAGGGTGCCTGTTCTTTCAAACACTTCCATAGAACAAAGAAGACAGCAGATGCAGTTCAACAACCCATCCAGTAGGGAGAAGCCACTAGCTCCAACACTGGAATCTTTGTCTCCATCAGTCTCATTCTCTCTAACTTTCCTGCTAGTTGAGTGTCCTCTAGTGGTAACTTACCTCATTCATGAGCAGGTGGGCACAGGAAATCAATCAACTGTGAGATCCACACAGATGGTGGTCTTTCCACTAGCCCTTTATAATGCAAACAGAATCTTCAGGCCTACTAACTGCCACGGAATATATACTCTCTGCAACCCCCTGAATAAGAGACGAATGAGACCATTATATGGATGAGGAAACTGATGTTCAGGGAGCCTAAATGGTATGCCATAAGAGAAGATGCAGGGTTGAAAATTAGAATTCTTGAGCATTGGTACGGACAGTTGGTTTTGTTTTGTTTTGTTTCACTATTTAACTGTGTTTTGTTTTTTTTTTTTTTTTTTTTTTTTTTTTTTTTTTTTTTTTTTTTTTTTTTTTTTTTTATCACTTTCTGCCTCCAAGAAGTAGACATTTTCTAACTCCAAATGAAGCAAACAGGTACATCACCTTTAATGCTGAATATATTCTGTCTTACTTCATTTATCTCTGACCTTCCTGACAAGGACTGGGAAGCCACAGGATGTGGTGAAAAAGAGCTGACTTTGAACTTAGTTACACCTGGGTTTAAATCCTAACTCCATCACTTTACCATCTCAATAAATATTTATTGAGGACCATATTTGAGGACCTACAATTATAGTTTTGTACAAGAAAGAATATATTTTTTGTAAAGTTTTAACTTTTTTGACTGATTCTCAGTTTTTTCATTTCTGAAAGAGGGTTGGGTATACCTCTAAATATTTGTGGAAGAAAATGTTTAAAATCACTCAATGTATTATGAAAAGATGAGCATACGGTAATTAAGGGCAAAATGGCGACCCAGTGCAGAGCAGGTTTTACAGGCTGAGGACAATATAATTGGTCCAAAATTTTCAGAACCTTCTTTTGAGTCATCTGTCTGTGGATGTAAGAGAGTACATCATCCCATATTTCAGCTAGCTAAGTCTTGAATTCTTTTTGTGATATTAAAGGAATGGGTTGTCTCTTAACCGTTGACTTTGCTATAGGCAGAACATTTATGTGCCCCTCAAATTCATATGTTGGAGTTGGAACTCTCAGTGTATGACTGATATTAGAGGGTAGGGCCTTAAGAAGGTGATTAGGTCATAAGGGTGGCATTGTCACAAATAGCATTAGTGCCCTTATAGAAGAGACTCTTGAGAGTTCCCTTGCCTTTTCCACTAAGTAAGGACACTGTTAGAAGATGGGTCAACTGAGGAAGCAAGTCCTCACCAGACACCAAATCTGTCAAGAGTCTCGATCTTGGACTCCCCAGCTTCTCAAACAATGAGAAATACATTTCTGTTGTTTAAAAGCCACTGCCCAGTCTATGCTCTTTTGTTATAGCAGCCTGAATGGACTAAGACAGACTCCAAAGTCTGGGATTTAGCCAGGGTCTCCAAAATGAGAATAGTTTGTATTTGTAGAATTTGGCATCAGAAAAATTCTCACAGAAAGGTTGATATCTAGATATTGGAGATGGTATCTTTGGAGAAAGATATCTAAAAGTCTGAATAGTAACATGTTTTTCCTGTGAACAACATTTTATATTATAGTGGTTATAATCTCATATTAATTTAGACCTTTTGACCTTGCAGAAGCATACTGTTCCTGAAGGAATTTTTTCTTTCCTTTTTCTAATACAATGAGAACACTAGGAGACTAAAGAATTATAATATGTTAGAGCAAAAATTATAAAACGTTAGAAAAAAGTTAAGGATTTCCTAATCCGATCTTCTTGCTTTATAGATTGGAACACAAGATTGGTATATATATCTTGTCCAAGATCATTCTTCAATTAATTTATTCAATAAATATTTTATAGCATGCCTAGTACATGCTTATACATGTACATTCTGCCTAGGGATCACAGCAGTGAGTAAAACAGAATTGTCTCTCCTGTTTTCCATTTTCTAATGGGACGGCCATATTGAATAAGAATTAGATAAATAAATATATCAGGTAATGGGCAATTATAAAGTGTTAAGAAAACATAACTAACCAAGGTAAAGGATAGCAGGTGATGATGGGGAATACTCTTTTTGATAGAAGGTTTGGTGATGGTGACATTTGAGTAGAATCTGAAAGAGGTGAGAAGGTGACATCCATTCACTTGATGGAGTCATTGCTGTGACCCCCTAGGTGGACAGTACGTATAAAAGCACATGATTGCTGTACTATAAACATTCCAGGCAGAGGGAACAGCAACTACACAGATCCTGGTTGGACTCACACTCAAAGGCCAGAGTGGGGGTGACCAGAATGCTGAGACAGGGGAAGCATGGCAGGGAATGTGACCTGAGAATAATGAGGGGAGAAGACACATCAGACAGGCCCTAGAGAGTGTTGAGGAGAGGAGTGACATGATTTATTTATGTTTCACAGGATGACTCACAAACCAAGCTCAGACTAGTACCCGGACTCTTTTAGATCACATTGGTCCTCCCACTAGATCATGAAGCACCTTACTCCACATTCGCAGTCCAACCTAAAGGACAGATACTGGAAGGTTTTAGGAAATCTCTGTGTTTATAATTTTATGAAGTTTGGTAAACATATTTAAAAAACATGCTCACACTTTTCCTTTTTCTTATCTCTTTAAGGGAGGAATAGTATTTACTAACCAATAATTTTTATGATTAAAAACAGTATTTAAGGAAAATAAGCCAACATGCCTCATGCTGAGAAAGTGTGCACCCTTACCTTGGGTTTTAACTGAGAAGAAAAAGAAGCTACCCTGAGATGATTTTGTCAGTCCTCTGCCCATCCACGCTGTTTGCTTCTGCGTGTCACCTACTGTGTGCTCCAGCCAGAGGTCACCAGCGTACACCCTCCTCTATGGGACTTAACCAAAGAGATGTTAAAGCAATTTTGAAATGCACAAAGTTAGAAGGATTCTACACTTGTGAGAAAGAAATTAGCTGCCCTTTCTTAAAGTTGAGATGATTTCTTTTTCTTCCTTTCATCTCTTACTTGATTTGACCCACATTTTTCTTTCATTTAACATTGTTATTTTATAGATTGGAGGACAAGTGGGATTGTGTGTCTTACCTTAGGTCATTCTTTAGTTAGCTCATCCAACACATGTCTATAGTACCACAATCATGTGCCTACCTATGTGCTGTTCACCTAGGGGTCACAGCAATGACTCCATCAAGTTGTGCTGAATTTATTATTGCATTACCGACTGGAATTCTTTCAGTTTTCAGGATTCTCTATGGCCATAATAAGTTGCTGTGGATTGAAGACCTCCTTGGGGCTAGACCCCTTACATACTTGCCTGCAAGGATACGATGCTGGCATCCCATTTACAGGAAACCAGGACTCAGAAAGGTTAAGGACGGGCGTGCATAGCCACTCACTCAGCAAGTAGCAGAGCTGACGTGTGAACCTTGTCTGGCTTCACGGCTGGCCAGTTTTTGATCTGTGCCACATGGTGGCCCTGATTAGTGGAGAATTTCTATTAATTAGGGGGATTTGATGGAGCTATGCTTGCAAGGGTACCTTTGTGTTCTGCTGCATTTAAATACTTGTTTTAGAGAAAAGGAATCACAGAATTCATATTAGGCAAGATTTTAAAGGCCATTAGTATAAACTCACTATTGATTGCTGTAAAAGCTTGTCAAATGATTTTTTTTCATGCTGCTAAATTTGTGTTCTCTGCATGATATGATCTCTTCGTCATTGGCTGTTTAAAAATTATGAGGTTCTTTCTTAATCTGAGTCAACGTCAGCCTCCTTTGCAGTTTGAAGCCCTGGGACAGTATCTGCCATGTATTAGAAGACAAGGATCATGGTCCCATTAGTTTTCTTTACTAGATTACTTGGGATTTTTTTTTTTTGTTTCTCATATGATGCAGTTTGAGGTCAGGTTTGCATCCAGCTTGAATTCTTCTGCATACATTTGACTGGCTCTCTGTCCTTTTTAAGGAGAGTCATCTAGGACGGAAGGCAGCTTCCTTAGCGGAGTCAGGCCATGAGTCTGAGTGTAAAGTCATGCTGCTGTTGACTCAATGTTGAGGTTACCACTGACTAAAACCCTGTTGTCTATTTTGCCCCCATTACTGCTGATAAAACACATCTTCCTCATCGTATACTAGTACAGTTCTTCATTCTGTTTGCCAACATTTATCTTTATTGGGTTCCTTGCATTAGATCAGTCCACTGCTCAAAATTATCAGAATATTTTGAATTCTAATTTTAAGACAACAAAATAAATACCTCTTATAAGAAAAGCACTTGACTTGTTATAAATTTTTTATTTCTTTTGCATGATGTTACTTATTTTCAACATGTAAATGATGTTTGAGCACGTTTACAAATATAGCAATTACTGAGGCCCCAAGCTAGGTAAATGGTAATGACGGTAGGTCCAACTGATTTTTCCAAAGTCTTGAATAGATTTTATAACACCCACTTGTTATTGTGGAAGTAAATACATCACAAAACAAATATTGTTTGGGAGCATAGTTTTTTTTTTCTATGTGCTTTATTATTTGCAGTACCATTCTAGATAGTTGTGTCTAGAATAAAAGTTCAAAACATTACACAAGTACATCATTTTATTATTGAGATAATAGCTCAAACATTTTCTAAAAATATGGTAACACTGAAAATTTTGGGGTACACCCTTATGGCTTAGGCAGCTAAGACGCTGGTGTGCAGAACACATACAGTCTAACGACCCAAGTTCGAGGCCCAAGGCCAGGATGAGAAACCAAAATAACAGTTAACTGAATAAAGTTGTTTTAAAAATTTCTCAGGATAAAGAATAAACAGTAAGTTTGGTGAGTGGTGATAGTATTTAAGAAAAACTAAAGAAATAAACATTTTAGTTAAAAATAACTAGCAATTTGAAGTCAGCAAATTAGGCTTATTAAACAAAATATTCTTGGCAAAGTTACAAAGTCAAGGATATCTTCAAGTTTATTCATCATATTTGCAATGGATTTTTGAGTATTCCAAAAGTGACTCTACCAAGAACTACAAAGAGACATATACTTCTGTTGTTCTATTTTTACCCCATTACCACAGTTTTTATTGTGATAGCTTTGGAGGTTATAGTTAGTGAAACTACTATTATATGATGATAGACATTCCTCAGTTATAGTTTTGTCAATCTGTTTATTTATTCTCATTTTTTTACAGAAGAAATCTGTGAATTTTTATTTAAAACTCTTAGGAATTTGAGTGGAATAGTGTTAAATACATATATTTTAATAATCTTAATCTGGAAGAACTGACAAATCTATAATATAATATTTTCCTGCCAAGTTAAATAGTATTTATTTACAATTAGTTTTAGGTTATTTCATGTCCTTTGCCAAAATTTGTAATTTGCATCAAAAATAATTACACATTTCTGGTAAGATAATTTCTATGTAAGTTGGGTATTATTTCTGTGATCACAATCACCTTTTGCATTATATTTTCTTTGTTTCGACTTCTACAAAAGCACTTTATTTTAGAACCTATCACCTTTATAAATTCCTATTCTAATTTTCCAGTTAATTCTCTGGGGTTTTCTAAACAGACAATCTACTAATAATCATAATTTCGTTTCTCCCTTAATCATAGTTTACAATCTCTTATCTGTAACTCAACTTGAAAATGCAAGTTTGTAAGTTTGACTTAGAAAATCTGACTAAAATCTGACTTGAATGGATGTGAGATTGTGTAGTCTTATGTTTCCATTTTGTATTAACAGTCATACATTTTAAAGTAGAAATTCACTGATTACATGCAGTTTGCTGCATCAGTTTGTTATTACATGATACATAATAAATTACTTTTCCAAAAGATGAAAATTTGTTTTTTAAACTATTCAAACTATAAATACCAGTTGAAGGAACCATTTGTCTTGATTCTAAGGAGATATAAAATCCCTCTCTTCCTAAGAAGATGACATAATTTATGTAGAGAACTTCTCAAATTTGAATATATCTAGTTCCAGAGTCAAAAAATGAATATAGACTATATTTATATCTGTTTTCTGGCTATTTTTCCTCATTGAGTTGACTAGAATTTTCAGTGTTGAACAGTGATAACTTGTATTTTTTATTATTTTTGACTTAAATAAAAATGTGATGATTAAATGTCTTAGAATTGAGTATAATAATGGATAAAATCAGGATAGATTTTTTATCATGATGGAAAACCTACCTTTCTAAAATTACTTTTCTAAAAGAGATGGAAGTTTTCTTTGAAATATATGATATACATATACATATATCATATTTTTCATACTTATAGAGAGAGTGGATCATATTTTCATATTTTTTTCTTTGTCTTTGTGGTGGTTCACCATCAATTCTTCACCCCTCTAATGACTCTACAGTTCCTCTCACTAAAAAGAAAGAATATTCTTTCTATATTCCTTGAGTTTGGATTCAGTAGCAGCTTATTTTGGTTAACAGATCAGGTAGAATTGATGGTGTGCTAGTTCTGAATCTATGGCTTAAAAAGCTTTGGGTATTTTCATTTCCTCTCTTATATCCCTACTCCATCACGAGAACAGTGTGCTTTGCTTGACTGCTGGTTCAAAGATGATGAGAGACTTGAAAAACAGAGCCTCTCCAGCTGAAGTCAGCCAAGATCAGTTAATCTCCAAGCAACCCTTAAGATTTGAACTAATGCTTCTTGTTGTCTGTGACTGAAATTCTGTTGTACAGCATTTTTGTAGCAGTCATTGACTGACGTACGCATATTATTGGCTAATTATCTTTACTGAATTTATGGTAATAAGCTGTTTTGCATTCCAGAAATATGTCTGAAATTCCTGAAATGGTAGATATGTATTATCATTTTCACATAGATCTGTATTGTATTTGCTTAATAATTCATTTAGAACATTTGTATCTACATTGATTGATTTTATTGGTGTATTTTTCTTTCTGAAATAGGATGCTAAGGTTATGCCATAATCATGAAAATCTATTGGGATGCCCCCCTATCCCCAATCCCAGTATACAAAAGTTTATCCCACATGCTGATCCATATAAAAGGTCTCATGAGTCCCTGATGTAATGAAAAAATAAGGAAGGTGTAAGGGGTTAAGAAATTTAATATGATTTAATTTAAAGAATAGTCTTTAATATTGAGGCTTATACGTCCTATGTTTTCAGTGTTAGAATTTTTATGTTTTAATGAAGTTTTGATAAGTGGTTTTAAAAAGAATATTTATACTATTAAAAAATTTAATTCTATTGTAGTCTTTCCAACTCCCCTTCCAAGCCTTCCCTACCAGTTTTCATGGTTTGTGAAATTCCAAGTTTTCCAATTGTTCTAAAACAATCTAAATAAACATTTTATAAATATAAAACTGTGACTTAAGAATTGGAGTTACTCTGAAGCAGTGTTAGTGTTTGAGAGCATGACTTCAAGCTGTACAGACTCCCAGCAGCCACCTAAATGAAGAACAGGGCCATAAGTTGGTACAGCATAGGTTTGTTGTGAGGTAATATGTTACTAGGTATATAGTATAATATTATGCATATAGTAAATACTCAATAAATACTAGTTACTTACATATGATTTGACATTGTTCTCTTTATCAAATCTATTTTGCTACTGATTATATTTTTTAAACTTTTATATTGAAATCTAGACTCTAGAGAATAGCATATAAATCAGTTTATCACTTGATTAATTAAATAAATTGAACAACTCATCTAACCACCCAAGTCAATAAAGAATAGTTTAAGTATCTCTTCAAGAATTTCCTCTAAAAGATGAAAACAACATTTTACCATGAAAGTTAGCCTTTATCCCTGAAGCTAACCACGATCCTATTTTTTAAAATCATAGATTATTTGCCTCTTTTTGCAGTTCTTATAAACAAAAGCATATGATCTGCATTCTTTGTCTGGAGTCTTTTGCCTCACATTATATTTGTGAGACTCAGTTGTGTTGGTGCGTGTAGGTATAGTCTTTTCTGACTTATTACTAAGTAGGAATCAGTTATATGGAGAGAGCATGTCTTATCTATTCATCCTGATGTTGATAGAAATTTAGTTTGTGTCCAATTTCATACTTAGTATTGTCAAGTCTATTATTATTCTATTTCTCTTTACAAGAACCAATGTTTGTATTTGTTAATATAGAGTTTATTTAGCCTACTGGTTTTATGCTACTTATATTCTCATCTTTGTCAATTCACTTTTTTCCAGCAATTCTTCCCCCTACATTTAAGTCAGAGTTCTTGGTTCACTTACTTTCATTTCTTGTCTCAAATGAACTTTTCCACGAGGTGAAATCTAAGTCTGTCAGGGGTAAAAAATTGTGCATATTTTTCTGAACACATTCTTAAATGTTATTTTATGATGATGAAATTTTATGTTTCTTTATGCTCATTTTTTTGGGATTTGCGAGAGTTTTACAATTGCTACCATCAAATGCTATGTAAATCTGAAAGTCTGCTGCACTGAAAATCTACCGTATCCACCCTCTTGTTCATATATTTATCCACTGTCCCACCCATGCAAGCATCTTCCCGCCATGTTCAAATCCGTCCATGTGCCCATCCATTCATCCATCCACCTGTTTTTATGTGTGAGATAGCCACAAGATGCTGGAAAAATTTAGGTGAACAAGATGTAAAAGCTTTCTTAAAGACAAGAGGTATCCACTGAACAAATAAAATAGGTACTGATAATACTGATTGGCACTTTAGAGAAGCAATTCTGACTGCAAAATGGAGAACGAATTGCAGTTAAACTAATTAGAGTTTAGGAGTCATTGTTCACTGTAATGGTGACTTGTAGCTGCTCACTGGTAAGTAAGAACTGCTGGGAAGTAACAGGGGTGTTCAGAGGAAGCAGTTTTTATTACAGGAAGACTTCACCATGCACCAGACCTGTATTTTTGGCATAAGCATAAGAAACTAGAAGTAACTTAAAGAAGAAGCCTTCCCTTTTTAAAAAAGTCTCTTATTTTAACTTGTAGTAGAATCACTAAAAATGAACATATCTCTAACTAAAGGCTAGTAATAGTTACAAAGTCTTGAAATTTCCAGAGTTGCTTTACATTGACTGTATCTTAGCATTAAACTATTTATTGCCTTTTCCTGTGACATTTTAAATACTAATGTAGCATTCATAGCTCTTTCCCAGAATTCAAATTACATTTTATAGGGAATACTTTAAAATTTTTGAGCCTGCCTACTCATTCAAAGCATTAAGAGTTTACATAGATAATTTGAGACCAGTAAAAACTGTGACTGTGAAGTAATAGAACTAATCTCCATAAGCCACCTAGGAAGTTTAGAGTCCTATTAATTTAATGCTATCTCATATAACCTAATCTTAAAAAAATTCTTTTGGAAATAAAGACTCCATACACACAACTAGTCAAAGCGGAACCATTTGGCAGTGATTTGAGAGGGAATTAAAAGAGGTACATTTTTTTGGATAGGAATTCTGTGGGATCTGCTGGCTTAAGGAGCAATGTGGTGGTTGGCTTTCAGAATCTGCACGTCCCATAGCCTTAGGCTGATGCTTGAACTCATCTGAAGTAGAGGTTGGCTATGTGCAGAAGACGGTTAAGAAAAAGCCAGAGGTGCCATAAAATACTAGGTAGTGATTCAGCAAAGCTCTGAGTCAGTTCTTACCCACAGTCCTGGTGTGGCAGTTGCAGGTCATGGACTATGAAAAGGGACTTGATTGAAAAAATGGGTAAAATTGCATTCTTAGTCCTGGATCTCCTTTTTCTGTGTAAACATTTTCAAATAATTCATTGAAATGTCCTAAGGAGGTCATAATTTGTAAACCCAAGCAACCTAATTAAGGTTTGGTTCCAGGATTTTTTTCTAAAGCATTTCACTAATATGTTATTAAATTGCTCTCCCTCCTGGTTTAGAAGAGAGAGTGGTCACAGAATTGAAAAGATAGTGGTGATAGGCTGGGGGGGGGGGTGAAGGCAGAATGAAGAATTGGGAGACAGAATGAAAAAAGGGCAAGAGAAATGACATGCTTAATTAAAGATAGCTAAAGAGCTGTTTGAGTTCTTTAGATGAAATCTGTCAAAATAAATGATCAAGTCATTACATAGTATCTCCTGGAATAAGCACAGTAACTGAAAAAAGTAAGTGAATTACTTATTAGTCTATTTTAATACAATAGAATTTAAAGTTCTTTTCCTTCTTGTAACGATTATAAGTCAGAGATAAAGTGTTCAATGCTTCTCCAGAGTTTATGAAGAAACGATGACACCAAGATGACAAGCACTGACAAATTATCATTGGAAACAAGAGGAGAATACCGGAATTCTCAGAATAATGCATAACACCTCATCAAGGGAATTTCTCATCTATTTTTTAGACAACTGTGTACCAATAGCTTCCAGTAGAGGGGGTAGAGGTTCAATAACTTGTTTTGGGGGCTTTGACAATCCAATTTTAAAACAATTCACAATGAAAAATCCTAATCTCTTAGGGAAATATTTTTTTAAATCCCTCCTTTACATATTTTCAATATCTAATTCTTGCTTAATTTCTTGGCTGAATGGCGTTGGTAGATATATCTCAACAATTTGCTGTAGTACTCTAAGCCGCTTAAACATGGCGATAGGCTATCATTCTAGGACACTGAACAATTTTAGATATAAGATCAGTGCATGTAGCTGCATGTATACAACTCTGAATAAGAGTTCAATCATCTTCCTGGAGCCTTTTCTTATTTCAACATGGAATCTGCATTCATTGAAGTTACTTCACGCAATTCAAAACTGATATTTAACTCAGTGTAAATCTTAGGTATGAGCAATTTCGAAACCACACAAATACTACTGTTTTATTCATTACGTGCCTTCATCATGAAATATCACCCAACAGCAGATACGAATTGCTTTACCTGAAAAATAGCACTGCCAAAAATGAGGCCAACGCTATCATCATAAGATAATCCTTATGATTATCAGATAAACTATCCTATTTATAGGACTTCTCTCACACTTGTGATACGTTTGACTTTTTAATGTCTTTCTAACATAAAAGGGTGCCTGAGAAAAGCATTTTGGAGGTTTGATAGTTGATAGGAAATCAAGGAATTGAATTAACTAGTAAATGCCCTTCAATCATGTCTTAACTTGGGGAGAGAGGATCATAGTTTTGGTATAAACTCTGCCACTCCTGAACTCAGGTCCTGCCCGAGCATGCCTGCTGAGCGGTGTGATGGTTTGCAGAAGCCTGTTTCTCTGGGGGCTGAGGAGCCTCCTGGGAGACAGCTCAAGCAGAGATGATCACACCAGTAATGAGTGATGTATTATCCTGAACCAGGACTAACTTTTTGGTTTCAGAAGAAAAAGTAGATGCCTGTCTGAATGAATCACCTTTTACATAGAAGCAAAAGTCCAAGCAAGTTGGATGGTGTTTCCCAAGGGGCTCAGCAAGTGCAGCCTGATTCCTGATGCTCTCAGGTGTCCAGGAAAATGCCCACAGGGTCTGCTAATCAGTGATTAGTTGTGACTCAGCTCAAGTAGCCTGCCAGTCCTTCAAATATATAGAAACAACAGCCAATCATTTTCATATTTTGCATAAAGCACCTACACTGAAATTGTTGATTTAATATCAAGTTGCCCCATCCAGTGGTATATTTATGGGCTGTTGGTTTAAGTAACTTAGGTGACAGCTTGGCAACACCAAAGAAAAGCTCTGTGACTAACTTCCAAAGAGGCTCTTTCTCAGGGACTCTATCAAGACCAAAGAGAGACACGATTTTCATGTCATCACTGAGTGTCTTGCTGGAATTTGTCTCTAAGCCTGGCCCGCACTGGGTGGACACCTGGATGTTGTTGTGAGGACACAGAAATGAAGATGGAATGGGCTATTTTATTATTTATCTTTTAATTATGAGATATTAGCTCATTGGCCTGAGTAGTTCTTTAACAGAATGTTGCTAAAGGAGACGGAGGGAAGATCTGCCCCCTTTCCAGGAGAATGCTATGGAACACAGGAACACACCCTCTTTCTGACGGGGGTGGGCAGTGCCCAAGAAGCACGGTGTTGGCTGGAGGTTGTGCTGGCTAGTGGGAAGCGCGAGAGGGGCCTTGGCAAGTCAGCACGTTTGGATTTGTTACTAAGAATAGGTGAGCCACCTACTGGAGGTGCGCAGAAGTACTTGTGCGGAGGTGAAGATTTGGTAAAGGATGAAGTCCTAGCATTGAGCCCAAGAAAACAGAAAATACCAATTAAAACTACACCTTGACCCTAGTCGTGCCTATAAACAGGAAAGACAAGATTCAGCTCACAGTTAGAGAAAAGTGATTCTGGTGTTTAGGATCAATGATGGCGAATTAAAATCAGGAGTTCTTGATGTATCTCTTGACATTTTTTGCAAAAAGTGGCATAGAACATAGAACATACATACATAGAACATAATTTAGAGGTTGCAATACGGAAGTGATTCCTTAGGGGAAGCTTATTGACTGCCTATGATATTTCCAGCACTCACTGGGTGAGAAAAAATAACACTATTCCTGCCATTAGGGGCTTTACTGTAGGAGATAATATAGGTACTGCAACTAATTCAGAGACAAAGTAAAAGTAGAAGTTGGGAATAAATAGATATTCGGTTGTAAACAAATAATACTTGCAATTAGCCCAAATTGGTAGATTTGAGATGACTAATTCCTCTAGGCTAATATGAAATGAGAAAAACACAGCAGAAAGGCAGTGCTCATTCAATTCATCTTCTAAACTCCCTTTCTCTTTGTTTGGATTTTATGCTTATCTGTCACTTTGCTTAATCACCATCCAAGTGAAGACTTGCTGGGCAAACACTGACTCAACTTCTTAGGATCACTACTTAGATTTTTTTTTTTTTTTGTATTTCTGCCAACTCTCTAATTTCACTGTGTTCGAGTCATTTTCATAGGATTAATTAAATTTCTAAGCAATCATCTTTATATTTAAGCTAATCTAAGAAGACATTGATTGCAAAATACACCATTATTTATGTATCACTAAGGAAAAAAAGCTCTTGTCAGTTAAATTAAGCCACTATGCGTTATTATCATATGAAATTAAAAATCAATGCTTATTAAAAGTTTTTAAAGCATTGTTTATATAGAGAATTTTTTCTTCTATCCATCTATGCATACCTTAGAAGGAACATATATGCAAAAGTAATTACTTAAGATATTTTTAAACATTCACATTCAGAATGCAACTCTCAGAATCACTTCTTAACTCAAGAGTTGGTCTTTTTCACCTCATGCCTCCTCTAATAAAAAGAACATCAAGTATTATTACTGCTTTTAAAGTTCTTTATTGAAGACAATACTTAATACACAAATTGTGTGAACCAAAGTGACTCCATCTTGGATAGCACCATCTTAGACCCAAGAAGTTAATTACCTCCTTCCAGGCATTTACTCAGAACCAGTTCCTGGAGCTTTCCACCTGATCCCTGTAATCCAAAGAAATCTGTAGGAGGACATGGACGTCTGGATCTCGCCTCTAGGATACTGCCATCAGTGCTCACACAAGTCTTTCTCTTTGTTAGATGATAAGTTAAATACTGACCAGAGAGGGATATAAGAAGACCCTTTGGTTTTGAGGGTGGAGTGCATCTTGGATTGACAGAAGATCCATTCCCCAACTCGGGTATTGACTCCTGGAGGGAGCCTCTGGACCCCTGTATGTGTTACCTTAATAAATTGATAAATCTTAATAAATCTTCACATTTGAGTAGCTTCCATTTTATTCCAATACCAATATTGTTGTGAGAGTCTTGTGCACTTGTCTTGGTGGAAAAGGCATGCATATACAGGTATATATCTAGAAGTTGAAATGTGGTGTGTTTTAACCATTAGTATGTAAGACCAACAGTTTTACAAAGTAATTATTTCAATTTACACTCCTGCTGCTTTACTGTATCAGTTTATAATTAAATCCTGTCAGGATTTATTAATCTAATAGTTTTAATTAAGTTCCAAGATTTTCTTCCTAGCTATGAATATTCATTTTGAAAGTTTTGATGTTAGTACTTTCTTGATCTTATCAGAAAATAACAATTCAATATAAAAACCAGGATTCCTTTCTTAAGTACATTTTGTCAAATGTCAATGTACTGAGGGAACAATCTTGCTATTATTATTGTTTCACTAGTTGGATTTCAGTAGACTTGCAAATGCCTATTAAAAGAGTCATAAAATTGTGAAATATAAGAAGACTGATTGATGTGTATTTCTAATTGATGACATATCTGGTTTAGCTTGATGATTACCTGATCTGTTGATATTCTTATAATATAAAAAGAGTGAGTAGACATGAACCAGGTATGAACATGATAGACACAAACACCACACATAAAACCAGTATGATATAAAAGAAATAGCTGAAAGCTAAAGAGGATAAAAATGGTTAAAAGTATGATAGCTGGTGTTTGGCCATACATAATAAAATCAAAATGTGTTAAAACCTCAGACGTTTTTCATTTCCTGAAACTGTTAATATTCCTCTTTAGATATATTTCTTATTGTCACAGTATTTTGATACTGAATCAAAACTCTTAAGTCATTTCATATTCGTTTTACTAACATTGCAGTATAATGTGGAGAAGTCTCTGTAATTGTATCATGCTTATGTACTTGTGCTTAGGAAGGAGGCTTGACATATGTCCAGAGAGGGCACTGAAATCACTGAAGTGGTGTCTAGGGTATTTCTTCTCTAAGGTCACTTTTCTGTTGAATGGAAAGCAATTTGGATAAAGATGGCTCAACAGATGGCAGCAATGCTTATCAAAATATCTGTATTTGGCACTGAAAGAATGACTTTGCTTTTGTCAACCATTTAGTAGTGGCCAGTGTTTATATTTCAAGCACACTGTATTTTCAGGTACTCCCTCTAACTTTTTCTAATAACTTTGAAGTGCTTTTGGTCCTTTGTGGAAGATTGTTGAAGAAAGGTGCACAAGAGAAGGAGTTTGAAGACTTTGAAGGAGCAAGAAGTCTGACCCTGCAGAATGATACACTAACAGGTGAAAAAAAACCAACATCTAGGACAGCCATCCAGAGACATATGGGAGGAACAGGCAGTCATCCGTGGTTAAAAGAATCTGAGTGTGGAAGAGAAAAATCAACGGGTTTGGGGACAATGCTTTTCTTTGCATGTTAGAAATAGAACAGAGCCAACAATTTGTTTAGGCAAATGGGCCTACATTCCTTTTTAATTTCTCTGTGTCTTGTTTTCCTGAAGTCTGTTTTATGTGAATAGAAAGAACGTGTCGTTAGTTAATCATGAGACATTAATATGGTAAAATGTCACATGGACTCCCTGAAGTTAAGGACTATATCCAAAGTTTTTCTCTTCTGTGTCCTTTGTAAATCCTGGTGCACAGGAAGTGTTCAAAAGTGAATTCTGAGTAAACTATTTTCAATTGACATTTATAGGTCAGTTGACAGGTGTATAGTAGAAGTCCTCTTGTTTGAGATTATGGTGTAGTTTGTTAGCTAATGGAAAATCTTGATTAAAGCAAGGAATTGTAACATTTTATGCATATCTACCTGAATTTTAAATTTTATTTATTTTAAATTGATTTTTGAAGGAATATTGCATTATAACATTAACTAGGTTTAAGGTATACATGATAGTAAATTTATATCTGTATATAAGACAGTAAGTTTACCATTATTTCCATTTTTTCTTCACTATACAGAATTCTCTTTACCCCATCTGTCCCTCTCCCATCTTCTCCTGCATCCACTGATTTGCTTTTTTTTTTTTTGCTACAAGTCTATTGTTGCTTGATTGAGTTCATTTAAAATTTTTTTTGTTTAATTTAGTTGATTCATTTACTTGCCATCTCTATACAACACATGTGAGTGATACTATATGATGGCTGTCTTATCTCGCTAAATCTAATTCCAGATCCATCCACGTTGCTGCTAATGGAAGGATTTCTTCTTTGTTGATAGCTGTGTAGATTCCATTGTGTATATACACCACATCTTCTTTACCAACTCATGCGATGATAAGAATTTAAGTTGCTTCCAGCTCTTGTCTGTAGTAAATATTGCTGCAAAAACTTGGGGATGCATTTATCTTTGCAAATAAGTGCTGATATTTTTAGGGTAAATATCCAATAGAGGAAAAACTTGATCATATGGGATTTCCATTCTCATTTTTTTGAGTAATCTCCAAAATTTGATTTCCATAATGGCTGCCCTAAACAGTGTATAAAAGCTCCCTTTTCTCCATATCCTCTCCAACATTTGTTGTTTCCGTTCTTTTGCATAGTAGCTATTCTCACACGTGTGAGGTAATATCTCATTGTTGTTATGATTTTCATTTCCCTAATGACAAGAGAAGCAGAACATCTCTTCATACGCCTGTTGATCATTTGTGTGTCATCTTTAAAGAAGTGTCTATTAAGATCATCTGCCCATTTTTTTAATTGAGTTGCCAGGTTTTTGTTGTTGGGTTTTATGAGTTCTTTGTATATTCTGGATATTAATTAACCCCTTGTTAGAAGCGTAATCTTCTCCCATTTAATTGGATGTCTTTTGTTTTGATGAAAATTTCCTTTGCTTTGCAGAAACTTTTTAGTAAAGTGTAATCTCATTTGTGTCTTGGATTTTATTTCTCTTGCTATTGAAGTTGAGTTCCTAAAGATTTCTCTTAGGCCAATGTCCTGTAGTGTTTTGCCTGTGTTTTCTTCTATGCATTTTACAGTTTCCAGCCTGACATTAAGTCTTTAATCAATTTTGAATTAATTGTTGTGTTTGGTATTAGGTTGTGATCTAGTTTCAACCATTATATGTGGCTGTCCAGTTATTCCAACATCATTTATTGAAGAGACTATCCTTACCTCACTGCAAGCTTTTAGTTCCTTTGTCAAAAATTAAATGTTCATATATGTGTAGGTTTATTTCCAGGCTCACAATTCTGTTCCATTGATCTGTACTTCTGTTTTTAATCCATTACTATGATGACTTGATTGTTATTCCTTGCATAGAATTTGAAATAAGGCAGCATGATACCTTCATTTCTGCTTTTTCCCCCTTAGGTAGGATTATTTTTTGCTATCCTGGGTTTCTTGTAGTTCCAAATAAATTTCTTGACTTTTTTTGTTCTATTTCCGTGAAGAGTATTTTCAGAATTTTGATGGGGATAGCATTAAATATGTATATGTCTTTAGATAATATGAACGTTCCAACACTGTTCTTTCAGTTCATGAGCATGGAATAACTTTCCGTTTCTTGCATCATCTTGTGTGTTTTTGTTTTTGTTTTTTTTTACAATGTCTTAGAATTTTCATTGTACAGGTTTTTCACTTCTTTGGTTAAGTTTATTCTAAGGTATTTCATTCTTTTTTGATGTAATTGTAAATGGGATTGTTTTCTAAGTTCTCGTTCTGAAATGTCATTACTTGCATATGGAAATGCAATATATTTTTGAATATTAATTTTGTAGTCTGCTACTTTACTGTATTAGTTTATAATTTCTAGTAGATTTTTATTTGAATCTTTTGATTATCATGTCACCTGCAAATAGTGATAGCTTCACTTCTTCCTTTTTACTTTGGATACATTTTATATCTTTTTTCATGTCTGATTGCACTGTCCAGGACTTCCAACACTATTTTAAATAGTAGGAATAATAGCAAACATCATTGCTTTGTTGCTTTCAGTTTTTCTCCATTGAGTATGATGTTGGCTGTGGGTTTGTCATAACTAGTCATTATTATCCTTTTTTATATTGAAGCACATTCAATCTGTACCTGTTTTGTAATTTTTTAGATTTTTTAAACATAAAAGGGTGTTGATCTTATCCAATGCTTTTTCTGCATCTGTTGAGATCATTATGTGCTTTTTTTTGTCCATTTTTGTTGATGTAGTGTATCACAATTATTGATTTGAGTATGTTGAACCATACTTGCATCCCAGGAATAAATCCCACTTGATTGTGGTATATGATTCCCTTAATATATTGCTGAATTCAGTTTGCTAGTAGTTTGTTGAACATTTTTGCATTAATAGTCATCAAAGATATGGGTCTGTAATTTTCTTTTTTGGTGCTGTCTTTATCTGATTCTGATATCAGAGCAATTTTTACATCATAGAAATTGCTTGCAAACTTTCCATATTCTTTAATTTTTTGAAATAGTTTAAAAAGGATTTGTATTAATTCTTTTTTGAATGTTTGGTAGAATTCACCAGTGAACCCAACTGATCCAGGGTTTTTACTTTTGGGGAAATTTTAAATTACTGTTTCCATTTTCTTACTTGTCGTCAGTTTGTTCATGATTTCTATTTTTCCTGGTTTAGTCTTCAAATATCATGTTTCCAAGAATGTGCCCATTTCTTCTAGGTATCCAATTTGTTGTCATATGCAGTTTTATATAGTATTGCTTATGATTCTCTGTATTTCTGCTATATCTGCTGTGATTATTCTTCTTTCATATCTAATGTTATTTGTGTTTTTTTTCTCTCCTAATTATTTGTGTGTTTGGCTAGTGAACTATTTTTTGTTTATTCTTTCAAAAATCCAACTCTTGGTTTTGTTGATTTTTTTGAACAGCCTTTCTACATCTATTTCATTAATTTCTGTCTAAATTTTGCTGTCTCCTTCTACTAAATTTTGCTGTCTTTTTCTTTTTCTTTTTTTAATTGTTGAACTGATTGATGTTCTTTATTTATTATTCAAAACAAATGTAATACACTACATCAAGAAAGGGAAAATAAAAAAATTCTATGATCATATCAATAGATGCAGAAAAAGCATTTGACAAGACTCAATACCCATTCATGATAAAAAAAAAAAAACCCCTTAGCCAAAATAGGAATAGATCACTTATGCGTCAACATATTAAAACCTATATATGACAAACCCACAGTCAACACAATAATCAGTGGTGAAAAATTGAAAGAACTTTCCCTAAGATCTGGAATTAGACAAGGATGTCACTCTCATTGCTACTTTCCACATAGTTCTGGAAGTCTTGGCCAGAAATAAAGCAGAAAAATAATGTTAAAGAAATCCAATTTAGATAAGAAATAAAACTATCATCATTTGCAGATCACATGTTATTAAAACTAGATCCCCTAAAGAATCCGCCAATAAACTTATAGAAATAATAGATGAATAAAGCAAAGTGGCAGGATATAAAATCAACACATAAAAATTAGTAACATTTCTATATGCAAAAAAAAGAAGTAAATGAAAAAGAAAGGGCAAAATCTCATTCACAATAGCATCAAAAAATTTTTTTAAAATGCCTAAGATAAATTTAACAATGGAGGAGAAAGACCTCTACAATAAAAACTATGACAATTAGGGTCATTATTGATGATGTAGCTGTTTAATGTCATTTTGTTATTTGTCTTCTGTGTGTTGTTCCAGACTGTGTCTTTGGTCTTCTCTTTCTCTTCTTAGGTGAATGTGGTTGTGTTTTGATTGTTTTTTTCTTTGCTTTTCTTCTGGAGCTGAATTTTGAGGTTACCTTGAAGTCATCATTAAGAATTCAATGTTTATTCCCTATTTATATGTAAAAGCAGATTAATTTTCCATTCATTCTAACCATCTACATTTTTGCTCTCTTCTCCTCCCCACTTTTTATATTTGCTCTTACTGTTTTTAAGTGGAGTTTCTTTACACTTTATATAACATCTTTTAGTATTTTTTGTAGAGCTTGTTTTGTGGTGATAAATTACTTTTAACTTTTGCTTATTGGAAAAGTTTTATTTTTTAAATCACTCCTTCAGTTCTGAATGATAATCTCACAGGATATAGTATCAGTATCCAAGCTTGAATATTCTTTTCTTTCAGTCTTTTGAATCTATCATGTCATTCCTTCCTGGCCTCTAGAATTTCAGTTGAGAAATCCACTTACAATCTTGTGGGAACTCCTTTACATGTGACTCATATTTCTCTGGATGCTTTTAAGATTCTTTCTTTACCTTGTGTTTTTGGCATTTTGATGACAGTGTTTCTAGGTGTAGGTCTGCCTGGGTTTCTTTTATTTGAGATTTTTTGAGCTTCCTGGGTGTGGAAGCTTGCTTCATTCTTCAGGTTAGGGAAATTTTCAGATATTTATTTCTTCAGATATGTTTCTGCTCTCTTTTTTCTCTCTTATCCTTCTCATATCACTACCATATGAGTGATGTTCTTCTGATGTCATCCCGTAGCTCTTGAATGCTATCTTCATTTCTTTTCTTTCTTTTATGTTTTTGCTGGTTTGCTTGAATGCATTTATCTGCCCTATCTTCTAGATCACTGACTCTGTTGGAGGCTTCATCCATCCTTTTCTTGAGTCCCCCTATTTAATTCTTCAGGTCAGCTATCGTGTTCATTTCTTTGACGTGTTTTGAGCTGCTTCATTTCTTGTCTCTTTTTTGTTGTTCTTTTTTTCTTGCTTTAATGTTTTTCTTGATTTCCATCAGCATGATTATCACTATTTCCCTAAATTTATCCTCAGGTAGCTTGCATTATCTTTTGAATATAGATTTTCCCCTGGGTTTTTACATTGGATTCATCATTTTTGGTATATTTCTGTGTCTTTGCTCTGTTGGCCTTCTGTTTGCATTTCTGTGTCTTAGGGCTCCCTGCAGTGATGGCCTTGTGTAGGGCATTGACTTGCATCAAGTAATTCTATATCTTGGTTTGGACACTGGGATTTTGAGTTTTGTGGTGTCACCATTGGTTGGATTTGTTGAAGCTCTTATGTGGGTCCTCTGTTGCTTCTCAAAAGTTCAGTCTATAGGGCTGGAGTTTGTGTGAGCAATGAAGCGCCTTCCCCCACTTCCACCTCCCAACCGCAATGACAGCTATGCTGTTGGCCCAGGGAAATCAGACTGCAGTTTAACCTCCACCCACAAGGTAGCACTAGTGGGTAGTGTTGATGGTTTCTCCCTCTTTGAGACTTTCCTCTTCCTTTAAGCCTAAGGTCAAGATTTCCATGGGGCAGGTCCTTTTACTCCTGGGCAATATGGTGGGCGATTCGCCTAGCCGCCTTTGGTTGTGGGGCACCCAGTATAATTTTCTTGCCAGGTCTCCTGTTCAAACCACCATGGTATTGGCCCTCCTTCCCCTCTGCACCTAGACCGTCTCCCCCGGTTTCTTGTCCTGGTCCTACTGGGTGGGCTCTCCGCTGCTTTTGCAATTGCTGGGAGGAATGATTCTTCCCACAATTCCACCCCCTCCACCATGGCTGGAATCCCGAGTCTGAGTCTGCAGTGTATCTCTGAACCCAGCCATTTTCACTTACCCTTTGTTGTCACAATTACTGCTATGTCTCTACAACCTCTGTGCCTGCTTTTCATCTGTGTTTGTTTCTGGAAAATAGATGATTTCCTAGTTGCTCTGTGGGGAGGATATGAGTCTTGCTCCTACTCTGTGGGGAGGATATGAGTCTTGCTCCTACCTGATTGCCATCATGACTGGAAGTCTGTGATAGCTCTTTTTCTTCTTTTTTCTAATTCACCTAAGTGAAATTTTATGTTTTTTATTTGTTATTCTGCTTGTTTCCTTGTTTTCTTGTTCTACCTTGTTTACGATGGTAGGATTGTACAACTATAAATTTTCCTTTTATAACTGCTTTTGCTGTATCCCATAGATCCTGATGCTTCATGGCTTCATTTCATTTGACTTTAGATATTTTTATTTCATCTTTGATTTCCTCCTTTACCAGTATTTGTTCAATAACATGTTGTTTAATCTCTCCTTCTGCAATTTTCATCTTCTTCCTCTTGGCTGATATCGTTTGATGCTCTTGTGATCAAAAAAATTACAGGCATAATTTCAGTCTTTGAAAATTTATAGAGACTATGTGTGTGTCAACATATGGTCTATCTTGAGAATGTTCAGTGAGCACTTGAAAAGAATGTGTAGTTTATCATTTTAGGGTAAAATATTCTTTATATATCTATTAAGTCCATCTCTTCTAATTTGTTGTTTAAATATCCTATTTCTTTATTGATTTTCTGTTTGGATGATGTGTGTTTTGTTGAGAACGGAGTGTTAAAGTTCCCTACTGTTGTGTTGCTTTCAATATCTCTATTTAGATCTGTTAATATTTGCTTGATATGTTTGAGTGCTCCTTTATTGGGTGCATATATATTAAGTGTTATATCTTTCTTTGTCTTCATCCCTTTATCATTATAATGACCATTTTCATCTTTTGTCACCTTTTTTGGTGGAAGTCTATTTTATCTGAGATTAATATAGCAGTTCCTACTTTATTTTAGATTCACCATTGCCTTTGAGCACTTTACTCCATCCCTTCACTTTGTCTATGTTTGTCTCTACATCTTAAGTGCTTCTTACAAACAGCATATAGTTGGATCTTTTTTTCATAACCCATCTTGTTACATTGTGTTTTTAATTGGTGAGTTTAGTCTATTTCCATTCAGAATGATCACTGGTATTTGAGGACTTGTTACTGACATTTTATTTTTCTGTTTTCTGACTTTGTCTATTTGTTACCTTGTTTAGTTTCTTAAAAAGTTTATTCTCGTGGTAGCGCACTGAGCTTTTGTTTGTTGGGAAAACCTCTTGGATCTGAGAGAAAGTTTTCCTGAATATAGCAATCTTGGCTGGCAGTTTTTCTTGTAGTATATTGAAAAACATACTCCATTCTGTTCTGACATATAGGGTTTATGTTGAGAAGTCTGATGAATAACATTATGGGAGTATCTTTGTATGTTACTTTTTTCCCTGACCGTCTTTAGAATTCTTTCTTTGTCTTGGACTTTTGATAGTTTCACAACATATGCCTTGGTATAGGTCTTTTTAAATTTATATAACTGGGGATTCATTGACTTCATCGACTTGTATATTCATTTTTTTCTCTAGGTTTGGGAATTTTTCAACAATTATTTCTTTTAATATATTCTTTATTCCCTTCTTTTTCTCTTTACTTTCTAAGATACCCATTATATTTGTATTACCTTTTCTAATGGAGTCAAATAGTTCTTGGAGTGTTTCTTATTATTTTTTTAAATATATTTTATCTCTCTCTCTTCTTCCAATAGGCTCCTTTCTATATTGCTATTCTCCAGATCACTGGTACTTTCCTCCATTTGGTAAATTCTGTTTCTATAGCTTTCTTTGTTACTCCTGATCTTGTTTATTGCCATATGTACTTCCTGAAGTCTCTGTTACTCTTTTTGTAAAATTTCAATTCTGCTTTCTGCTCCTAAAGTGTATTTTTAAATTAATTGACGTGTTTTTCTGAGTTCTCATTTAGCCCTTTGAATTTCTTTATCACTGAAACTTTGGATTCTTTATATTAAAAGAATCAGTCTACCGTGTCTTCAAAAATTGGTTTCTGATGAGCTGTCATTTTCTTGTTTCCTTAACACCTTGAGATTTCAAATTGTATTGCATTCTTTTTTTCGCCATAGTATGGGTCCTTGTTGATGAGCTTCTAGATTTTTGGTTTTTTTTTTCCAGTTGTTGCTCTATTTTTGTTTTATAGTTTTGAACCTTACAGTCTTCCATAGTGTGACTTTTATTATGTCAGGGAGTGGAACATGGCTTCTGGGTGGGGTTGGGTATGAGGGGTGGGGGAGCAAGGCATCTGTTGCAGACTGTGGGTACTTGTTCCTGCTGGCAGCACTCAGGCCACCTCTTCTCTATGGGCCACCAGACCTGTGTGCAGACTGTATACTGGAGTGTCCTTCCACTGTAGCCGATGTCTCAAGCTGCAGGAGGCAGTAGCACTGTTCCTTCTTCTGTGATACTTATTTTTGTGTCAAAGCCTCTCTTTTTGAGTTTCTTTCAAGTCAAACGTCCATACTGCCAGCAATATTTTTCCTCCCTCCTTTGGATGCAATCAGGGCCTGCCAGCCCACTAGCTCACCAGGTATTCCTGTAGCTGCCTGAACCACAAGTGGGGCTCTCACACCTACCTTCCCATCCTCTATAATACATGGTTCCTCCATGTGTCCTATCCAATGCCATGGCCACTTTCAGTGAGCTGCTGGGGAGCCATGGATCATTCCACTCATGCTATCTCCAGAAAATTCTTGCATCCTCCCCAGACAGCAATCATGGATTGACCTCAATTGTCACCATCTTCTGCTCTCTCAGAATTTAAAATTTTAATTTAGAACATATTCATGATCACTCTTTTGATGCAGTGCTATGATTTTCCCTAAGTGTGGCCAATTGATCTGTTTGCTACACTACGTTAATTCCAAGTTCTCTTGATGTCTGTAGTTTTACGTAAGATTTAATAGTTGCTGTAACAAGGCCCTATCACCTTGATCTTTAAAATTGCTTTGGCCATTTTTGATCCTTTAATCTTTGACATAATGTTGGAATCCACTTTTACAGTTCTGCCCTCTCCAATAATTTTGTGATTTTGAATAGTACTATATATTAACAATATGTAAAATTGGAAAAATGTCTATGATATTTAGCTTTTTTATTAATAAAATTGACTTTTTCTATTTTTCATGCTACTTTTGAAGTCTTTCTGTTTCCACAGGGTGAGTTCTTATGTTCTTGAGGAGAAATCTTAGCCCAAGACACTTGCAATGATGCATCACAGTTTTACCAGGGCCCTAAAGAAGTAAACACACAGCAAAGTTTTATTGGCAAAGTAGCAAAGTGGAAACAAGGGTGGAAGGTAGAAAAATTGAAAGTGTTTTTATATAATGAGCTAATAATGAGCTGGGTTCACAAAAACATGAACCTTGCTCCTTTGAATTGGAAAGGCTCCTTCTGAAGTGTCCCCTGACCTTTCAACTGTGCTTTCTTCTGTTTTCTTCCCTTCCCCTATTTCCTGGTCATGGCTAACTGCTACCTAACATTTCTATAAAAAATTATGATTTTCTCTATGATCTTGACATTTAGAAAGATACATTCCAGAGGAACTAAAATGGTATCTTTAAAAATTACATTTTCTAAATTTTGTTGCTGGTATTAACTAAGACAAATTTAAAGTACATTTTGATATACTTTATATATACAGCAGAATAGGCAAGAAAATAAGCTGAGAAAAGACAGTCTTCAATAAACATTGTTGGGAAAGCTGAACATTTTTTTAAAAAAATGAACTGTATCACTATATTATACCATACACAAAAATTAATTCAACATGAATTAGACTTGAATATAAGAGAAGAAACTATAATATACAAGCAAAAAATATAATATACATACAGCAAAGTACACAATTTATATGTGATGAATTTTCATCAACTCTTTAACTAGCATGGAGTAAATAATAGAAACATAACCCGAACTCCAGAAGTCCTCTTTTTGCTCCCTGCCAGCTCCAACCAACCTCTTCTCCAAAGTATTACAATTAACGCAATTTCTAATAGCATAGAATGACTTTGACTAGTTTTAAACTTTATATAAATGGAATTATTCAGCAGGTAGTCTCACGTGGTTGACTCTTTTCACTCAACAGTGTCCCAATATTGGATTATTACCTGGATTATTTCTAGGTTTCTGCCATCATGCTCACTGATTGTTCCTCCATTAGATCTGTCTTATTTCCATAGGTTCTTTTTATAGCACTCTTTATCTTGTTTATTGCCTTCTTCCCGAATATTTGTCAGTTTTTCATTTAAAGCTTCATTTTCTTCATTCTGCTCCTTAATTTTCTTCCCACACTTACTGAGGTGCTTTTCAGTTTATTTTTGTCTCTTTGACTTGCTTTAGTAAGTTCTCTTACATCTCTTTGAATTGCTTTTCTGAATTTTCTTGTGTCTATTTGAGTTTTCATGACAGCTGTTTTGAATTCTTTATTTGCTAAAAGGATATAATCTTTTGTTTCTTTGAGTTTAGTTCCTGGAGAGTTGTTTTCTCCTAGTAATGTCATATTACCTTGAAATCTCAAGTTACCTATGTTATATTTTTCTGTCTGCCCATTAGGTTATTTACCACTTCCAAATTATCTGTGACTTTTGTATGTAAATATGGGCTAACAACTTAGAACCGAGCTTCCTATGTTTTACTTTTCCAGACAGTAGTGCTATGGCTTTATTTTCCATTATTTCTGGCTGATGTATGTGCTGAAGTGAGATGGTGGAGGAGCTCTTTCTGTGTTAGAAAGGTTGGGCAGAGATGCAGAGGGGGCCAATCACTGTCATGAACATTCTGGGGGAAGCCTGGTTTCCATGCATGGCCCCACTGCTGTTTCTCCTTTCAGAGGCCCTAGATCTGAGACTTGTCAATTTTTCTGCTGTCAGTACACATCTTGGCTCCAGTAAAGATAAAGAAGGGTGGAAAGTATTCTAGAGAGCTTTCTCTGTTGTCTGATTTCTGGGCTTTTGGTCCATGTGGAGCACCTCAGTCCTTCTGCCTTGGATTTACGTGGTTATGGGTTCCCACACTATCTTTCCTCTTCCCTATCTGAAATCTTCAGTTGGGTTGTCATTCTTGCCATCTTCCTACCCCACAGACTTCAGCCTCACCACTGTGCTGTGAGATTCTCTCTGTGGCACCGTCTTCCTAGATAATTCTTAGTTGTTCCTCTTGAATGTGAAACAAGGAACCGTCTCTGTTGCCATCTTGATAACATCTCAACATTAAATTTAATTCTTATTACCTACATCCAGTTATACTTGTTTTTGTCAACTAGTTTTTTTCAATTTCAATATTGTCTACAATAAAAATTAGTGATCACCATGTAACAATCGTGATTTATATGACCACGATCTCCATATTTTCCTACATGTTTACCAGTTTCTTTGCTTACTTTTCTTTCTTCCATCTCATTCTTATATCTGCATTTAATCCTCTTCCTCCAGAAGTATCATTTTAAGAAAGAGATTTAATTTTTAATTTCCCCCAAATATCTTAATTTTTTTTCTTTTTCTTGATTAATGATTTAGTCAGGTGTAAAAATCTAAGTTGACAATTTGTCCCAGTGTTTGGATGAAACTACTTCATTTCATCCTATTTTTGAACATTATTTTGAGAAGTGTGTTGTCAGTTTACTTGTCTGTTGCTGTGTCAACAATCTACTTTCTTATCTTCAATACACTACTGATATGTAAAAGGGAAGCAGAGGGAGAAAGAAGAAGCTTGGAAAGGAGACTCTCAGACTGAGTGTAGCTAACATAAAAAGATAGGGAGATGTGGAACAAATGTTGCCTTAGGAGTTTCCCCACACTAACCAGGAACAGCATGCCCTTGTACCATCAGTATGTTCAGTCATTGGCTAGGGGCTGAGCTGATAGAGATTGAAGGCAACTACAACTAACTGTACCTCTGAGGCAGGTTCTCTCTTGAAGATGACCCATTGGGGCACTTCCATGGTTTTTCATCCATTCATTGCTTCTTCTTATTGAATCAATTTAGCAGAACTGTCACTGAGATGTTGTGTTTAATTGATGATCCCTATTACTCAATCCATGGCAAACTGCCTTGGACTGCTCCTCTGACATTAGCCTTGACTTTGGTGGTTAAATATTGCCACAAGTCTTATATACTTTTTTAGGACTCCATCAACCTCAGGCAACCAATTCAGGCTGATGATTGCCTCTCCTTCCTTCTATGGTCTGCAAAAGAGAGATACTAAACTTCTTAATGATGCTGGTATCACTCTAACCGATGCATTCTTTTAGTCTTGATGTACAGTTTATTCTCTGTACCCTAGTTTGGAACTAAAGCCTCTAGTGGGTCTTCAGGCTTCACATAAGGGATCTATTCTAGTAAGTTCATGTCCCTGAATCTTTTAGTCCTCTCCTCAACTGTATGCCATGACAACATAGTCATTTCAACTTTGTTCAGCACCAGCCATTGCTTTTACCTGACATCTAAGAGCTACCTTAGTATCTAGTTTTTTCTCTATCCTAGGGTCTTTGAAATGGGAGTTAAATGTCATACCCCAAGTAAGTGCCCTCAAGTCAAGTAAGTTTATGTTTGACCTGCTAGATCAAGACCATTAAAATCAAATCTAATGGGTACTCTTCTTTCTTCTGCATGCACATTGTAGCTGATTTTTGCAGTGTTTTGTGGCAAAATTTATTTCTTCTCTTATCAAGTGCTTCACATCCCCAGTAAGGTTATTTGGAATTTGATCTCAGCTATTGGCCTGGCAGTCAGAAAAGGAGGCAGAGGTTACTTTTGATGGTGGCATCTGTTGCCTTGTGTAAGAGAGAACCTTGCAGTTGCTTCCTTCATGGAGGAAATGCTACCTTTTAATTAAGGAAGGGTTGATGAAATGCTACCTTTTAATTAAGGAAGGGGAGGACACCTCTGCAGGTTTGAGGGTTAAGAGGAGTTAAAAAGAACTTTTAATGTTTCTTTTATTTATCTTTAGGGATATCCCAGGTTTTTCTAACTGGACCCTAACCTTAGTATAACAGACCTGCATTGTCTGTGCATTTGGTTGTCTTTGAAGTTTTGTAACCCTATCAGATACTGAGTTTTAACCTCAGCTGTGTTTGCTCTCCCACAGCAGGAGATAAGGGCCTCTTTATAAGCTAACAAAAGGCCCCCTGGTATATGTACCACGCATACATGATTTCTTTTCTTTTTCTTTTTAAATTTCTCGAGTTTCTGTTATTCTTTCCTGTTCTTTTCTGTTCCTGCTCAGCCAGACTTTACCGTATTGGCTGATTCCATTGCCCTCGACTGCATTTTCTACTTCTGAAATGATTCAAACATTGAATCACTGAACTGGTGAAGTGTTTCTCTATGTAAAATTTTTAGCAACTGAACCATCATCGGTTCCAGGCACAATATGACTCTCCTATATCATGCTATCATGGTAAATTATGTGGGTCAACTTGATTGGACTAAGGGATAGTAGGTAAAACATTTTTGGGTGTCTCTGTAAGGGTGTTTCTGCAGGAGACTGGAATGTGACTAGTAAGCCAAGTGAAGAGAACTGCTCTCACCGATGCCAATGAACACCATCCGGTATGTTCAGAATGGGAACAAAGCAATGAGGTGATGGAAAGCAGAATTCTCCAGACAGAGAATTCCTGACCTCTGACCTTTGGCTCTAAGCCTTATACCAGTGTCCCATGTCTGACTCTGACTTCGTTGTGTTCAGAAAAGAAAACGATAGTACCAAAGTGGAGGTGCTTGTGCTAAACTCAGCAAGTCTTTAAACTGACCATATGTGCCATTTTAAATGAGACAGTAACTTTTTCATATTTCCCATATGTCCCAATATTTTAATATGCCAATTTAGCCCCATTTTTAAAAACCAGACCCACCTTTAATGAAGATTAAAAGGGGCAGTTGCTTTGGGGCTCCTTCAATAGACTGGGTCAGGGAATATTCGACTGCCTCTTTTGGCCCATGTTAAAGATGGACCTTGCTGGCTCTCACTCTTGCAGACTTCAGGCTGCTACTGCTGTTACCCCGCAAGCCCCATGAAGAAACAGGATCTGTTAAGAGGATTTCCACTCACCCACATATGGACCTGTCTCTTCAAAGGGAACAGTGCACCTCTGCATGTTTGAGCTGAAGGTAAGTACTATGGGGTTATCTCTGGCACTGCAAGGGTTACTGTGCATTTTTGACATTGGAATGGTTAAAGCAACAAGTGTTTTAGGCAGATCGTTTAAAACAGGGCTCATAGGGACACCAAATTTGCTTTTCACCGAAGGTGGCAAAATTCCTTGCACTGGCCTTGGCCATTTGTATGAAGTCCTAGTGAGCCACACATCCTTACTACACGGACACTGATCAGCATCACAAGTACTTACTTGTCACTGGCCTGGTTGCTCTGTTCCTGCTCAGATTACTCTGCCTCCTTCCCTCCCTGAGTTGCCAGCGCATGCTCCTGTCCCATTTTTTCCATCCCAATGTTCTGTTTTTGTCTCAAGGAAATATAGGCAGCCTACTAAATACCTAACTTACCTGAAGATTCAAGCCCCTGCAATTTCAGCCTCCTCCAAGAATGTTTAGTGTGATTAGACTAGCTAGGAAATCTTTTCATTCGCCAAAGAAAAGAAAAGCGTGATGATTGGTCACAAGACTTTTTCCATTTCCCATGGGTAGGTTACCTAAGCTTGAAATAATTCCTGCTTCCCGTATCTTGCCCTCTTTCTGCCTGAAAAATCTTGTCATTTTGTACAGATTTTTCTGAACATCTTTCTGCTTGCTAGCAGGATGCTTGCGTGATCCAGGAATTGCTTAATACAGCCAATTAGATATTTGAAATTAACTTGGTTGGATTTCTGTTATTTAACCTCAGATTGTATCATCACTCCCTGTTTCTCATACTTTTGGATTCTAATTGAATTAAATCACAGGTTTTCTTGGTTTTCCAGTGTGCAGAAAGCAGATTACATCAGCTTCTGTAGTTGCATGAGCTGACTCCATAGTAAATATCCATATATGTGTATCTATATATCGATATATAGATACACATATATGTATAAATATATCGCTCATGGTGGCCCCATTGAAAGTGAGGGCGCTGGCAGATTTGTCGATCAACTCCCAACTCTCAACTGGCTGGAGCTTCTTCCTGGGTGTTGACTTCTCCATATTTCTGGCCTGTCCTGAATGCATGTAGAGAAGGTACAAGAAGTAATACATAGGAACTCAAAGAGAAGGCACAAGTGTATATGAAGGCTACGTTTGACTTCCAGGACTGAGGGACAGGGAGCAACACCAACAGTGTGTAACACAAGTACAAGGCTTCTGTTTATCTACTTAAGGTACCTAGCCTTGTCTCACTCTCTGAATAGCTTTTTGCTTATCCAAATGAATACTTATACGTTGAGCAGTTACTATTAGACCAAGAGCTAGTTCAATTTTTGACCTTCCATATCTTCTGTAAAAAGGCAAGGTAGGATTTGCCCCCCTTGTTTTTCTTAGTCCTTTGAGTTTTCTTTTCCATTAGTAAGTAGTAACAAATGACCTTGAAATCTGTATAATTTGAGTTCATGTAATGTTTTTGTTCTTATTCACTTAGTTTTATTTACTTACCACATTGATTGTAAAGCAACAAAAAGTCGACCAATAAGTTTAGTCTCCAGGGAAGAGAGAAAACACTAATCAACTTTACCTTTAGGCAGATTCTTGTGTAGACTTCATTTTTTTAAACTAGACTTTAAAAACATGGATAAGTATACTTAATTTTTAAATATATTTTTATTGTTTTGTACATTTGATATGAGCTCTTAGGAATATCACACATTTGATAAAATACATTGGATCAATCATTGTTGAAAATTTACTTAGGAGAGCTAAACATTGTCATCTTTCTTAACTTCTCAAAAATTGAGACTAAAAATACAAATGTCATGAAAGACAAAGGCAGGTTAAGGATTCATTAAAGTAGGTTAAGTAGATATGAAAACTAAATGCAGAAAGGAGACTGGAGTAGATCCTGTACTAAAAAAAAAAAAAAAAAAAAAAAAAAAAAAAAAAAAAAAAAAAAAAAAAAAAAAAAAAAAAAAAAAAAAAAAAAAGGCTATAAAGGACACGATTGAGATAATTGGAGAAATTTGAATAAAGACTAGGGATTAGAAAATAGTCTAGGAAATACTACATTTCCTGGTGTTCTTAAAAATATACTCCAGGGAATGCCCGTGTGACTTGGTAGCTGAGACACTGTGTGTGAACCATGGATTGTCCAGGGACCCAGGCTAAGGTGAAAAACTAAAATGAACAACTAAATGAATAAAAGTAGTCTATATATAAATATATATATATATATACATGTGTGTGAATATACATCTACATGCATATATGCATACTCTGAAGTGTTGAGAGAGGAGAGAGAAAGAAAGCAAATGAGGCAAATGGTCAAAGGTAAACAGCAAAACTGGGTGATGGGTATCAAAAAGCTCTTTGAAAACATCTGGAAATTTCAAATTATTTCACAAATGGAAGGTGAGATGTAATATGTTCAATACAGTGGTGCTCCTGAAGGAATCCGGTTTTCTGGTTGCCCACGTCACTACCTCCTCCAAATCCCCAGCGCATACTCATGCTGTTTTCTCAATACCTGCTGTTGTATTTCCAGTCTCCGAGTAATGGTTCATGTTCTGAACCTTCTCTAATTTTTTTTTCTGAATTAACAAAAATGTACTTAGGGTATGAGCAGGGGTGGCTGAATAAACATCTCTGAGAACCTGCTCCTCTATAAAAAATAAGAACCCTGTAACAACCGTTAAACTCTCTTCAGAACTCAAGATATTAATCAAGGTCATGAAAATATCTGAAGAGCTACTTTTTTTAATTTCCAAAAAAAATTGTCAAATGTTATTATAAGAACAATGAGGTTTGATCTGTTTTAACTTGTCTTATTCTTATCCTCTTCTCCCCAGCTCCAGGGTACACTTGACAGTCAATAGTGCTATAATCATGGGAAAGCGGGCATGCTGGCAGCCTCTAGACTAGCCTCTAGGCTAGCTGAGTTGAACACAAGAACATTATTCAGAGAACTGTTGCAATCCAACCAATGGGAATATTCCCTGGAACCCTCCTTCTCACAGCCTGTTTTTATTTGACCTCACTCAGACTTTATTTTTTGTGCATAGCCTTTTCTATGGGCATGCTTTTGAAAATAATGAGACACAATTATTTAACATTGCAGTTGGCAGAGGAGGCTATAATAGAGCAAACAAGAACCTGATGAGAATACTTAAAAGCAAAACCAAGGCAATAAGAGCTAGGCATAGAGAGCTCCCACATATTCCTGGGAACCTAGAAGGAAGATGCACACGCCCAAGGCTGTGCGCGTGTGCCCAGAAAGAACTTTGGGAAGCATTAGGTACTCACCTCTGGCTGACCTTGAAGCTCTTTGTAACAGAAAATGGAGGTTAAGTCAAAGTTGTAAATTGTTTGCCTGAGTGTGCATAGTGCCCCTTATCAAGAACTTGGAGACTTGGTGGCTTAAGGAATTTAAGAAAATTGGGGTCTATTCATAACTGACCACTGACGTAGCTAACTGAGCAGAGATTTCAGTGGCTACACATAATAAATAATAAGATCTTAGGCAAAGCCACTAAGCAAACAATCAATAGCAGCAGCAGCAGCAGCAGCAATAATGACAAATATCAACAAACTCAAACCCTGCAGGAAAACTAGAGCTAACTTGCTAGAAGATGGAAGAGAACCTCAGAGTCCTAGCCAGTGTCTTATCAATCATCAGATTGGGTGAGGCTATCCAAGCTCAACCAGTCACTAGCTGGACCAGCTTACCATGCATTTATGGGAAAACCCAGATGAACTTGCCCCGTTCCAAAGACCTATCCAACTGACTCAGATCATAAGCTAAATAATGAAGTTTAAAAAGATTCTCTCACAGAATGACTTATCTATGTTGTGTAATAAACCGTCCCCAAATTTAACAGCTTAAAAAAGTAATCATCTATTATCTCACAGTTTCTGCTTGTCAGGAGTCCAGGTACAGCTTTTCTGGTGCCTCTGACCTGAGATTTCTCTCAAGACTGAGGCCAAGGTGTTGGCTTAAGCTGCATCATCTCAAAACGTCACCAGGGAAGAATCTACTTTGAAGCTCACTCACGTGACCATTGGCAAACTTCAGGTCTCATTAGCTATTGGCTGGAGATATGTTTCCTTTTTTCTCTTTAGGAATCATTTCATTTTGAGTGTTCTTCCCTTCTATTAAATATTTCAGAGATCTGAAACCAGTAGTTGACACTAAGCTCACTTGCACACACATCTCCCAGCCTGAGAACTAACGCTTCCTGGTAACCTTCCTCTATCTGCCAAGTCACCAGGGAGTGCCTGTCATTACACTTTTACTGTATTTGTAAGTATCTGCAAATATGTATGAATTTTGCATGATTTGAAATTATTTCTTTTGTTTACATTTCTATTTGATTTTTAGGATATAAAATTCATACCTGTCTGTGTGGATACCCATTTTTGTCAAATGGGCCTCTCAGCAGAACTGCTCACATGGAAAGATACTTTCCCCAGAGTGATTAAGTGAAAGCAAGTGGGAGAAGACCACTGAGACAGTCACTACATTCAGCCACATTCAGGGAGACAGAGCTACACAAGGGTATGATAGCAGGAGACAGAGATCACTGGGAGTCCATTTTGAGGTTGTCTACTTTACATACTATTATAAAAATAACATTTCTTTCTGTAGTCAGGAAGACAAATTTCCACTATATTCATTTAAACCTTATAGATCAGTTGCCACTTATCTCATTAAATATGTCCTTGCAAGCTTAGTCAATCAGTATTAGCCACTTACTTCTGTAAATCAATCAGAAATTAACTTACTCAAACAAGCACACCTCTGAGGGGGACAACAAATGTCTCACAAAGTGACCATGACTCAACAGATGATGTCAATTCAACCACAGCCTGGAAAATCCACCAGTCTTGGAACTCCATCTATCCCCGCCAAACCTCTTTATGGTCAACCATCTGCTCGGAGAGACTGTGCCTGATCAGCATGGTTCTCCCCTATCACGTCAGCTTTGGTTCTTGTTTATTTGTTGGTTGTAGATGTTGAAGATGATCTCTCACCCTCTGGTGATCCTGTAGATGTCATTTTAAGCCACTAAGTTTGGGTTGTAAGTTGTTTGTCAGCAAAAGCTAACTCATACCCTCACACACTGACAAATGACAGATCCAGCACAAGTCATGTTGCTTTCACCCTCAAAGGAGTGGGGTTCTGGTTCATGTGGCATCAAAGTTGGAAAGTATAGATTGTCAATCATTAATGAAAACAGCTTGTCAATGTTATCATTGTCATGAATTAATATTAATTTGTGAGTTAATACATTTTATTCAGTCACTTTTATTAAAGGCCAGAGTTTAAGATGTCTTCAGTGTTTCTGAAGGAATCTTTTCTATTTAGCTTTTAGCTGTATTCAGGGGGCTTGATCTTTTCTCTTAAAACCTGAAAGATGTTAATGTTGATCATATGAGGCTACATTCCTTCACATAACTGCAGGCTGATTTCTGAGAAGCTGGTATCTGCAAGGCACATTTTTAAAGCTCTGGTTTATTTTTTATGGTAAAAGAAAGGAATTATTAAGACATTCTTGGAAATGGTTTATGACTAGGATATTTTCCTCCCATATTTATGAGACTTCATGTGATGCTCTTGAAGCAGTATTGGCCAAAACATGCCCCATGATATCTTGTGCTAATTTTCCCAAAGAAAAGCACATTTTTAAAAATCCTGAGGTTTGTCACATACTGGTCAACAAAATGATCAGCAACCATACAAAGAAGGAACATGGCAAGAAATACAATTATTATTCCCCAAACCAATTACCTTTATTGCTCATTTAGTTTCAAAACATCTTAGTATATGCAAAGAATGGGGGTTAAGAGGTTGGAATTGGAGATAAAACCAAGAAGGTTGAATCTTAAATGTCATGACAAAGAATTTAAAGTCATTTTTAAAGATAGAGAGCTTTTGAAATGATTTAAATAGTGGCAGCATGATCAGAGATAGGGTTTAGGGATATCAACCCGAGTAAGTAGTACCAGGGAGATAACAGATAAAAGGAAGCCCATAGGAAACCACCCGAGGACTCCAGATCTTCGATTTATGTTATTGTTCTCCTGCTTACCAACTCTATAACCCTAAAAGCTGTCCAACCACTGCACTTCAGTCTATCTGTAAAATGTGGTAAGGTTAAGTTGTATGTTCTGTGAGATTCTCTGTAGAACCTAAAACCACAGCAAAGCTCCTTAACTCTCCAGGGTTCTATGCAGCAAAATTAAAGCAGTGTAAGAGTTTGCATCATTGAAAGAGTAAAAATAGCCTCAGGAACTGTGGTAGTTCAAAGATGAGCATCTTTTGTTTACATGGGCCCCCTCCCAACGCAGAAATCTCATCTGTATAACGATTATCAGGTGGCCCTGGTCTGTTTCGGTACCTCCAGTGAACAGGGAACTCACTCCTCTGGAGGATACCACGTTATGACTGCACAGTTCAAATTGTGTTTTCACTTGATTTATGTGGCGGTATAATGTGCTCATTATTATCAACTCTGCTGTCTGGATGCGCTCTGAAGAAGCTCACGTTTTCTTATGTGTGATGGTTAATCTCTAGCCTAGCCTCTCTGCTGAGCCTTCTAAAACATTTGTGACTGTTTTCTAAGGATGTGGTCTTTTGATGCTTCTCTGTCTCACATATCCAGGTAAAATGGGTGCAGCCTCTATGAATGTCTACATGCTGTGGTACCAGGCCCCTACTCCTCCAGCCTTTAGCTGTGAGAATCAGAACACAGACAGGCTCTCTCCCTGACCAAGACTTGTGGCTCCCAGGGTTGAGACTTGGGGAGGGACCCAGGAGCTATGTGGATTCTTAACATAATCTGGCTGGGACTGATGGCCCCTTACCTCATGGGAGGGACTGCATCTGAACACATCTTTCCATGGAAATGGTGGCTCTAGGTTGGTAGCTTCTTGATCATAACACAAGGGGCCATGAATTCTCATGAACCCTCCAGGTCTCCAGGTTCTGGGCAGCTAGCATTTCTCAGGACTCCCCAAATAAGCAAGAACTTGAGTTCATATTGCTCAGCATCAAAATCCAATAGTTTTTGTCCTTCCCACCCCTCATCCCCGACTATTAAATCTTCCTTCAACCTTGTACCACGTGGATGTCGGCGGCCTCCAAACCTCCTTGAATTATTTGTTTCCCCAATAAATTTTGCAACTTATTCCTGTTCTGAAGTTGTGAGAGTCATCCTCATCCATGTCACCACAGAGATATAGCACACATAAGAGTATGCACATTCCCTCTCTAATTTCTTCCCTTTGCTGAGAGACTGGGTTTTGATTTTAGCTTTGATGCAATTTCTCTCCTCTAAATAGGTAAAGAGTGGGTTTTCTGAAAGCAACATTATTAATTCTAAACTACCCGTCTTACTCAAGAAGAGATCCATACTGTTAACCCAGAGAAAACAGTGTTACCCCACAAATATGCCTGTCAGATGAAGATCAGACCCGAGAGAAGGAGGTGCAGGTGCCTCCCAGGTCCTCCAGAACATTCCTCTTCAGGTGGACGCACATCCTTTGGATACAGACGAGCAAGGATCTGGGCTAAGGGTGCCCAGGCAGAACACTACTCTCTGAACCCAGGGACTGGCTGGTACCTTCTTTGTGAAGACGAGACTTTTAATTCCCCCAAATTCTGAACTACTTGTTACTCAAGCTTATCTCTGGCTACTTCTTATTCTTTCTGCTGAATGCGAGACAAATGACCCCTCAATTTCCAGCAAGCAAGAAGGGGTGATTCCTGCTAATGGTATAGGTTCCCAGTGTTCCCTTGCTGTGTGTTCCCTTGCTGAGGTGAACAACGGAGCGCGTGGCATTCAGGGGGCCTGCAGGTGTCATTCAAGGAAGTCTAAGGCCCAGTTGACCCTTATTCCTTATCATTTGCTGAGACCTTCAAATTGCTTCAATCAGATAAAGAGGCAGAACCACTTCTCAGATTAGAAAGGCCCATTTACCTTTAGTAAAGGCAGATCAAATTTCCTTGGAATGGTAAGAATTTGTAGCATGCCTTCTGGCTATGAAACTTAATGGCGAATATTTCATCGAGCTAATATGAACTAGTCATTGTTTATTGGGTATTTGCTATGTGCCAAGCACAATTCCAATTACTTGAAATTTTAACCCATTTAATTCACAGAACATTAATAGGGCAAAGGTACTTGTCTTCACCCTTTTTTAGAGATGAAGGAACCAAGATGCAGAGAGTCAGTAACACAGTAAATGGGTGCGGTGGAGCCCTGAGGTGGACCCCTGCTATCTGGCCCTAAAGCTAGGCTGATTATATTTCCTTGAGATGAAAACAGGCTATCAGGATGGCAAAAACAGGACGGGGTTATGTGCTGGCAACTATGGGGAGAGGAGGAAGCCGCTCAATCAGAGCAGGAGCAGAGCAGCCAGACCAGAAACAAGTAAGTGCTCTGTGGTGCTGATCGGTGATTGCAAAGTAACGACTTGTGGTCTGGGGGGACTTCATGCAAACAGCCAGCACTGCTGCAAGGAATTTTGGCACCTTAGATGAAAACCAAATTTGGAGCCCCTATAAACCCTGCTCTGAATGTCTAAATGTCCTACTCTAAATGCCTAAAACACATGCCACTTTAAGCATTCCAGTGCCAGAAATGCCCAATAACCCCTAGAGTGTCAAAAATTGCCCCCATAGTACTAACCTGCTGTGCCAACACGCTGAGGTGTTATGCTCCCTTTGAAGAAACAGGCCCACGTGGAGTGCGGCGAATTCTCCTCCCATGTGACTCCAGCTTCTTTGCAGGTGGCAGGAGCAGCAGTCTAGGGCTCAGGCCTGCCACAGTCAGTGCTGGCATGGGCCCTTGTTAACACAGGCCAACATGGGCAACTGCTTTTGGTCCCTTTGACAGACTGGGTCTGGGACAATTCAACTGCTTCTTTTGTTAATGATGGTCTTGGGTTATTAAAATTAACACAAAATTGAGATTTATACTAAAACAATGGGATGGTTGGGAAATATAAAACAAATGGTACCATTTCATTTAATGTATGGTCAGCCTACCTAAAGTCAGTCTAACCACTGCTCCACCTGCTTCTCCAGACAATGCTATCTGCTCACTAAGGCTCCGTTTACCTTTGCAAGTCTATCTCTACACGTCCCCTGGAGCAAAAGTGGGCCTTTGCGCCCTTGTGAACAAAATCCACTTGCCCAGCTCTGTGTCCCTCACCGTCTTTTCCTCTGCCTAAATCCCTCTCTACCTCAAATCTCACATCCGTTTTAGGAAGAGTCCTCTCAAAAAAATAAAACAAAAGAAATCAAAACAAAAAAGAAAACATGAAAGTAAAGGAAACAAAGTTTTTAAAGATCCCAGTGTCTTTTGGGTACTGTACTAAGGAAATTCACAGGCAATCTTTTATTTAGCCTGTAGTCTAACTCTTTGATCTAGGATAGATGAGAAAAGTCTCTAAGATAAGTTTCCTGCTCAGCTAGCAGAGGGCAGAGAAGCACAAACTGCAGCCACTGGGCACAGAGTTGTTGTGGACACTAAGTGTGGCCTATTTCTTCCTTGTCCCCCCACAGAGCATACTGTGCATCTCTCAAGACACTTTATCTTAGGTGGTAGATATTTGCATAATACTCCTATAATGAGACTTCAGAGAGTAGAAATTGTCATGCCCCTTTTCTTCCCTGGGGTGCTCTCCTCAGTCCTTTGCACCCAGGTCAGTTAATGCACATTTATGTAATTGAATAAAACCGTATAAGGATTAGAGAGGCATCTTTGAGGAGACAGACTCACTCTTGCCAACTCCAACTCTTTTTCCAAGTTCCTAAATAATGAGCTGTTAGTTTCCTTGATCCGCTAAGTCTTTTGGGAAGGAAGACGTGAACTAACACAAGCAAGTACCTGTTTCAATTCACCAGAGGAGGAAGCTCCTGCTTTCAGACATGACGAGTTCCCAAAATATGTGGTATTCACTCCAATAGTGAGCAACTAGCACACCTGATGGCTGCACGGGCCTGTGCGAACCAGCCTGGGATCAGAGACATCCTACATCCAAAGGTGCCAGACCAGAATACATTAAAATACCACAAAAGCAGCTTAACGTGAATAGTACATGGCTTCAGCAAAAGAAAATAATTTGCTTGGCAACTTTCTTTTATCACAGGCCATGTTTTTACTTAAATGTGTCCAATTAGCCTGTTTTTGTGGTGTGCCAGCTGTGTGAGTAATTAAATAAGGAGCCCAAGGCATTGTGTCTCACCATTGCTGGACTGTGAGTTCCAGAGAATGAAACAAAACAAAACAAATAAAAATCCAGAAATACTTTCCTCTTCCACGCTTGCTGCCTTTTCTTCTCACATTCTGCTGCGTAGGTCTGAGAGTCTTAAAGACAATGCAGCCACTCAGGGGTGCAAAAATGTTTCAGGACACCAGATCTTATTGTCTTGTCCTGATTCCAAATATGTTTCAAACAGAAGTGGCTTTAAAATACATCAATCTGATGATACAATCACAAATAAAATGCTGGATGAGGAAGAGGAGGACTTAGTTTACCTCTTATACTTAAGAACAGGGAAGTCAAGGCAGCAAGATTTTGTAGACATTGGATTTGAAATTGATCAAATAGGCTGCATATGAATGGTAAATTTCAAGGCAGGGATACGACTGTAAGGAAATCAGGAGAAAACTATTGCAATAATTTTCTAGAAGAGGATCAGGGCACCCAGAGCAGTGTTAGAACTAAAATGAGATAATAATAAATCTAGGGAGTATTTGGGAGGTGTGGGAAAGTGTTGATGATGGATTGGAAGGATTGCTGAGTGACTAAGGATGATTTCCTTTCTGCAGGCTTGGATAATGGATGAACAAGGTTGTCACCACCTGAAACACAGAATACAGGTGCAGCAGGAGGGTGAGGAGAAGAGGATGTAGAAGTTGCAGCAGCTGAAGACTGTTTGCGTCAGTTCTGGGTACAGTAAGAAGAAATGTCATCTGCTAATAATGAGATGAATGAGAGCGTGGTGAACATTTACAATGGCAACTGAACATAGAAAAGAAGTTAGAAAGGAAACAAAAAGCATGACAGACAGAACTGTGGACTCCGCAGAGCCTAGAGACGCAGCCTGGCAGAGTAGTATGATTTTTAGGTGTCCAGATGTTGGAGGAGAGAGCAGAGCATGACATCAGTAGATACAGAAATCAGACATCTGTAAGGCATGTTGATTGCTTGGGCTAACATGCTCTGATCATCAAAATCTTGACTTAGTCTGATAGTATCTACCCAGATAGTCAACAAAATACTTTCCTCTTCAAATCTCACTGCCTCTTCTCTCATTCTGAAACACAGGTCCGAGAGCCATAAAGACAATGCAGTATTGTATACTCACTCACACGGTTTGCAAGTTCTTTATTTTTTAATGGTAATATTTATTATTTATTTGTTTCATCTCAGTCTACATTTCACACCACACCCACAGTTCCAGTGAGGCTTGGGCTGACTTGCACCACAATTTGTGATTTAAACCAATCATTGCATAAACTGGTACACTTAGAGCAATTAATGCGAGAAAGATTTGAGGGAGTGAGGGTGGAAGAAACGAAGCTAGCCAGGAGAGTGGTCTGTGTCAAAGATAATATTCTGATTTCAGTCAATATTGAGGTATAATTCAAGATTTTGTGACATCATCCAAAAGGTTTCTTTTTTTAAACATGGCTTTGTTGTTTGTCTCTTTGCCTTAACATATGATTGAACCCCTAAATAAGAAAGCATATATTTAGGATACCATTTATCAGAGATAGTCTGATTTAGAAGCTAAAAACAGAGACTGATGAATCAATCTCTGGAGTGAAATCCCATTGTGTGATCTTCAACAATTTTCCTAACCCTCATTTGTAAAATGGAAATAATAATTTTGTTTAATTATACAGTTATTATAATAATTAAATAGGTTGATTCATGTAAAGGGCTTGAAAAAACTGCCTGATATATTTTAAGAACTCAAAGGACATTGGTATTATTTTCAAATACATGTAACCCAAGTGTTATTTTCTTAAACAGTAATCTCGTTATTAATAGTAATAAGATGAAAATGACACAAGGTCCGTCTCCCAGATTGTGTACATTCATTCCTGTAGATTAAAACAGCATTGCTCATTAAACTCTTCCATTCACATCTCACACTCTGATGATGTTCTCTTTTTTCTACCTTGTTGGTCTAAAGATAGAACTTTTGTCCTATATAACCCCTAAGCATCTCCATCACAAGGTAGTCAGAAGAAAGTTTTTAAAAACTTAGAGGGAAAATAGAGCAGCAGCTTACCCCACAGCACTGTAACTTAACATGGAATAGTAGACTCTTCTGCTCTGGGACAACATATGGACACTCTCATTGGCAGAAGTGTGCTCCTGGCCACTGCTTTGTCTCACAGAGCCGAGTTACTGCTCCTTCTCTCTCTTCCTCGGTCTTCTTCATCTCTTTTCCATTTTTAAGCCTAGTCTCCTCCTGTCTTCTTTCTTGGGCAGCCAAGTAGGAACTCTCAATACTTATCATGGTCAGATTTCTTCTTGTTTCATACCTCTACCTTCTACCTTCTACTATGATCAATGAGGGTGATTCGACAAGTAAAAAATGATACTCTCTCCAGGAAATGCTGCTGTTGACTTTTAAAATATTTTTCCTGTTAAATGCACTTATGTTAATAATAACAAATGCTATAAATTCCAATGTCTTTGTATATCAATGATCTACAAAGTCTAGTGAAAATATTTTTAATACAATTTGCCAGTATTTTGTACCTTTGTTCCTGAGAGATTGAATTTTAATTTTCTTTCATTGTAATATTCTTGGCAGTCTTTGGTGTCAAGTTTTCATTGGCTTCAGAAAATGAGCTAGGAAGGCTTGGCTTATTCTTTTTTTTTTTTCTTCTCTGAAAGAGTTTGAGTAGAAAGTGTTGTTATTTCTTCTTTAATGTTATGAGGAGTTCACAGGTAGGAACAATGTGTGAGCACATTGTGTGTGTGTGTGTGTGTGTGTGTGTGTGTGTGAACCTTTATTAATGGGAACTCAACTAGTTTTTATTTTACTGTTTCCTATGTATTAAAAATCAGTTACAAATGCCATAGAGCCCATAATTCAGATGCAAATGTAAGAAAAATCAATTTATACACTAAAATCAATAAGACTTAAGAAACATTTAAAAGAAATAATTTTTTTTCAGTGTGATGGAAAAAGTGTATTCTTTGACTAAGTTGCAATTTGAGATGCTTAATGTGGTATTGTTTGGGTCTTTCGATTTTATCGTACTTACACAGTCTTGTGCCAACGGATGTCTTAAGTCCCTTATTCCTTTTATTCATTCAAAATAAGATAAACTTTTCCCCATAAGGTACACTGTGACATCACTGCCTCGTCTTTGCATTAAACTCTCACCTGCTCTCTTCTGCACTAGCTTGTAATCATGAGAATAGTCCATTATATTACTCAGTGGCAAGAGGTTGTTTTATGTGGGCAAATGAATATTCTTTATTAACTAATGTAAGAAAGTGAAGTTGCATGCCATGAGAAAATCTTTTAATTGAAAACTATTATTCAAAAGAAAAGCTGTCTGTGCTGGTAGGGTGAGAGAGCTTCCTTCCAAAAGAGAAGGTGTGTGTTCTTAGCTGGTAAAATGAATCAGCTCAAGTATAACGGAGAATAAGGAACAGGCATTTCTGTTTTGATATTAGGACATCTAAGGTCTGGCTGCTGATTTAACACCCGACAAACATGTTTCCAAAGCATTAAAACTTAAAGTGACCCCTCAGGGATACTGTAAACAAATGCAGAAACAGGAGCTAACATTGCATGATGAGGATATACAATTATTTGAGGATGTGAGGATATGGGGATAAAGTAGTTGTCTTGATAGTAACTAATAAATGTTTAGTATTTTAAAGGTTATCATCAAAAGCAAAATATATGCTTTAAGAATATTTTTAGGGAACTTGTGGACCACTAAAAATGAGCTTAAAGATTCCCATGAGTCTAAGAACCATAGTTGAAAAAACACTATTCCATATCAGGAATAATTTTTTAAAACTTTGCTACTGGCTTTGGCTTATTCATTCATCATCCAACTCTGTTGTCCTTTTCTGTGTTTGCTTTGCTATTTTTGTCCCCAAACCCATGTTTGCTTTTAACAAGACCTTTAACCACTGGACATGAAGAGCTCAGGCTTCTCATCTGCACATGCTGAGTTCACTTCCAGTGTTGAGCTAAAGCTTGGCTGTCCCGCAGCAAGCACTGTGAGAGATATCTGTGGAAGAATCATATGGATCCCTGTGGGTTTTGTCTTTTATGTTATTTGCTTACCCTGTGCCCTTCCGTTCTTGCAGCCAGACCTGAGGTTTTTATTGTCTGGAGAAGAAATAGGTGCAGCAGAACCAAAGGATAAATTCATAAATTCTTGGCTTTTAAGTATTCTTATATTTGCTTTACTGAAGCTGTTCTGCAGTTCTCTAGCCCTTCTGCTTTCTGGAGGTTAAGGGGGCGGGGGTGCATCTTGCACAGAGATGGAGAAAATTTAGGTTAGAAGCAGAAAGGAAGGGGCTGGTAAGAATCTCTGAAGAGGTGAGCAGTGCCTTTCCTCCTACCTAATGGTCAGCTCCCACATCGGGGTGGGGCGGATACTAGAACGATTCTCCATCACGTGAGAAGCCTCCCGTGGAGGGCACAGGTGCTCTGTTTCCTGTTTGGAACCCTGGGAAATCCTCATTCAGCAGCAGCGCAGTTCATGAGTAACAGACTTAGAGATGGGTGCGTGGGGAGGACGGGAGCAGTCTGAGGCAGTCCAGTTAACAAACGAAACGAGTTAGAAGGACAGCAGGATTTTTCATACTCCCCCAGAAGCACAAAACTAGCTAAAAGCAAACCGGTAGAACTTTTGTATCAGTTGAAAGGAGATGTTATCAAAGGATGACAAAACTCAGCATGTCTAAGAATCACTCAGAATGGACCTTTTAGAATTTGCCAGCATGGAAGTGCAAAGTGAAACAATTAAGGGGGACAAGGTCATGTCAATGATTATCAACATGGACAGATGCCTAGGGACTGGATGCCTCCTTTGATGTCATGGTGGTACAGCCTCCTTGGAGAAGGAGGCACAGATGACAATCCCCAATGACTGAATGGAGAACAGAAAGTTAAACTGGAATTGACTAATCATATTTTAAAAACTATTTTTCAGCATTCTGTTTTCCCAAAACATTCAAAAGAATCATAAACTTCATGGATAGGGTCTATTGTTTTGTAAAAACATGTATCAAAAATATATATCCTGAATGAAGGCAAAAAAGGCACTCTCTGAGAAAAGATATGGGCTTCAATATTTGCATACTTCAATCTACAAAACTAGATTAAGAATATTTTCACATTTGCATTTGCTCTGACTTTACCGAGTACTTCAGTGTGTATACACAGAGATTTTCTGAGGTAGGAAAAGTATAGAACAAAATATAAAAGTTCCAACAATTTCAAACCTATTAATCATAAAATGAAAATTTGAAGACAACTGTGGGCATCACATTTTCTAAATATCTCTATCTAAAAAGATTAAATTTTTGAAAGATAGAAAGACATGATACTGAAGGCAGGTAATGTTAAACACTGATTAAAGTTCATAAAGATATAGAAAAATCAACAATTCTTATGCATTTTAGAGGGAAATATAAAATGTTAAATCCCATTTTTGAATAACATAAATATATAAAAGAGAGAACTTCTTCGAGTTTATTGAATTTTCATAATCTGAAACCAGAAAACAGATAAAAAAGGTGACAGAACAGTCCCAGGAATTCAGATACCCTCCTTCAGTTCCCACCTACCCTCTCTGTCCTGGCTTCTGTCACAGCCGATTACTTTTACCTGTTCTTGACTTCTGGGAACACATTCTTTGGTGTCTGGATCCTGCTCAATGTTGTGTTTACGAGATTCCATATTTTAGATGCAGTTGTAGTTTGCATATTCTCATTATTAGTTCCTCCAGTCTGTAAATACACTATAGACTTATCCATTCTACTGCTGGTGGACCTTTGTGATGTTTTCCATTGTGCTGTCAATGAATGTATTCTAGAATAAGTCTTTTGATAAATATTTGTGTACTTTCCTGTTGAGTATATTTCTGTGAGTGAACTTACTGAATCACATGGTTACTATTTGGCTTAAGTAGATGTGGCCAGTTTATAAAATAGTAACACCAATTTACACAGCAACCTAGAATACCAACAAAGTCCCACTGCTGGGTGTATCCTTAACATTTACCTTTCTTCCGCTCTTTCCCCCTCAGTCTTCTCTCCCCTCTTCTTCCTTCCTTCTTCTTCCGTCGTTTTCTCTCCTTCTTTAACTCTACTTTTTGGCGAATGTCTAGAGATAACATAATGTGGGTTTAATTTTCATTTGCTTGATGTCAAATGAACTTTTCACATGGACATCTGGATATTCCCTTTTGTGAAATGCCTGTTCTGATCTTTTGCTCATTAAGAAAATTCAGTTACCTGCCTTTTTATTTTAGTTGTATAGCTTATTACATATTCTGGATATGAATCCTTTGCCAGTTATTCCATATCGTCTTACTTGAAAATTCTTAACATTAAATGCTTTATGTACTGTGAATTTGGTATATTCTATCAGAAATACATTCTTGATTTGCTAAAAATTTAGTATAAAAAGTGTTGTGTTTTATTAAATGGTTTTATCTTTCAAGTTGATTGTGTGCTTTGGAATGGTTGACTAACTTTAAGTTCTTGGAACAAACTCACGTGGTCATTATACATTTTTCTTTTCTTCACATTCCACAATTTCATTTTCTACTATTTAGCTTGAGTGTTGCCTCTATGTTCTTGAGAAAGATAGGTTCATAATTTTCCTTTCTTTTCATGTCCATGCATAGGTGTAAAGTTGTATTTATGATGGTCTCATTAAATAAGCTGGTATATATTCTCCCTTCTGCATCTTTGGAAAAATTTATAAATGTTGTTGCTTCCTAAAATGTTTAGAAGAATTCATGGATGAATCCAACTGCATCTGGAATTTGCTCTGTGGGATGTTTTTAAATTGCAGATTCAGCATCTTCCATAAATCTCTTTTGTTTCCAGTGTCATTTTGGAGAACCTATATTTTTTCAAGGAATTGAAATTTTTTTCAATCTAAGTTTTCAAAAGTATTGATAAAGCTAAAATTATCTTTTGTAAGCATTTGGAGAGATTTAACTTTTCTTTTATAGCTTAATTTTGAGCTTAATTTTACTGTGTTGAGAACATACTTTATGTGATTTAATGTTTTAATTTTGGCATGCACTGGTGGAGTAAATTAGGTTGGCCATCTCCTAAGGAGCACAGTCCACGGACTTCTCAAGGACCTGGGTTTACACCACAGGTCAGTGGGACAATCAATGTGAAAACATAAATAAAAAGATAAAACAAAAGATGCCTCTTTCTCTTTCTTTTTACCTGCCTGCCTGTTTGCTTTCAGACCTGACCACCTTTTCTTCAAAAAATATTCAGTTTTGTGGGGTATATGAGCAATTTGGGTTACTATTTCATAGATAATTATAAGAAAGCATATTCTGCAATTGTTGGATCAGAGTTTTAGACATGCAGATTAGGAAAAATTTGTTAATCATGTCTGTGTCCATACTGATTTTTAATCCAGTTATTTTATCAGTTACTTAGAATATATACTAAAGTCATCTGTTATGTTTGTGAATTTATCTATTTTTTCAGTTCAATACATTTTTACTCTAGTGTTTTGAAGCTACACTATGACTACAGATTTTCTATTCTGTGTTTCCAGTCAGCTGACCCTTTATCAATAATAAAAGGTTTTTTTATCTTTAGTAATGAGTATTATCTTAAATACTATCCCTTTGATACTATGTTAGTCTTAACCAGTTTTATATTGGTAAGTGTTTGTGTGGTGCATTCGTTTCCAATCTTACCTGTTTTCTTATATTGTTGTATCTCTTATAACCAACATGCATTTGTGAGACTTTTATAACTGAGTTTGAAAATTATGAATTTTTCTCAAAGTTGTTAATGTGTTTAATTTCATACTGGCCATGTTGCTATTTATCCTATTTGACCCACCTGTTTTGATTTTCTCTATTTAAAACTTCATTTGGTTTAATAAATATTTTATTATTCCAATATTATGCTTGATTAGTTTATGAATTATGTGCTATTTTACTATTCATCTGCTGATTGCTTTAGAGATCACTTCATGCATTCTAGACTTATTGCAGATTAATATCGATTGTCATTTTTACTACTTTCTAGAAATGCAAGGACTAGAGAACGGTTTAATTGTATTCACCCTTCCTATCCTTTATGTTATATTTGACTTAGATTTTAATTTCACACATATGCTAGCCCCCATAAGACATTATTTTTATTACTTTGCAGAAGTAGCATTCACTTAGACTTACTCTTCATGGATTACTCCTATTTTTTTTCATTTCTATGCTTCTATGTTTGATCATTTTTCTTCTGCTTCTACTTAAAAAGTCTTAATATTTTTTTCAATAAATGTCTACTGGTAATGAGTTCTCTTGGCTTTTGTCTGAAATGCCTTTTTTTCATTTCTATTAAAAATCTATTTTCTCCAGGGTATGTGGCAACTACTTATCATTATTCTTTAGAAATATTATATCCTTGTCTTCTGAATCCCATCATTTCTACTGACAAGTCAACTCTCAATACTGGTATTATTTTGAAGGCAATATGTCTTTTATTCTGGCTGCTTTTAAAATGTTCTAGTTTACAGATATGTGATTATGATATGCCAAATTCTATTTGTCACGTAGTCATAGAATTTTTAATATGTAGATTGATATCTTGGGAAAAATTCTAAAGGACTTCTCCAGCTTGAGAGTTTTCTGTGGGATCCGCTGACTGTATTTATCACTAGATTTTTTCTTATTCCAATTGTACTTTCTTCATTTTTCTCCAGTTTTTGTTTTAAGAGCTCTCCCTGTAAAGTTTTCTTCTGACCTCTAACCTAGAGTCTTCTAAGAGTTGACCTACAGCACCATGTTTTAGTTTATAATTTTTCTGTTAATCCATCTTGTAGCTCACTAATCCTATCCATTGCATGACAAACTGGAATTGGAATTAACTATTCATTGCCTTTTTAAGTTTAGTGATTTTATTTATGGTTGTATAATTTTCTTTGGGTGGTTTCTGAAAAGATAGATTTCAATAATCTAATATTTCTGAAATATGGATTTTACTTCATCTTGTTAAGATGCAATCAGATGATCATAATATCCAGATCTTTTGTGGGCTTGTTTTTGTGTTTTTTTTTTCTTGGTTCTTTCTGCTGTGTTTAAATATTTTAACTCAATATTGAATAATGAATATGAGAAGCCATAGAGATTTGAGATAAGGTCTTCTTCCTCTCAAAATAATTTGTATTCTCCTGGCAGAGAGAGTAGGTAGACTACCTCAATGCATTCAAGCATTGATCTGATTTGAAAGTGGATTTCTACATATGTAGGAACTTGTTTATTTCTGGTTCATCCTTACTCTAGGTTTAACCCCTTCAGGATATTACATTAAACAAGCGATTTATAACAGTTTCCTCCTACTTTGTGAGTCTTGAACTGTGTTTTTGTCTTTCCAGCAGGTAAAGTGTTTGAAAACTGTTTATCTTCTAGAATTGCTGTCTAGAGCTTTCTGCTTAGATCATGATGCTATGCAAAGCTAATGCTCCAAAAACAAAAACTGAAATAGATGATTGGTTCACATTAATGATATTATCTTCTGTCTGAAACCTTGGCTTACAAGTCTTGGCTTCTTAGATATTCAATGCTTTTAAAAGAGATCTTAAAGAATATGAAACCTGCTTTGCTTTTTTTTCTGGGTTAGGTGACGTGTCAAACAGCCTGCTTTCATTCATTTGTAATATATACATAATCAAGATAATTAAGTGTCTTTTAAATTTTGTCCTGATGTACAAAGGATATGATTTTATTTTTAAGGGAAAATTTTCCCTATAAAAAGAGTTTTTAAACAGAACTCTTGCATATATAAATAAGTGATTAATAAAATACATCTATTTTTAAATTATTGCCAATCTCCCCTTTAATTTTTAAATTGTCCTTGGTTATAAATAAACAATAATAGATCAATGAGAATCTAATTCTTGAAAGCAAAGGCCTAATGTAAATCACTTCAACAGAAAGTACCAGCCTCTCATACAATTTCCAGACCTGAACTTGTTTACTGACTTAAAGCCCCTTGAGGATGGTTCCAGAAAAAAATGTCTTAAGTACTTACTATAAATATGCTTCTTAGCTTTATGGTAAAAGAGAAAAGTAGACTCTCTTGGAGCTCTTTCTCCATAAGAGAAAAAAATGAAACAATATCGTGTATCTTTTGACTCACCTGTAACCGTGAAGACTTGATCTTAGCGTAGTAAGTACGCTTAATCAAGTGGTAACTGTAATTGCAAGCGCTATTTCTGGTCCCTGATATGTGATTATTGAGCTAGTTATAGCTTCCTTTCCGTTAGTCTAGATGTTTCTTCTGTTAGATACCAAATCACTTGTGTACCTCAGTTAAAGAGTACCTACTAATTCAGATTTTAAGACAATCAAGGGAGTAAAAATTAAAATCATCCTTAATGCTCCAGCTATATTAAATCACAAAACTCTTTGAATTCATTCATATGATTAAATTCAGCTGTCATAAATTGTATTTCCTCAGACTTGATCTACTCTACCATCAGAACTCATTTCCTTATGTTTGTACGAGCTTGGTTTGTTTTTGTTGTTGTTACTTGTTATTCATATGCAGGCATGTCTGCTGGGCCTAAACAGGTGACTAGTTGAACTATAAATGAATCAGGAAAATATAAACTTTGGCTTTTCATTGTTAGAAACTTTTCACAGTATTATTTTTCTAAAGATACTAGACTTCACTATAATGAGTTAATATTTGTAAAGGTCTTAATTAACTCCAGACACATAGCATTATTTGAATATTAATAATAATTTGTTTACTATTTTTAAGTGGATATACTTTATGCATACTGTGAGACTCATCTCACTTTACAGATTTTCCTTTAAAACTTCAGGAATTAAGCCACTTTGGATAGGATCCAAGAGGGACCTGTTTTTTTCCCCAGTTTTATTGACATATACTTGACATCTAACACTGTATTCAGTTTCAGGTATATAACATAGTACTTGTATATATATATATATATATGTATAGTTATATATATATATGTATAGTTATATATATATAAATATATCTCAAAATAATTACCACAGTAAGTTTAGACAACATTCATTAACTTACATAGTTATAATATTTTTCTTGTGGTGAGAACTTTTAAGTTCTACTCTCAGCAACTTTCAACTACACGATGCAACATTATCAATTACAGTCCTCATGCTTCATATGATGTCCCCAGGACTTAGTCATTGTCCAGCTGTCATAACTGGAAGTTTGTACCTTTTGCCCACATTCACCTGTTTACCATATCCCTCCTGGCACCTCCGGCAACCACCAGTCTGTTCTTTGTATCTGTAAGCTTGTTTTATTTTAGAGTCAGCATGTAAGTGAGATGATACAGTACTTAGCTTTCTCTGTTTGACTTACTTCACTGATAATGCCCTTAAGTTCTGTTTTATCTTATACTAAATTTTGCTCTTGGGTGAAAAAATGTTGAGGGTGTGTTCAGTGTTACCCGGATGAAGATGTCTTTAATACTGTATCTAAGATCTTAGAGGGCTGCTAACTGACGCTGAACGTTAGGTATTTTTTCATATAATTAGTTAGGCATAATAGTATAAAGAAGAGTAACTCAGTTGTTTTAGATGCCCAATTTTGTATTCCCTTTGACACCTGGTTCACACTTACTTGTACTTTTGTTTAAGGAGATTAAATACTGATTTTTCCAGAAAGGAAAAAAATTGAAAAGGAACTACATACCTATTTATTACATACATGTCTGATTTGGGGACAATTTTAATCATAACCTAAATGTGTTTTTTTTTGTTTAAAGAACCTTGAAGTACACTGACAGAACAAACACTTCCAAGTCTGAGAGGATGGCCAGAACCTGCATTCAGGGCTTTTGTCCTGGGAAGCCCATGTCCAGGAAAGCGTTCCTATAAGCAAGTCATGGGTGACTCACAGGACACAGAGACAGAAGGTGTGAGCAGGAAACCCTGGCTCTTGCTCACCTGGTGCCCTCAAAGCTATCAACTTCTTTGTTTTCCTGAACTTCAAACACAGTTGTATTTAATAAGGCTGTTTAATGCTCTTTTAATTTACACGTTTCCTTACGTTCTCCTCAGCCGTGACCAGCCCATGTGTACGCTGAGTTCTCGATCTATGGGCCAGCATTTTTATCCCTTAACTTTCTTCAAAGGAGGATTTTACAATCTCTGCTCTTGGCTTTTGAATGTGAGGAAATGGTCATTTTAAAGGAAGATTGCACTCGACCTCAAATTTGACACCTTCTTTCTTAGTCAACCATGTCAGCAATAAATGGGAGGGCAGAGCACTCTCATCAAGAAGGGCCATTAGCAGAGCTGGATTTAAGAATCAACAGATGTTTGCCAAGTGTCCTTGGGTGAGGTACACATATGTGGCAATGTAAGTTCTTCAACAACGGTGAAAAACCCATAAATGATTTGTGGTGAAGCCACAAAAGCCACAGAAGCCACAAAAAAACCCAGCTGTTTTCTCCAGCCTGACAAGGTGCCATCAGTGAGACTGACAGACAATTATTTACCTTCCAGGTAAGAGGACCACACATCCCCATTTTCCAGGATAGCCCTCGTGGATGCATACACCCCATTAACAACTGTCTTCACTCAAACATGTCCAGATTTCGATGAGAAGCATAATGGACAGCTTATACATAAAGAATCGAGAAGTCAGAATAATATCCAGCAGGATCTGCAGCATCTGCTTTTGCCCTGTGTGATTCCGAGAGTTCTGGTAAATTGCTAAGATTTCTACTAGTTGAACTGGGAAATCATTGATTCTTCACTGGCGATGGATGGTGTCCTTTCCAGTAAGTAATCTGTACCCTTTTGAGCATTGTACCTTCCTTCCAGCCTCCTCTTAAAATTGTTCAAGACAAAGCCGTTTGCATTTTGTTTCTTTTTGACCTCCCAACTCCATCCCCTTTAGCTCTTTGCTGCCTCTTTTCCTCCCCTTCTCCCCTCCTCCCCCTTCTCTTTCTTCAGAAAGTATTGTGCCAGCTTCTTTTAAAATGATATTTTCTACTTTAGGAAGCTTTGCTTACCAATTGGAATAGGTGTTTACAGCTGCCCTGTAAGAATTTATTTGCTTTAATTATATGCTTAACTGACTCAATTTCTTCTTTGGCTCTATTTCTTGTACCCCATGTCCTTCCTTTTGTTGGATTAAGCTTTTATTTTCAGAAGGGTATGATGGCAAAAGTTCTAAACCGCTTACCTGTTGGAAACTACCTTCATTTTGTCTTCATTCTTAAGTTGTAATTTGGCTGAGAAAAGTTTCTCAATCCTTTTCCCTAAGAATATTTTGGATGTTCCTGCATGGTTTGCCAGTTTCTCCACTTGCCTATCAAGGATTGTAGTGCTGCATTCATTCTAGCTTTTATGTTGCGCTCCTTTCCTTCCAATTGCTTTTTAGGGGGGTGGGGGTGGGGAAGTTTGTAGTGTTTCCATTTTATCCACAGAATCCACAAAAATTACCAAGATGTTTTATTTCTCAATAATTTCATAAACCACATAGTGGACTCTTGATTTGAAGGCTCCTATCTTTAATGGCAAGTAGACATTTCTTCAATTACTTCTTTGATTTTAAGTTGACATGTTTTCTGTTCTTTTTATTGGTAAATATTAGATCTCTGGATACAGCCTCATGTTGATTAACTTTTGTCCCACAATTTAATTTTTATTTCTTCTTGGATTGTGCTTTTGGAAAAGTCATTGAGTTTCCAGTTTACTACGTATGCCTTTAGTCTTCTCCATTCTTTGATTTGGTCCTTTTATGAGTTTTCATTTTCGCACCATATTTTTAAAAATTTCTTCTGCCTAAATTTTATACTATTCCTTCTCATGGGTGTAATTCTTTAATGGCCATGATTTCTTTGAGCTCACAGAAAATATTTCTGTAAATAATTTCTTAGGATTTACTGGGTTTTATGCATTGATTTTGTTTTCCTTGAATAATTCCTCTACTTGTCTTTTTTTTCCTTTCTTAAATGCTGGGATGTGGCTGTATTGTGGGTGGACCTGTGTGATGTGTGGCCTTCTTCTAAAGGTCAGAGATGCTTGTCTTTTGAGTAGGGGTCTCCGTGTCCACAGTGAAGTTAGAAGTGACCTGAGGTAATGCCCTGCTTCTCTCCCCAGCCTCAGGGCTCATGCCTAGAAGTATTATTATTTGGAGAGCTATTCTTAGGGTTACAGACTGGGTAAAACTGAGATAGGCAACTATTCAGAAAGAGACTTCCTCTACTGTTAGGTTTTGCCAGCATCTAAGTCCATCTGCTTTGTATCATATAGAAATTTCTTAATATTCTGATCTAATGACATAGCCTTTTGGTTTTCTAATATTTCTGAATATTCTTTTTATTTTCCATTTAGGAAAGAGTAATAAGTAGTACATTCATTTTGATCTTCTGAATCACACCAATTCACTGACTGTTCTGGTACCAAGGAAGGGTTGCCCCATTCGAGCTGTGTGGGCTTTAAGGTCGGTAACTATAAAGCACCTCTTATCAGGTGCTTCCATTTATTCGTTTCTAATTGTGTCACTAATTTCATAATTTTTCTAATCTCTAATTTGTTCATGTTGAAAGAAATTCTGTCATATGCTGCAGCATGGATGAACCTTGAGGATATTATGCTGAGTGAAATAAACCCATCAACTACAGACTATGTGAGTTTACCAGTGTGAGATATCTACAGTAGTCAGACTCATGAAAACAGAAAGTAGAATGGTGGTTGCCAGAGGCTGGAAATATGGAGAAAAGAGGAATTGCTCACTGGGTACAGGATTTCAGTTTTGCAAAATGAAAAGTTATAATCTGTTCCCCAACTAGAACTTATCATTAGTGCATATACTTAAAAATTGTTAAGACAGTACATTTGCTGGTATGTGCTTTTACCACAATTAAAATAACAACAGCAACAGAGCTTTAAATCTTAGTCTGAGAGACACTTTATACGTAAATGTGCCAGGAAGAGAGAAAGGATTGGCTTCAGTTTTGTCATAGCTACAAATGATCATTATAAACCCTATTCTAATAGCTTGTTTTCAAAACAGGAAGGAGCTGAAAGTTTAAATCTTTGGGGCTTCTCAAGGGGGTGGGGGCCACAAAGTGTCCAAAGGTTAGGTGAATACCCACTACTACACCATAAAGGGGGAATAATTTGATGGTGAGGGACATATTTAGGGCTCCAGCTATACAAATTTGATTGATAAATTATGTTTCCCCAATCTAAAAAATTTACAAATTTATGAATTTACAAAATTTACAAATCTACATAATTCTTTCAAGGAGTCAAAGACTGCTAAAAAATGAAATTTTTGTGGAATCTGTCTATAGTTCATGAAGTTGTGAGCTTCTTTTAAAGATTGTATGACAAATGTGAAGACACTGTGAATGCTAAAAATGTACAATGTCAGTATCAATCATGATGAAATTGGCAACAAGAAAATTTAATCTGCTTTTTAAAAAAAATATTTCCAGACATTAAACTTGTGAAGTTTAGAAAAATCTCCACATTGTGAGATAAATTCTTCATACTTTTTTACTGCATGTCTGTTGTCATCTCAGTACAATGACACCAAATTAAGCATCAAAAATCCAAATGAGTACATGTATAAAAATTAAGAAATACTGATATTATCTCTGAAGGAAGATTATGAAAACAAATATAACGCTCAAAGTTTTAAGTTGTAACTTGATTTGGAACAAGAGACATTTCCTTACATGAAGTTAATGTTTTTAAATACCTCAGAATAAACTTTTAAAAAAGAAATAATTTATTTCGGAGTGGTCTGATTTAATAGGTTTTCTTCCTATCTGCTCATTATAATGAATATTTAAGTTATAAATATGTTCTCTCCCTTGTAATGAAATTGGGTGGCTAAATTATCCATACTGAAATATTTGATATTTGAAGATTTTGTTCAGGTCATTTTGATTTTACAATGTCTATAAAAAACTGATAATGCGGACTACCATGGTGGGGGAAAAAAAGAAAAAAAAATCATTTTAACAGGAAAAAAATATGGAGAAAATATAAACAAGTAATTTTCCAATGATGAAACAGTGGTTATAAACATATTGTTAAATGCATAGTCCGGCTTATGCAAACTGAAGCAAGATAATGCATTTCACATCATAAAAGTATATATTAAATAATGGCAATACCTAGGAGTTAGAAAAATGCAGGGAAATGAATGCACTCATTCACTATGGGTGAGAGAATAAATGGGTGCATTTATTTGGGAGAATAATTTGGTAGTATCTAGTCAATTAAAGGTGGGTGTTACTGTATGATAGCTAGAGAAATACTTGTACAGCACAGGTATACAGGGACATAGGTATTGAGATCTATATAATTCACTGCAGTTTTTTGTAATAATGAAAAATGAGAAGCAATGAATGTTACCTGAGGAATTGTTAAATAAAATGTGATGCAGTCATACAATGGCAATATCATAATTAAAGGTATAAAATAAAGCTAGATGAATTAACAAAATTAGATATACTGAATGAGAAACAAGATATGGAATAACTGTAATGTATATACACATATCTGTAAGTTTAAAAAATGACACAGCAGTTTAAATTTTTTATCTATAGTATAAAATCTAAGAAAAGATCTAGAAGGATATATCAAAAACTTTCAGTGACTTCCTTATCAAATGTGAAAGCGGAAGACTCTGGGCCTCTTAAAGGTCCAGACCTTGCAGAGGTTCACTTCAAATACATTCTGTTGGTCCAAGCAATTCTCAAAGACAGTCCATAGTCAAGGGGACTTCACCTCTTGATGGAAAGAGTGGTATGAACATGACATTGCTGGTGGTAGAATTGATGGTGACCATTTTTGGAGACTGTCTACCATATTTCTTTTCGTTTCATACTCTCGGCTATTGGCTTTTTTGCTCTCCCCTCAAAACTTGCTTTTAATAAAAGATGTTATAGGATCCTTTCACTGTAATTGTGAATTTAAAACAAAATGTGTCATTCTAAAAATGACATTTAGATTTCACCTCTCTGATCAAGGCAAGAAATAATTTATCTTTTCTTATGTAAGTTCAGGAATTAACAAGTAGAGGGAGTGCTTTTCAGAGCCTTGCCATGGAGTCACATCTCATGGTTTTCTAAATACTTTGCCTACTCCGCCTTCTTTAGAGCTGGCTGAAGATAAAAGGTTAATGTCACCTTAGAAAGACTGAGTTCTCCATTCACAGATGCTGCCTACAGCTTGGCTCTGAACTTCTGAAGAGGTGTTCATTGTTACCTGGAACAGAGGTGTCCTGTAACTGTGTTCCCATGACTTTCTGGGCCACAGTTAGTTAATTATTAGCCATGTTAGATATCAGATAGGAGAATAAGAACAACAAGAAGTCATCTAGTCAACCATTCAAAAATATCTGTCAAGGCAATGTAGCTGGGTACTATGTAAGGTACTGGATATGCCAGTGATGACAAGACAGGCAGTAGCGGCCCTTACAGGGTTCATAGTCTGGTGAGATATATAGACAAAGAATCAGCAAGTATATTGTGTTAAGTATAAATAAAGTGAAATTATAAGATATTAATGGTGATGTACTGGTTTTCCAAAGCAAAAACAAAAATAACACACACACAAAACCCAAAACCACCCAAATCTAAACTAAACCCTTCCACCCTCATTTGTAGTGTTCCCAATTTCCATGGTATAAAGCCTGCCACCAATTGCAAGTTACAGTGTGATGTCACTGAATGTAATTATGAAGAGGAACAACTCTCGACAGTCAGTACAAGCCAATCACAGTGGTGTCCGGATGTAAGTCAGTTGGGTAGGAGGATGGGGATGTCAGATGTCAGGAAGGATTTCTGGAGGAAAAACCCTGTAAGGTGAGAACTGAAGGATAAGAATAAGCCAGATAAAGAAGGTCAAAGATATATATCCCAGGTAGAAAGGACACATTTGTGAAGGCCTGAAAGGTAAGAGAGGGTGGCCTAGCTGGGGAATTACAGATTAGGGTGGACCAAGGGCAGGATACTCAGTGATGTGTGTGTGTGGGTAGGGAGGGGATATGTGTACATGTGTTGTGTATAGTTTGGTGTGTATATATGAATATTATAGTGTTTATGTGTGTATCTATTGATGCATTATGCATGTGTATGTGTGGTATGGCGTGTATGTGTGTATGTGGTGCAGTGAGGTATGTGTGTGCTTTAGCTCTTGATATCCTTACTAAGCACCATAAACTGACAGATCCATGAGGCAGACATTTATTTATCACAGTTTTGGAGGCTGGAAATTTCAAGATCAAGGTAACTGTAGATTTGGTGTCTGGTAAGAACCTTCTCCCTGGCTAGCAGAAGGCCATATTCTTCCTCTGTTCTCACACAGCAGGAGAGAGGAGGAGGAGGAGCAGCAGCAGGAGGAGGAGCAGCAGCAGCAGAAGGAGGAGAAGCAGCAGCAGGAGGAGGAGCAGCAGCAGCAGGAGGAGGAAGGTGCAGGAGGGAGACATCTGGTTTCTTCACAAAATTGTGTGTCATCCTTGTGCAGTGGCTGCGTTAATCTACTCTGTATTGTTTCAATTTTGGTAAATGTCCTGCAAAAGTGAGCACACAGCCCACACCCAACCAAAGACTCAAACTCACCACCTTGAAAGGTCTCACATTCTACCTAGTGAGCTAGCCAGTCAGGCTCCCTTCTCTTCTTATAAGGACACTAAGCCTAGCATGGGGCCCCTTACCTCATGATTTCATCAAAATCCAACTAATTCTCAAAGGTCTTGCCTCCACATACCATCACATTGGGAGTTGGGGCTTCAGCACATGAATTTGGCCAGGGCATAAACACTCATTCCACAGCAATGTGTGTGTTACTGATGAGAGAAATATGAGAGTAATTCTGCCCAAACTGTGGAGAAAGCTGTCATCTAGGGAGATTTTGAAAATATCACAGGAACCCAGTAAGTTTACAACTTTCACTTGGTACATTTTCCTTCCCTTGAAGCTTTTATCATGGACTTAGTGGGCCCTTAGGGAGGACCCAGTTCTTTTCATTTGCGTTTTCTCTGGGGAGGGCTTTTCATGCAGTAGACCTTTCCCAGGAATACTGGAAGGGCGTGGTGACTGACATTCACACTCCAGAGGCTCAGTGCTCCATTTTTCTACTCTCCCATCGGTAGTCTTGGAGCTACAAGTAGCATAATTGCATTTAGTCACCTCTTACTTGAAGCAAGTAGCCAACATACTTGCATAAAACTCTATCGAGTAGTGATTCATTTCGTAATAGTATTAAATAGAAAATGGTCTATGTGTTGAGCACCCTTCATAGGTAAATCATCATTTGATGAAATCGTCTACTTCTTTTTATTTTCTGTCCAGCAGATGAGGAGCATTGTCACCTCAGCAGCAGCTATACCTTCCAGCAATCCATAGCAGCTGGTCAAGATTTGCACCTTTAGGAAATGCAATAAATGCAAACTGGCAGTTCTTCTGGTCCTTTGTTATTGCAGAGTTAGCACAGACTGAAGGAAGTGCAGATTACCCATCTGGGAACAGAAGTTTGGGCTGCAAACCAAGTTTAGATAATTTTTTTGTGTTCACCAAATAAAACTTGGTAGTTTTCCAAAAATTTAAGTTAAAAAGCTGGCAATAATAGAAGAAATATGCCCATCAATTTATGGAGAACAGTCTGGTTTTCCTTTGGGATGACAATACCAGGAACCTGATCATAAGGTAATCAATCTCAAGTAGTTTGTTCCCAAAGGACTCTGATAAATACCCCCTGACCCTGTGCCAGGGAGGCAAAGTCATGCTGAAACAGGGAAAAATTGAGTTTCTGATTTTCTCCTTGCACCCCCAGGTGTGATGGAGAAACTCCCGCTTAGTGACACCAAAACTTAATGTCAAAGTAAGAGTAAGGATTACTGTCCTATTGCTAGAGTTACACACTGCCCCAGTCAGGTGTGGGACTTACAAAGACCGGGACATTCAGTTGCAGTGTGGTAACCATTTTGCTATCATGCCTTCATTCTTGAGATCTGTTTTCTTCTTATGAGTCTACTAAAATAACCAATTAGACCAGAATTAGACTGCCTAAAAATTCATATGGCAGTGAGTTCATACTTTACTTGGTCATCTTCTATAACCCTCCTTTGGTCTGATCTGGCTCCCTCCATCCCATTTCCAACACACACACACACACACACACACACACACACACACACACACACACCCATTCTGGAATTAGACCGCACCAGGTGAAGGTAACTGTACCATTTTACTATGTGGTTCACAGAAACTCTAGAAAAGCAGTAACCTCTTTTTGACTACAGAATGTTTAATTTTTACAAAAAGTATATTTTATTAAATGTAAGATACTTGAAAGTTTTAAATGCAGCATTGTTTTTGGTCCCACCAGAAGAAAGAACTCCTGTGAATAAACTGAGATGCACAGTGCTTTTCTTTTCTCTATTTTTCCAGCCTTGCTAGAGAGCTAGCAATTTACTTATTTTTTTGAAGAATCACCTTTTGTTTCATTGATTTTTTTTCTATTGTCCTATTTTTATTTTAATGGTTATATGCTCATATCTTTATTTTATTTTATCTGCTTATTTTGGGTTTATTATGTTCTTTTTTAGTTGACTTTTTGCTTATTGAAATATTATATAATATTAGTTTCTGGTATATATAACAGTGATTTGATATTTGTGTATATTGCAAAATGATCAATGCTTGGATTAGTTAATATCTAACACCATGCATGGTTATAAATTCTTTTCTTCTGATAAGAATTTTTAACAATACTCTCCTGGAAACCTTCAAATATATAGTACACTGTTAATAACTGTAGTAACGATGCTGCACAACTTACTCCCAGGACTTACTTTATAACTAGACGTTGATACCTTTTAACCACCTTCACTCATTTCGTCCATCCTTCACTTTTGCCTCTGATAATCATCAATCTATTTTCTGTGTCTACGAATTCAGTTTTTGTTTTATTTTGATTGCACATGTAAGTACAGTATTTATATAGTATTTGTCTTTCTCTGCCTGACTTATTTCACATAGCATAATGTCTGCAAGTTTCATTCATATTGTCACAAATGGCACAATTTCCTTCTTTTTATAGCTGAATAATATTTCATGAGGTATACTGACACTTCATTATGTTTAGCCATTCATGCATTGACGTAGGCTTAGGCTGTTTCCATGTCTTGGCTGTTGTAAATAATGCTTCCGTGAATGATGGATGGATGTGTGTATGCTTTTGAGTTAGTGTTCTTGCGTTCTTTAAATAAATATAGAGAAGTGGAATTGCTGGATCATATGTTAGCTATATTTTTAAATTTTTTAGAAACTTCCATACTGTTTTCCGTAGTGAGTCCAAAATTTACACTCCCACCAACAGTGCCATAGGGTTTGCTTTTCTCACATCCTTTCCAACACTTGTCACTTCTTGTCATTTTGATAATAGTCATTCTAAGAGAGATTAGGTAGTATTTCATTGTGGTTTTGATTTTTGTTTTCCTGATTATTAGTAAGGTTGAGTACCTTTAAGTTGTATGAATTCTTTAAATATTATGGACATTAACTCCTTATGAGATATATGATTTGCAAATATATTCTCTCATTCCATAGGTTACCTTTTCATTTCGTTGTTGATTTTCTTCACAATGTAGAATGTTTTCAGGTTAATGTCTCACTTCTTTATATTTGCTTTTGTTGTCTCTGTTTTTAGTTTCAAATTGAAAAATCTACTGTCAAGATCAATTTCTAGAAGCTCACTCTTTACATTTTTTTTCTAGGAACTTTATGACTTCAGGTCTTCTGTTCAAGTCCTATTTTGAATTAATTTTTGTAAGGTATAAAACAGTAGTTCAGTTTCATTCTTTGGCATGTGACTGTTTAGTTCTCCCAATTTATTGAAGATATTGTTCTTTCTCCATTTTATATTTTTGACTCCTTTGTTGTAAATTAATAAACCATCTATGTGTGGGTTTTCCAACTGAATTTTCTATTCTATTCCATTGCTCTGTGTCTGTTTTGATGTCAACACCATACTATTTTGATAATTATAGCTTTGTAATATAGTTTCAAATCAGGAAACGTGATGCCTCTAGCTTTGTTCTTTCTCAAGATTGCTTTGGCTATTTGAAATCTTTGTGATTCCATACATATTTGGGGATTTTTTTTTCTGTGAAAAATGATATTGGGATTTTAATAGGGATTACATTAAATCTGTAGATTGTTTTGCATAATATAAAAAACTGATTATTAATTTTTCCAGTCCCCTTTTTTCCATTTATTTGTGTCTCCTTTCATTGATGTCTTAGTTTTAGTGTGTGCTTGTTTCTCAGGTCCTTGGTTGAATTTATTCCTAGATATCATATTCTCTTTGATCCAATTATAAATTGAGTTATTTTCTTAATCTCTCAGTAGTACACTATTAATGTATAGAAATACAACAGATTTGTGTTTATTGATTTTTTTATCCTGCAAATATATTGAATTTATTATTTTCAACAATTTTATGGTGGAGTCTTTGGTGTATTTTATATATAATATGTGGTTAATGTAAGAAGTTATATTATTGATTTGAGCAATTTCCTCATTTATAATATAAACATTTAGTATTACAAATTTTCTTCTCAACACTGTATTGGCTATGCAGTTACATATGCTATATTTCATATATATGTATACATATGTATATATATGTATGCATGTATTTTTAAATTTCCTTTGATGCTTTTTCCTTGACCCATGAAATAATAGAAATGTGCTGCTTAATTTCTGTGCCTTTCTGTTAAAATTTTATTGTATATTTTATTATAGTCACATTGCACAATTTGACTTTCTTTAATTTGTTGCGGTTTATGTTTTGGGATATGGTCTATCTTGATGCATTTTCTATGATTGTTTAAGAACTATATTCTGCTGCTGGTGGAGTATTTTACATAAAAATATGTTGTGCATGTGAACATTTTGCTTGGTTGTTCTTGGTTGGTATTGTTCAGATCTTCTAAGTCTTTGCTGATTTTCTGTCTAGTAGTTAGATCAGTTTCTGAGAGATGAGTGGATGTCTGAAGCTGTACTTGTGGATTCATCTATTTCTTTTTTAGCTCTGTCAGTTTTGGCTTCATATATTTGTGTCTCTGCTATTGTCTCTTGTACAATTAGGATTATTATGCCTTCCTGATGGCTTGATACTTTTTATCGTTGCATATATGATAAGAACAAAGAAACTTACTTTATGTCTAATGCTTTTCTCTGAAGTCTACTTTATCAGATGTTAATATCAGTACTCCAGCTTTTCTATTATTATTAAATATGAAAGTAATAAAATAATAAAAGAAAACACCATTTTACTTTTAACCTACTTATGTCATTAAATTTGAGGTATCTTATTATCATATAGTGGAGTCATGATTTTTATTTACTCTTGCAACAATGTTTTTTGATTGGTATATTTACATTTAAGATAGTTATTAATATGTTATTATTTAAGTATTCCATTTTATTATTTGTTTCCTATTTTTATTTGTGGTTCTTATTCCTGTACTTCCCTTTTCTTGTTTTCCAGGAGGGTGAGTTAAATTTTTATAATTATATCATCTATATTGATTGATTTATTGCTTTGAGTGTATCTCTTTGTACAGTGTTTACTATGAGTATTAAAGTATACACATGTGACTTATCCCAGTTCACTAGTATCAGCATTTTACCCCATTTTAAGTGAATTATGCAGACCTCACTTCCATTTAAGTCTCTCCCTTTTACTTTTCCTTCTTTAATAAAAATCATTGTCTAAATCATAGTGTATTATAAATTTTGTTTCAATCAGAAAATGTACTTATGAAACTCATGAAGAAAAGGATAGTCTCCTGTATACACCCATGTTTATGGTATTTCCTTTGTTTCTTTGCTGACAATCTAAAATTTGTTATTTTATCTTTTACTTTCTGTTTTAAGATTATTGTATAGTCAATCTTTAAAGGTATGTCTACAAGATATTCTTACAGTTTTTCTTGTCTTTTGTTTTATTCCTTTCATTTTTGAAGGATAGTTTTGCTAGTTATAGAATTTAGAGTTGACAGTTAAATTCTTTTAGCCCTTTAAAACCATTGTGGAAAACCTACACTCATATAACACAGGGAGCCTGCTTGGGAGATTCTAGACCAGGCTCTAAAAAAAGTGGGGAGGGAAACCCCTTCCCCACCTCCCGAAGGCTTTAAAGTAGCGCAAAGAAACTGAAAGGCAATCTTGCTTACTGACCAAGAAGTTGGAGGGAGCAAGAACAGGACTGATCACCTAAAAGAATGACAGCAACTGCATAGGAGTGCAAGAAGATCTACCTGTGAGCCCCCTGTGGCTGTGTTGGAGAACTGTGGGTTCCACAGAACTCACAAGGTCTGCTTGTAAGCTCAGTCCTTGTATTGGAGAGCTTTCTATGAGTGATGCATAAGATAACTGCCCCTCATCCCTACAGAAGCCAGTGGATACCACTGAAATAGCATTTGTGGCACACCAAAAGTGAGCATTCCAGAGAGGGGAACATCCCCCTCAGAAGCCAAGTTGGTGACACTGGCCAAACCAAGACTAAAATGACCACTCAGGAAGAAATCTAATATTACAAAAAGAAATCCACAGTGCTAAATCTAAGACAGAGAAGAAAGCCTTGCCAAAAGCAAAGTCACCACAAAAAGCACGAACAGCCCAAAGAGCAGATGATACCAGAACTTTCCCAGAGAAGAACTCCAATGACATTGAATGGTACAAACTAACAGAGAAATATTTCCAAAGAATGGTTATTAAAAAAAAAAAAAATGAAGTACACCGTGGTGGAGTTGTCTCCAAAGGATGCAGGCTGCATAGTCCTGAGTTCAAATCCCGGGCTCAGGGTGAAAAACCAGTATGAATAACTAAATGAAAGCACTAAATAAAGTGCTTATTCTCCTCTCCCTACCTATCTGCCCACTACTGCCTTCATTCCTTCCTGTTCCTTTTGGTTAAAAAAGAAAAAGCCTGAATGAGATGCAGGAGACACACACAACCACCCAAAAGCGGTTAGCAGACCTCAGAAAAGAATGACAGATCCAAGGGAATATATCCCCTAAGGAAACTGAGGCCATAAGGCAAGTCCTAGGAGTCCTAGGTGATAAAAGACAATCAAGGAATTAATGATAAACATGGAAAACTCCATAAACAGACTCAATCATGCTAAGGAATGAATTGCAGAAATAAAGATAAGATCATAGAAGCAACCATCAGGGAAAAGAAGAGAAAAACAAGACTGAGAAAAAATGAAGAAATTCTATGATAAACCTCAGACACCATGAGAAGAACAAACATAAGGATCATAGATATCCCATAAAGAGAGGAGAGAGAAAAAGGTACAAAAAAATCTAATCAAAGAAATAATAGCAGAGAACGTCCCACATCGTCACAGAAAGCAACCACAGAGATTCAAGAAGCAAATAGAACACTGAATATATAAAGACCTATTCCTAGACACACTCTAGTAAAAACTAGAAAAGTCGAAAGCATCATCATCAACAACAAAGACAGCACAACAACAAAAATGACCCAAGGTTGCTAGAGAAAAGATTAACAAAACCTATAAACATATACCCATCAGGATACCATCAGAATTCTCAGCAGAAACAAAATAGGCCAGGAGAAATGAAATGACATCTTAAAAATACTAAAATACAAAACTCTCAGCCAAGAATACCATACCCTACAAAACTATCATTCAAATATGATGGGGAAATAAATGTCTTTAATGATTAAAAAGTTAATTTTCCACCACCAAACCTGCCATTAAAAAATCCTGAAAGGTTCTACAATAGGGAAAAACTAAACAAAGATCCACCAAATCCCAAGAATGGTCATACACAGTAAAGAAAATGCAGAAGCAAAGACAAGACTAATGAGAGTGAGCAACAAGCACTAATGGGGGAAAATATTATGGAATCCATATGAATATATAAATATGATATGACAAAACTCACAAAAGACTATCATGACATGTAAAGGGAAGTAGACAAAATTAAAAGAACAGACACTGAAAACCATAAAGAAGAAAAAACAAATAACAATAAAAGGGAAACAAAGCAGTAGACACAGAAAATAAAGGTTCAAATGATATCAATAAATCACTATGTATCAGTTATCATCCAAAATGTGAAAGAATTGAACACACCAGTCAAAGACAGAGTTGTGGGATCAAAAAAATAGGATCCATCAGTATTATAATTACAAGATACACATATCAGATCCAAAGACAAACAAGGGGTGAAAGTGAAAGGCTACAGAAAAATATATCAAAGCAATAGTGATGAGATGAAATCAGGAACTGCAATACTAACTGTCCCTCAATAGGTGACTGGATAAAGAACCTGTGGTATATATACTCAGTGGGATTCTGTGAAGCTATTAAAAATGTAATTGTGTCCTTTACAACAATGTGGATGAAACTGGTGGGGATAATTTTAAGAGAAATGTCAGAAAGAAGAAGAGAATACAGGATAGTTTCACTCATATGTGGAATATAGTAAAATGAAGCAAATAAGCAGATAAACCTCAGCAATAACACACAGGATACAAGAATGTGGCTACCAGGGGTGCCTGAGTGGGGAGGGAAGGAGTGAGGGAACAAGGTGACGGTAAAGGGCACTAGAACTTTGGTGGTGGATTCAGTGTGTAATACCCATAGACAGAGAAATGAATGCAATATCTTAAAGTGAGTACGGTTTTGCTAATAAAAGAAATAATAAAATCATATTATAAAAAGAAAACTAACAATGAAATGAAAAAAAGAAAACCATTGTGCTACTTCTTTCTTATCATCAGAACCTTTTTGATTAGAAATTCTATGACAGTTGAATTAATGTTCCCCTATAGGTAATAGGTTGTTTCTCTCAGAATACTTCAAGAATGTGTCCTTGCTTTTAATTTTCAGAAGTTTAACTATTATTTAGAGTGTGTTTCCTTGGATTTATCGTGTTTAGATTCAACCAGACTTTTTTCATATATAATTTTGTGTTATATTTGAATTTCACCAAATTTGGGAAGGTTTTAGCAATTATTTATTCAAATTTTTTTTAACTCGTCTCTTCTTCTGCCTCTTCTGAGATTCTGATAATACTAGTGTTGACTTTAAACATTTTTGTCCCTCAATTTCCCTCTTCTTGTTTCTATCCCCATTTCTCTCTATTGTTCAGAATGAGTGAAGTTTTTAATGTGCATTCAATTATTTTGATTCTTTTATCTATTATCTCCATTCTACTAGTGAGTACAACCAATGAAATTTTCTTTAAGTTTCTGATATTTTAAGTTTCAATTTATAATTTGCAGGTTTTTAAAAATAACATTAGTGCTTTTTGCCAAGATGTTCTATTATTTTATTTAAGAGAATTTGCATTTGATTGTTGAAGCATCTTTATGATGGCTGCTTTCATGTCCTTTTTCTTTGCTCTCATTATGATGATGGCTTTCAGTTATGACTGGACATTCTATTTAAACCTTTTATTGTACCAGTCAGTCATTCTGTTTAGATATGGCACACAGGCCTTGGCCTACTTTGTGTCAACAATACTAAAGACAGTTTAATTTTAAAATCCTTATTGTGTTACTTGGACTTCTTGGTATACATAATTCTCTCTAAGGCTTTCACTGATCCCTGCTGTGTTATCTGTAAGAAAATAAAAGACATACTTTTAGTCACTAAGTGTGTAGCAATTTATTATAGCAGCATTATGACTCCAGTGTTTCTCTTCAGGATTCTCATAGGGGTCATCTCCTTCTGAAAATCTTTGATTTCTCTCCCCTCAAAGCTGACTTGGGCCTCTTCTCAGAGGCTCCACTGAATCCTGGGTATATAATTAGCATTTTCAAAATTTCATTGTAGCTCTATATTGGTAACACCTTGTCTCTACTATAAGTTACTTAAAAGACAAGGGCTGCTCTATATTTTGTGTCTAAGACAATATCTGACATGAGATCTTCACCGAATGTCTATTAAATTACTCAGTCTGAATGGCAAAACTAAGTATTATTCAGAAGCATTTGAATTTTCTACTCACTTTCAGGACTGAAAATCATAGGACATTATTAAAGAAATAAAAGATGGACGGAAAGAGATGGAAAGATTTTCTATGGTCATGAATAGGAAGAATTAATATTGTTAAAATGACTATCTTACCTAAAGCAATACACAGATTTAATGTAATTCTATCAAAATTCTATTCACATATTTAAAGGAAATAGAACAAACATTTTGATTTTTTAAAGAAACCACAAAAGGTCCTGAATAATCAAAGTAATTTTGAGAAAAAATAACAAAAGTGGAGGCACCACACTCACTCATTTCAAATTATGCTACAAAGAGATACTGATCAAAACTGTATGGCACTGGACTAAAAATAGATACACAAATCACTGTAATAGAATTGAATCCCCAGAAATAAACTAACACATATGTCATCAGTTAATTTGTGACAAAGGACCCTAAAGCATACAATGAAAAAAATAAGGTGTTTTAAACAAATGATGTTGGGAAAAATGTAGTCACATGCAAAAGAATAAAACTAGATGAGTCTAACATCATACATAAAAATTCAAAATAGATTCAAAATTTGGATGTAAGACTGGAAAATATAAAATACATAGAAGAAAAAATTTGCAATATATTCTATAACATTGACCATAAAGAAGTCTTTGGGGACTCAACTCCAGTGGCAAGGAAAACAAAAACAAAAATAAACTAATGGAATTACATAAACAACACATAGCAATAGAAACTATCATCAGAAGAAAAAAAACATACAGCTGAATGGAAGAGGATATTTTCATATCACATATCTGACAAAGGGTCAATATCTAAGATCCATAAAGAACTTACATAATTCAACAACAACCACATAAGACATACCACACAATCAACAACCAGGCAGACCTAAATACACACTTTTCCGAAGAAGACATATAGAAGGCCAATAGGTACATAGAAAAGCACTCAACACCACCTCGCACTTGTGAAAACAGTCAATATAAAAAAATTAGAAACAAGTGTTTCAAAGGGTGTGCAGAAAAGGGAATCCTTGTACATTGCTGGTAGGAATGTAAATTGGTTCAGCCACTTTGGAAAACAACATGAAAATTCCTCAAAAAGTTAGTAATAGAACTGCAATACAACACAGCAATTCTACATATCTAACTGGAGAATATGAAAACACTAATTTGAAAAAGAAATATTCACCCTAAGTTCACTGTAGTACTATTTACAATAGGCAAGACATGGAAAGAATCTAAGTGCTCATGCTCATTGATGGATGATGACTCAATAAAGAAGACACTTACACACACACACACACACACACACACACACACACACAATGGAAAACTGAAAAATTGAAAATTTTCATTTGTGGTAACATGGGTGGAACTAGACGATATTATACTAAGTGAAATAAGCAAAGAAGACCAATATTAAGTGGAATATAAAGAAAAAACAAAGGAACAGACAAAATGAAACAATAGCATACACTAGGAGTCTAAAAACAATTGAAGTTACCACATGGGAAGGCGGACAAGGTGGGAGCAAAAGACAACGCAGTTTCAATGGACAGTGGTGGAGGCCCATTGGGAATTCCATGGTGGATGTGATGTTTTATCAATTTGATGAATAGTGAACTTGCACATCTAAACTTATTTAACATTTTAAATCAATGTAGCCTCAATTTATAAAGCACAACATTTATAAAGCAAACAAACATTAGTATATAACTCTTAATTCCCTTCTCTGATTAATTTCCTAAAATAGATTCCTAGAAATAAAACTGGTAGAGGTATGAAGTGAACATTGTATTTCACAGTTACCTATTGCTGTCATAGCAAATTATCATAAAATTTTCAGTGGAATGTAGGTCAGAAGTCCAGCAAACTACTTAGGGTCTCACATGCCTCAAATAAAGATGCTAGTGTCCTAGGCGCCTATAGAAAGACCCATTTAATTTGTTGGCAGAGTTCACTGACTTCTTGTTTTTCAGGTCACCTCCTCCATTTTTCAGTCAGCAATAGCAGGTCAGTCCCTATCACATTTTGAATCTTTATGATGCCAGTTCAAGAAAGTTCGACTTTAAGGCCTCCTGTGAGTAAATGATTCATAATAATCTCTGTACTTTAAGATCTGTGTTTCAATTACATTTGCAAAATCCCACTTGCCATGTAAAACCACATATTCTCAGGTTCCAGGGATCAGTGTGAACATTGTTGGGGGAGGGGGGGTCTATGCAGTTTAGTACAAAAATTTTAAAGCTTTCTAGATAAATTCATTCAATCAGCATCAAATGAGCATGCTCAGTCCCTACTGACCAGCACAGAATATTATCTTTACTTAAGTAATTTAACAGCTAAGGTAATTATATTTAATGTGTCTTTACATGCATGCCCTTGTTAATAATGAGGTCAAATTATTTGGAAACATTAATTTTCCTTTTGTGATTTAATGTTGATTGTCCATTCATTTATTTGGTTCTTAGTATTTTCCTTAATGACTATCTCTTTACATATATTAAGGCTACATTGGTATGTATCTTATATCTAGTTTTTAAAATAACTTATTCTTTAAGGAACAGAGTTGTTTTCACTGCCTAAATGATTTCTCCCATTGTGTTTTACTTTCACATGCATCTATCATATTGTTTGTTCTGTACTGGTTATATTTTGACTTTCATTACTGAATTTTTATTTATTTTGGTGTATGTCATGAAGAAAGGCCTAAACTGATATTTTTTTCCTTTCAGTTTTCTCAACACTTTGTTGAATAATTGACACAAGATTTGTGATTGGGAAAAGCATGAGTTTGTGTGCTGCAGAAGCAAAATTGTGCAAGTCTCTTCCATACACAGGAAAATAAAGAAACAAAAGAAAATGACAACTTCTAGCCTGGTAAGTAAGAGCCAAATGAAATAATTTCTCCTGTTTCATCTATACGTGCCTGTAACAATGGTTAAGAAAACTAAAAAAGCTGACTACAAGTCAAAGAAAGAATTTTTGACATCCTGGGCCTGTTTAGGTTGCATTAGTTCTTCTAACTGAGATTCCAAGTAACTTAGAAAAAGTTACCTTAAATCAAATATTTGTATAAAATGAGAACTAGATTAATATATATTAAATAAAGCCAACAAGGCAAAAAATACCAATAAAAGGAGAAAAACTTACTCTTCAAATTTGAAAATCTAAATATTAATTGTTATGCCAACACCAACACAGTCTTATCTCAGTAAAATATGAATTACAGAACTTCAAGCTATCAAGATCTGGTCCCGTTATGACACATGAAGTATATCTGTAAGCCAGATATATTCAAATGGATTTAAGATACTTTTGGAGAACAAGTAGACATTTCATAGATTAAGAAAATATATTTACAATCTGACAAAGGACATGTATTCAGAATATATATAGAACATGGAAAACTCCACAAAATGACAATATAATTTTTAAAGTGAACAAAAGTTTTGAACAGATACTTTACAAAAGATTTGTGAGTGATCACTAAACACAAGAAAAGTTTCCAACACTGCTCATCAGAGAAATGAAAATCACAATGAGATACCATTTCACACCCACTCCAAAGGCTATAAAGCATAAAAGACAATGCTAAATGTTGGTCAGAACTAGAACTCATATATTACTGGTGAAAATGAAAATGGTAGAGTCACTTTACCCAGTTTTCACCACTCTGATGTTGCTTTTCCTTCACCCAAACATTCCACGTCTTTATTTTACTATTCTTGTGTTTCTTCTATGTCTTCATTTTCTGTCTTAAATTAATTCTGCCTAATTAACCACACAGAAACTTGTTTCTTGCTCATTCATTATTGGAGGTGTACATGTGATGACACAAAATAAGATGGCGACTATTTTTGACAACTGTAGATGTTGGTTATATGTCAAGAGCAACAATGAAAATGGAATATATACCAACATAATAAAAAAGACCATATTTAGATTTTAAATATTCTTTCATGTATGAATAACTGACAGCCTTCTTTAACACATCATAGTCATTTGAAAAGTTAATTTATTATATACCAATATACACTTTCTGTAATAAAAAAGCCTCCCAATACATTGAACCAACTTATAAATGAAATAAGAAAATAAAATTTTCATCTGTTTACAAATGGGGTTAAATTAACCAGTACAAGATACCATATGCATGTCTGCCCTGCAGTCTATGTGAACTCCAATCCTGAAAAAGACCATGAGAAAAAAAGTGGTACTTTCTTTTTGGCACTGTAGTATTGCTTTTGAAAATGTTGATAATCACACAGGTTGATATTGTCAAGCCAGTCATTTCAAATGTAAGGCATTCAAAATATATACAGATTTTACAGTTTTTCATTTCTTTGGATTGATCTTTATATTTACATTTAAGTATGTTCAGTTAAAACTTTTTCACACTTGAAAAGTTCCTGTTTCCATTTTAAATTTTGATTCACTCTTTAGATGAATGAAAATGGAAAAATATCTTAAAGATGCTCTTTAGCAATTTCTTTTTTTCTATAATAGGAACTCAAAAGTTACAATAATTTCGAGTAATGCTCAATTTCCATAACAAAGTGCACCACTTTAGTGGTATGTCTCTAGAAAATAATACATAGAGCAAATACATCTTTTTTTTAAGGCACATTCCAGAAAAATAATTAGAATATGATTTAGTATCATTACACTTAATATGATTGTACTTCATACTTGGTTTTGCTAAAATATAAAATATACAACAAATATTCTTGCTACCGATTTGAAAAAAAAAGTAGCAAACTCCAGAAATTCTCAACAGTGCATGACAATTTTTAAAACTATTTCATATATGTTATTGAAGTTAGTGAGAATGATCGTTTGCATTTCTTTGTAGTGTTAGCATTTTTATTTTTATATAGAACATATATGAAGTGGCAAATTAATGTCAACAAACACCTGTACAAACTAAAATAAACTAAAACCTACTTTTGACATACTAAACTGAAAGAACAAACTTAGTATTGATAATTATTTGCAAATAAGGAACTTATTTTCTTGTAGCTGATTATATTATTGTAAACATTGAGCACTACTGAACTATGTATAACTTAGGTTTTAAATTGAAAATAGTCCCAGTAGACAGACACATACAAATGGATTTTTGAGCCCATCAACTTAATTCCCTGCTCCCACCCCAATAATATAAATGTTTTAACTGAGAAGAGAGAAAACTACACATGTAAAAAATAAAAATCAAATGTACCATACTTTAAAATTCTGATGACTACAGAATAAGATTATATACACAAACATATAGCAAATCACAGTTTCCTGCACTGAATGTTTATCAAATAAAAATGTATCAAACAATACTGGGTAGTGTAGCTCCACATGAATTGTGGTCTTCTAAAAATTCTGAGTGAGAATGGAAGACGAGAGGGAGAGCATTGTTCCATGACAGACATAGGACAAGAGTGCTAAGAATAACATTAAAAAGCAAATGATTCCAAGACAGGCAGTTTAGTTATAAGCATTATTTTTGCTGTTGCTCTATAATTTAAATAAAGCCCCTCTCTATACTTAGTAAGATGTTATAATGTTTACAAAAAAATCTGTTGAATGAAGAAGTCACTAATTCAATGTCACAAGCAAGATGGGAAAAATATTTCTCTCCTGTAGACAGTAAGATATTTTTTAATGATGTGTGATCATTCATGTACCTTATAGGGTCAGTTCTTAAGACATGTCTTTCACCTCTGTTATGAAATATAAACATGGTATTTATTATAAAAATGGAAGAAGGCATAAATGCTGATAGTTTTCCACCAAGGTATTTTTTGTTTGATGTTCTGAGAATAAAAATATTTGTTACTTTTTTGGGGTGGAGAGAGATGAGAGGGGAAAAGGAAAAGACATTATTTGATGACCATTACATGCAACTACCCTTATTCTGCTTGCATATAAGCAAAACTACATCATCTCACACTGCCCTAGTATAAACTGGGTAGATATGTGCACCACAGATTTTAAGCACATGAACAGCCATTCCTGACAAAAATGATGATTTTTTCTTCGGCAGGTGCCTGTTGATGTCACTAGTAAATGTCTTTGGAATCTTCCTGTTATTTCCTATGAATAACATTCCAATCAAGATAACTCAAAAATGTCTTTTGGAGCATAACCATTTCCAATAGAAAAATAAAAGTTTTTCCTTGGGTTAGTGATGCTTGGAATTTGGGGGATCGTGAATCCAGTCAATTATAATGAGTGCCATGCTTCCAATCATGAAAATGATTCCAACCACAAGGAAAATTAAAGCCTGTAATTCAGAAAAAGCTTGTTAGGGAACACATAAACTATATTTTTAGTACAATTTGTTTTTATAGTTGTTTACCTAAGGCAACAATCTGATGTACATATTGAATTAAATTATTTGTATAGTTCTGATGTCCATACCCAATAATTCAGTCAGTTTAGAAGCCTAGTTGGGGAAAGAGGGTTGGAAGGTTATAACCCAAATGTTTGAATAGAGTAATGGTTAATGAATTTAAAACATCCATATCATGGAATACCCTTTGGTCATTAAAAATAAAGTAAAAGACAAAAATTTAATGACCTAGAGGAGGCATATAATCTTTTAGGTGAAAAAGGGCAGGTTATAAATGAGTAATATGTATGATATGATTAAATTTTATAAAGTAAACACAAGCTTAATATATGTGTATATTTCTTGGAAAAAAACAAATTTTTCATGTTTGTATTCTATATATACACACACAAAATGTTTCAAAATTTTGACACTAGAAGGGACCTTATATATTACCCCATACATCAACCAAATTCTATTTATGAGGAAGTAGTAACATTTTTCATTAGAAATGTCAGAACCCCCACAAGAGGACGGCTTAGACCAGGGATTAAAGTTCAACTATCAGGGCAGTGAATTGCCTCTGGCTCCAGCACCCTGTCATGGATGCATCCAGATCGATAAGGAAAGCTGATGGAGGAGTTTAACATGTGAGATGTGTAGTACGTGACCAGTATGGACCCTTCACCAAGAAGCAAAGGAATGAAGAAGACCACCAATAACTTCAAAGGACCATGTCACCTTGCCCAATCAGGAACTGAAACCTGGTCTGCAGACTCCTCTCTCCATCCCCCTTCCTCACCATGTGGGATTTGCCCTTAAAAACTCAGGCCTCCGGCAAGGCCTCAAGTCAGCCTCCCCACTAATGGGGTCTCAGCCTTCCTTGGCTGGCTCCATCCTCTCTCGCTCTCTGTTCCCCACTAATGGACCCCCAACTTGCTTACTTGTTGCACCTGTCTGATATGCCAAGTGACCCTGAACTCATGGGGTCTGAACCTCCCTTGGTCAGCTCCATCCCTTTACCCCTTGATTAAACCTTTGCTTGCTCACTTGCCTAACTGCCCATGGGTTCTTTGAGCTACCCAAAAACCCCCACAAGAAAGAATCTAGGAGATTATTCATTTTTACATCTGGTCAAATTGAAAATGGGTCATAAATAGGATAAGTAACTTGCTAAGTTCACATGCTATAAAAGTACAAGCAGGATGAACTAGAGAGTAGAAATTCAAGGGCAAGATGATGGGAGAAGTTTTAACATCAATCTATCTGAAGTCCCTGAACAATCCCGAGAGGTCAGAGATTCCCAGGTAAAACCTCAAGATTATTCAGTAAAAAGCATTTTTTCAACCCTTAATATAAGACTTTATTAAGCGCCATTCACAAAATTATTGGAAAATGCTTAATTATTTATTTCTGGAGTTTAGTTCTATAGTACTATTATAGAAAACATATATGCTTTAATGAATTTAAAAAGACAATAGTTTATATCCAAAGAGGTCAACTGAAGAGTGAACGATTCTGTTCTGGGTTTCAGTTCACACCAGAAACCACAAGATACCCGAAGAGAGACAAAAACATCTTCTCCCCATCTTCTCCCTTGGCCTTGCAAAATTATTAAGACTTAAATGTTTGAATTGTTTCACAACAAAGGCAGGGAGCCTGATTCCTTCCTGCATCATTTCCCGCAGAGAATGCAGGAATAGCTTGGCAGTGGAAACAGGTATGCTGTGATGTCTGTGGCAGAACTCAATTAGAGTTTGATAGGTAGGGGTGGACTCACACAAGATACCTGACGTTTGAGGAGAAGAAATTCTGGTATTACCTGAGTGCCAGAAGTCCACCCCTTCCCTCCACCAGAGAAGTCCAGCCTTCTTTGATTTTTGGCTCCTGTTCATCAATTTATCTGGGGAACTATGGCTGTTTTCCGGTTTACTTTAAGTAGCTGAAGAGTTACTTATATTGGAGGAAATTAGAACCCTTACTTACCCCGACCTTTTGGGGTGACCTAAGAGGTTCTTTCTTGACTAGCTTAAGATAAAAAACTGCTGGAAGAATGAAAATCAGCATAGTGGCAGAAGAAGCCCCTGAGGAGAGAAACAGGACAGGTCAATGCCTTACACAGCAGATATTACTCAGCAAGACAGAGACCTGAGGACATGCACGGTAAAGAAATCAAATATAAAGTGCTCTTATTTCCATCACTGAAGGCAGTGTCTATTCATCTTCATTGCTTATTCACAGAAGATATGCTTACAAAGTACACTAAAATGTACCTGATAGCATAGCTGTATACTAAATACACATAATCATATCATAAACAATTAGAACCCAGAATACCTACAGAAAATTTATAATATAAATACGTATGAAAGAGGCTGAACTCATCACATAACATTCCTATCTACTTCTAACTTTTCAAATTGCTTACACCTGAATTTTTAAAGTTTCATATTATATTAAATTTGAGTAACGCCTCAAAAAATTAGCAGGAAGAAACATTAAAGACAATAATGGGTCACACAGTTAAAAGAAATATGCTTTACAAAATCAGCTTTCTCTTCCTCCAAAGATATTCTTTAATGCACAGCTGATACCCAGAGATTTGAGAAAGCATCCTGTAGGTAAAAATCTATCTTCCCTACTCTTTGTTTGATGTAGAAGTTGAGACCTAAATCCAAATCCTAGGTCCACTCCAAGGCATACAACTTGATTAATATGGGGTTCAGATTTCTCATCTGTCAAAAAAAAAAAAAGAGCTCCTGAACTAGGCAGTCTAGAAGGTAACTTTCAGCACTAGCATTTTCTCATCCTGTAAATAGCATTCAGGGCCATCTGGGAGAAAGGACAAGTGACTGGTCAGAGTTCCACTGGGATGCTGGACTCCTGTGAGCCTGACACAGACCAGGGGTCCTTGAACTTCAGATCTGGTTCCTTGTTGACATTTTAGGGTTTGTCAGCTTGAGTTGACTAAATAAAGCCTTTCTGAAACTTACCTATGAATCCAAAGATGTATTTTATAGTTGGCACAAGGATTACCAAAACATTATTAAGTGCGATGAGTATGGCTGCAATCAGGAAATGTCTTAGCCAACTGAAGGGTCTTTTAGGGAATAACAGTGTGGTCACTGATGTGCGAATCTGCAATGAGAAATTTAAAGGAGAGGTCACTTAATTTCATTTGGCTTTAGCTACGATTTCAAATATTCTCACTGTTCTAAAGTATTTTGTTTTTCCTTTTCCTCCCAGCGAAGAGCTCAAAGCTGACTCTTTAAAAAAAAAAAAAGTGTATGTTATAGTAAAACACACAGAACATAAAATTTATCATCTTAACTCTTTTTAAGTGTACAGTGCAATCTTGAGGCTGATTTCTGATTTCTAATGATTGAGAGAATGTGTCAATTTTCTCTGGTGGTACATCCTGTGCTTACTTTCTCAGCTGTCAGAATTCTTCCTTAAAAAAATCTCATCAGGGTATACCCTTGTGGCTCAGGTGGTTGAGACAGCTGGGGCGTGGACCAAGAATTGGGATTCAAGACTGGGGGCAGGCAGAGATGAACCAAATAAACTAATAAATAAAAATGCTTCATCCTCTCCCATCCCCATTCCATTCCTCCTTTGTCCCTCCATCCCTGTCTCCCTTCCCTCCCTCTCTTAAAAAAATATCAGAAAGAGAAAAAATAACAGATAAGTTATCTAATTCAGAAATACAATAAAACTCTTGTTGATTTTGAATTGTTTCCTTAGTATTCAAAGACAGCATTGAACTGATTTGCATGTGAAAATAAGGGATTTATTTTGCAAACCTAAGCTTTTCTTAATTTACACCTTATTTAACAATTTTGCTACCATAATTTTGAAGATACTTTTTGTTTATGCTACTTTCTCTATTTCCCCTTGTTCCCAGCCCCCCAAAGCTAGAAACAGAGTCTAAGACTCTCAAAGTTCCTCAATTTCTAGCTAAGTGTCTCACACACAGCAGGCACTCAATACATGTTGAATTAAATTGAACAGAACAAATCTTTTCCCTTCCACTGGTATCCCTGAAAGATTTCAGCCCCATTTCAGCACAGAAATAAGTAGGTGAAGGGTCAGATAAGGCTCCATTTGAAGCAGGGGCTCAAGTTACTCTGATGTCACTGAGTAAAAGGATCCTTGTGGGTAGAGGGAGGGAGTGCAGTTTATATTTGAACAGCTTGACAAAGCTGAAAATGCTCTAATCTCTAGAATCTTTTAGAGGACACTTTTTGACTTCATGGAATTAGTCTACTGGCTTTTCACTAAGTGAATACTCTGTTAAGCTAGGGCTTCATATTTTTAGAATACTGGGGTTGATTTTCACTTTAAAATTTTACTTCTGAAGTCTCTTAATGGTACAGAGGTGACAACTCAGTGAAAACAGAAAACATAAAATATATTTTGAAACACACGTATGAATGACAAAACTTCGAGCTGAATTGCTTGCATTTTCTAATGTGACATTCCTTTCATACCACTCTATCAAAAATTAGAGCCATCTGTTTAGGTTTAAAAGGCAATTTCATATCCAAAATGGCAAACCAGATACTCTCTGGAAATGGTTTAAAAGTGACTCTGTAAAGGATTTAAAAAATTGAATTAGCAAAAATGATGAAACTTATTTTGAAAAGTAGATCGAGGAAAGAAAATGGTTTGACTTCATTCTCTCCAGCAGCCTATAAATTCCACATAATGACCTGCAAGCTGTACTTACTCAATATTGCCAAACTAGTCTGATTCGTGGGCTTACAATTAGAATATAATTCTTAAGGATTTACATGTCTGCAAGTGCTAAATTTATAGAATAAATACGTCAATGACAGGTTAATTTCAGGCAGAGGTCAATGCTACGCGCTTTTGCGTCCTTTGTTAAAAGAACGCAATTAATTCAGTAAGGTGAGTTAGAGACAGCCCTTGAGATATGGGAATTCTGAATGTGCATGAGGCTTGCTAAGGTAGCATGGGTGCCAGAAAGACGAAGGTTTGGCCTAATGGTGTAAGGGTACAGAAAGCTGACAGGAATAATGGCTGCAGTAAATGGAGAAAACTTGCTTTCATAACAAACAGGGAATAACAAAATCCAAACAGATGTAGAGGCTTTTGGAGTTGTCAGTGCATTCCTGAAGAGGGCAACAAGGCAGAGACAGAAGCTAGTGGGGGAGGTAGGTGCTGGTGGAAAATAATAGAAAGAAATTGCTGGTCATTCTGTTCTAAATGCTGCCTTAAAGGGTGTGTCTGAGATCAAAAGGTCCTCAGCAGGCCTCTTTACCTATGTTGGGAGAGAGGCAATTCTGGCTTATTACCCACAGTGTGGCCTGCTGTTCCACTTATCTAAGTGCCCTATTTTCTACAGACACAAACAGGTCAGGACCTGGAAATGCAGGTCAGCTGCTGTGATGGAGGAAGTCCCCTGCAACAGCCATGACCTCCGACCCAAAATGAGTCCAGAAAAGTCCTATGCTGCTCTAGAAAAAAAAATGTCTGCTATTTCCACAGTGCTCTGAGCTGTGTTCTAAAGTGAGGGCTCAATGTGCAAGTGAGAATGTGTAGGCACTGTGAAAGTGGGAGCCTTAGTGCCGAACTCAAGCAAATTCCATCCTCCTGTTGCTTAGAAGGGAATCGCAGCTGGTTTTTGGATGGTGGTTGAGAGGATGGCTGTTGGAAATACCTGCATGTCTTTACTCTAGTCCAGTTCCCAGTGACATGGGCCTTTCCTCCTATGTCCACATCTACAGAGGCTTCAGAACAGGACATCTGAAAGTGGCCTAAGTGAACAGTGTGATTTTACTGATAAAATGAAATAGAAGTAGCCAGACTTCTAAGAAATGATTTTATTGGTAAGGTGCGGCACGTAGAATTCTATGTGTTTTGATAAACCCATTAAGATTATATAGTTTTCTCTTTTTCATGTAATTTGCAAATTTTACCATAGATAGGAAGCACAAGTGGAAAACTCATGATTATTCCTTGGGAGGAGTTGCAGTCCCATAATAGACACCCCTGCCCCGTATCACCCAACTTTCACATTAAGAAAGAGAAAGAAATGGTGGGCCACTAGTGAAAAAGCTAATCTTAATTCATTTATTCATTTGCTCAATAGATATTTCAAGTAGTTACTGTGTGCCTTTTACTAAGATGGAAAAACTAACATAACTGGAGAAAAGACAATAAATGGAATAATAAAGGGAAAAAACAATCCATCAGCAAGCAAAAAACCTGTATCATCACTTCTTATGCTCCTAAGAGTCTACCTAAAACTTGTTGAACGAAGAGTACAAGATCATACCTAAACTACTAAATTTCAATCCTGATTAGGTTTTATTTGTTGTTTGTTTGATTATTTATATGTGGGGACATCAAGACAAAGGAAACTTCTTACTGGTCAAGAATTTGTGAATTCAAAGAGACCTACTGGAGAAACAAGCTGTGACTCAGCATTTGACATGTTGCAAATTTGGCTGTCAATGACAGGTGGACAAAAACCCATCACCACCAACTTCTATCACTTTTGGGGGAAGTGTCTGACTTCAGCCTTGTGGGACTCAATTGGGACATGAGGTAGATGGACTTTCATGTCATCCATCAAATCTACAGCAACTTGATTCATTTAGCTCACATCCTCACTCAAACTGAAGTTCAGTGCGAATGTCAGCAAGGGGAATAGCTTGTGCTTTTGGTAGGAAAAGCAACAAAAAAGGGCAAGATTCATTTGGAGACCATTTCTCTCATCCTCTGTGCCAGTCACTGGTGCATCCCTCATCTCTAGGGACTTAATCTGCGGAAAGTGGCACTTAGACAGACCCTTTCAACAGCACATTGTAAAGGCGAAGACAGAATTGTGTTCAAAATGTTTTTTAAATGTGAGTTTGAGTAAAATGCTTGATGGAGGATAGTAGTTATTTTTCCGGAATTTGGTTCTTATGGTCAATGTTGGTTTAATAGGGATGTTTGCAAACTATTGACACTCCTGACCATTGGATTTCTACTGTGCTATCTCTGCCATATAGGGGAGGAATTTCTATGGGGAGATCTGGATTTTTTAATGTTGATGGAATGGTCATCACTAAATGGAAGAGTTGACTTACGCTTCCGATTACCATGCTCTCAACCATCGGTGTCAGGTTCTGAGCACTGTGTTAGTCAAATTTACCACCAGCACTGTGACCATAGCCAAGTCCACTTACCTCCTGAGACCATGACTTCAAGCATTATATTTAGGACTTAAAAGCAAAGCAATCAAGAAGCACATATATATTCTTTTATAAAATGTTTTGTCTCAGTCGTGATGTGAGTGTCTGCCATTTGCCAAATTTCACCATATTTTCACACACTAAAAATAAAGGGGGGCTCTCCATCCAGATAATCTTTTCTCAGTGACTCTGTGGGCTTAGAAATTTTACCCTGCAGTTCCTGCCTACAACGGCCTTTTGTCTTGCACTGAGGATGAAGTTGATTTTAGGTTAAAGCTGTTTGCATGTCACTTGAAATACTTTCAGATATATGAGGCAAGACATTATTTAAGGGTAAATAGCTGCCATAGTAATAAGGATATGATTTCATGCACTCATGAAAAAGGAATGTGCCAAAAAATATTTCAGGACGCAGCGGCATCTAAGAAGACCACAGTGTCATCATGTAAGTAGTCCTCATGCCGGGCCCTGTATGGAACATTCTGTACAGGACAGTGCTGGTTGCTGCTGCTTGTTTTCCCCATCAAGCAAGTGAGTAAATGCAGTGTTTATGAAAGGAGGAGAGTTGGCAGGATCGTGCAGCTCTGTGTTTATCCGTAGGTCCATAACTCAGGCAGCCCACATCTCCACCACCAGCCCTGTTCTGGGATCTCAGAGTAACGGACACCAGTGGAAGGTGTCAAAGAGGGGCGATTCCTGTTGGCACTGGGCAGAGGCACGTATCAGTTTAAGGGGCAGGAGAAGAGACATATGATGGATGGTCTAACTGTTAAAGAAATGTGGTTCCAGTATGTAATTAACAACATAAATTCCCTTCCCACTGGCCTTCAAGGAACTGGATGAAATAAAGCGACTGTTGGATGTAACTGCAACACAACAGCAACAGGGGCGTTTGTGAAATACTTTCAGGATGATAGCAAAAGTGCAATTTGATTTGAAATTTTATGTGCTTTTGGCTTTCAAGTTTCAGTTATATGACCATCTACTCATTTCTGCTAATCCACAAGACAGAAACTCAAGATCTCCTTTTTGAAATTGCGCTTAAAAACAGAATCAATAAAACTGGAAAGAAATACAAGTGAATTTTGTGATTCTTCTACATTTAAAACTGTTATTCATGTAATAATATGGGCTATGGCTACCTATGAAATGTCCAGTTTTCATGGGTTCCAAAATTCTTTATAAAAGTAACAATGGCTTTGGGCATTGCAGCTGAAAACTCACATGATAATTAAATCGACATCAAGTCAAAACATTGTACTAATTTGTGGGGGCAAGCAGGATTCCTTCATCATCGCTTCAGGTACTTACTGGGAACAGGACAATGGGCACAGTTAGCGTTACTGCCACGAGGACCGCCAAGCGCACCATGAGCAGAGGGGTGTCAAATGTGTACACTTTGCTGTAAGCATGAAGTAATTCATCCTCAACTTCTCCTACAAAGAAGAAGAAGAGAATGAGTCCATTTGGTGATATCCAGCCAGTCCTGGTCACCTCTAGCAACAATTTATGAGAGGAAAATATTACAGTGGAAAGAACTCGGGTCTGGAAATTCAAGTCTATCTCTGAGCTTATGAACTGCGTGACCTTTGTTCAAATGAACAAAGGGTCCCTGAAGCTTGCAAAGGTGCAGGAGCTGAGGTAAAATTGCGAAGGCTAGTTCGCTTGCACATTCACAAACCTATCTGGAAACACCATCCCCCTACACAGAAGTATTCGGAAACAGATGGCAGACTGAGCTACTCTATTTGAAAGACATGCAAGGCCCAAGTCCTGCCAGCCTGTCCCTCACACCCTGCCACCCTGCCACTCCTCTCCCCGCCACACACCCAGTAAGCCGAGGTGGCCTCTCTGAACCAGTATGGAGACGCTTGGACAAACATTTTCTCAAGTTCAACAATTATGACTCATCATAACATCATCGTGATACTTGGGGACTTTTTCAGGTCATTACTTATCTTAAGAAGCTCATGAGAGTCAGTATAAGGAACATGAAAGGATAAACTTGTATGATTTTAATACGGTCTCTCAATGAGAACTGCTCTAACTTTAAGATGCTATCCTCTTAGAAAACATGTTCAGAATTCCCTACACAAAAGACAAGGAGATACTTATAGAATCAGATTTGCTTTGATTTTCTAACTAGAAAATCAGACAAGACAAGTAAAAATACCTTAAATGTACTGACCTTTCTTTAGCTCACAAACAGTTAATGCCCAGTCTAAAGTGACTGCTTGGTTAATAGTCAAATATTAGTCAAATTGAATCAAACCCAAGCACATGGTACACCCCAAATCCTTTCTCCCCATTCTCCCCAATTTGTCTTGCAATCAATTAATTTGCCAAATCAGAAAACAAAATCAAAACAATTAGAAAGACTGATTCAAAAAACATATTTATGTCGATTATATTGGCGAGTATGAATATATGCTACAAAAATCAATGCTTAATTCCCTGAAGTTTGTCTGTATGTTTTATAGAGAGAAATAGGAGTCCTAAGCCTGTGTGCTGTTAAGATGTCATAAAGAAAATATTTGATGCATAATCTCATGGGGTCACAGTCACTTTTTTGATAGTACTTTCCCAATTTCAGTGAATTCTGCCTTGTACTTCTCTTTTCTCAGAAAAAAACATTAAGTATGATTAAATAGAATGGGAGAAATTAGAAAATTTGTGTATGTTTAAAACCTGAGGCTTAACACGTTTGGTCAAAGGAAGCAGGTTCCTGTGTAAGGACTCTATACCTTTTCTGCCATTTACTTGGTAATTAGTTATCCTCGTTAATGAACTTTACAACATGCAGTTGGAGTCATTATCATTGCCTCTAGCATGTGATGGACGAAGAAGTCAGCCAAAAGAGTATCATCTATGTCTGAAAGACACTATTTAATTTTAAGGGATTTTAAAAGTAAATACCATGTATGAATTCACTGTTGCTGCAATCTGCTAACCAGACTGGTTTAGGTTCCATTTTCTTAGCTCAAGTAATAAGGCTAAACAGCATGTTAATTGAGTATGTGTTGACCTGCAGATTAGGTACCTCATGGAAGGTAATTAGGAAAATACACCGATTCTGATTAGTGATCAGTGCAAGTGGGATGTGCACTGAGAGAACGGCTTTGACAGAGTGACCCACCATAGAAGGTCAGGTAACCAAAGAGGGCAGCAAGCAGGTACATGACGAGCATCCCCGTGATGGACATGTTTGAAACTGTTTGCATCTTCCTCCGGGACCGACTGGAAAAAACCCCAAAACAAACCAACACTGAGCTTTGTTTTTTAACTTGTACACATATATTACTTTTTATAATCGTAACAAAAATAATGAAAAACTCTCTATCTGTAGTCCTCATTATAAAATTACAGTTACAGTGTGGAGACATAGTTTATTTAAATGTGTCTTAGAGAACCATAGCGGATTTGGAACATGGAAATTTTTCTCGGTCACTGCTCCTTCAGTCTCAGAAGCAATCATTTTTCTAGAAGAGGACCCAGTTATTTCATGTTGATGAGTAAACTTTCTGCTGTGTACTTAAGAATGTAATTTAAGTTCCTAATATAGAAAACTTTGATAATTCATGAAATATGGTTTTAGCAAGTACAAGAACCTACTAGAATCAACAAAGCACTACTTTCAAGAGTTCAGACTACTAGGAAGCCTGATATTACTACCTCGACAACTTTTGGAAATCATTCTAGAGTGTATTCCATTACTTAAAGTCAATTGTGTGGCCTCTAGAGTATCTGCTACATATTATTTTTCAAGTTAATCAGAGACATCAAAATTATTGAAAATATTCAAAAAAACATTTTCTGAAGCAAATCAGAATTTATGGGGAAATTTATAGGTATTTAGTGAGACTAAAGATGGAAGTTATTAATACTGTATTAATCAAGCTGAAAATTATTATGCACAACTTTATGATACTGCTAACCTAAGGATAAAGAAAGAAACTGCTATAGTGAACTCAGATCCACTTTATTCCCAACTAGATGTCAACAACCTCAAAGGGAAAAGAGTATTAACATATCACAGCACATCAACTGGAAGAAACAAGATTATCCAGTCATTGTCCCCATTGTACAAACAAGACAATGAAGATCACATATAGGCAGACCTTTGTTGGGGATTTACAGAAGCCTGAGGACTGACCGTAAGTGACATTAGTGACTTAGCAAGGTTACTCTAAGCATAATTTTTGGTCTTCATGGGTTTTGTCACTTCCAGTTAGTGTAGTATCATTTCTTTGCATCAAAATTCAAATTCCCCATATATGCCAAAGTCCTTCCAGTCACTGGCCCTTCCTTCCCCGGTCCTGAACCCTTCCACTGAGTTATAAGAATGTAGGAATAGGACAGAAAAAAGTAGATAAGGTTGTGAGTACAGTAGGAGGTTGATTTAGCACATTACTGATGAACGTTGTAGCAGACTTTCTGTGAAGAGAAAGCTATAAATTATGCTCCTTTTGATAGAACCTTTGAAAGTACGAGTACATCGTCAAAGTGAATCAGAATGCTAAAATGATGGCTGCCTTACTCTTTAAGTTCACTGTAGATGGGAAGGACCTCAGGATGGCATACAAAAGCAAATGCTAGGATAGGAATTGTATAGGCCGTCTGAAAAACAAAGACAACACCGTTTGTTTAATATTCCAACACAGTTGACAATCCAAAGTCATCTCCATTCATGAAATGAAAACTCGAAGACCACACTGCCAGGTTCATTAGAAACCCAGGCTTCTCACTTACCCGGTAGTTAAATACAAAGTATTTGGGTTGACACTTGTCATCATTGTGAGCTTCATATTCTACTCCACTGCCATGAAGGGAACCCTTGGCGTGGTTCTCATCTAGCCCTGCAGGATTCTGGTGGGCGTAATCCATCATGAAGTTCACACCGCCGCTCTCAGAGTTGTTGGGTAGCGTTACCACATGCAGTGGAAGTGTGCTGTTGAATGTCAGATTTCCAACATTGTGATCCAGAACAGGCAGAGGGCAGGGTATTTGGAATTTCTTATAAATCACCTACGCCCATTCATTAAAAACAAAAACACAAAAAACAAAAAATATCAGCCACTGAGGAAAATAATGAATCGAAAAATCTATGTGGATTATGGTGTGTGGTTGAGACACTTCTGCTGAAGATTTCTTTTAGACTAACAGACAACAGGAACTCCTTCTAGCTTCCGTCCTAAGGAAGGAGTAGGAACTATAGTTGGTAGTCTTGCCTTTAGGGTTAATAAAGCAGTATTATCTACAAATCTATCCCAAGCTCCATCATACTCTTCCATGAGAGGGTATTTCATATCTTTTATTTCTTCAAATTAATGATAATATGGGTCATCAAAGTTCCCCTTTTTCCCTTTGCCTTTTAGGAGAAATGTTGTATAAATTTTGGCATCCATGATACTATGAGAATGTCCACATTTTACCAGGGATTGGGCAGCAGGTGCTGGGGAGAAGGATCTCTTTTTAAATTCCACTGTGTTTACCTCTTTATGGACAGAACATATATAAGAAAAAGAGGTGAATTCATGCAGACATGGCTAATTCTATAGTCATACATTTCTCCTCTGAGACTTTACTTTTTCCTCGACCTTTCTAAATACTGGATGAACGGCACGCTCTTGCTTGCAGTGTTCCTTTAAATTATACATCCAGTGTGCCTAGAACAAACTATTCACAATGGCCTTGACATTCTAACGCAACTATTTTCAAATTCATGACTGCTCTTTCCTCATTCCAAATTAGAACACAAGAAAGTTCTTTGTGATGTAAGAACTATTTCATGCTAGATACAAATTCAGGCATTAAAAGCATCTCATGCCCACCAACCTACAAAGATCACGTCAATAAATCACTTACCACACTGACAAAAAACACCATGCAGGTAAGAGAAAATCCACTGGTATAACCAAGGTAACCTAGAAGTTAGAAGAGAAATTCTGAAAGGTAAATATGTTATCAAAAATCAGCTTACCTATTAGAATCTGAGATGAAAATAAAAATTAAAAATGACTTTACCTAAATTTTTAAGAAGAGAAAGTGGAAGAATGATTCCAATGGACACAAATATGACGAGGTAGTTGCCATTGAGGTACCATTCTCTAGGAGAAAAAAAGAGAACGATATTAGAATCAGAAAGGTCTAGTAGAACAAGTCACTTCACATGACAGAGAGAACAAAGGACATACCCAGTATTTTCTTCAAGTCCCATGAATGCTCTGATTACTTCAGGTAGTTCATATTTAATTATAAAGAGGTAGCTTGACATTGCTGAAATAGAAAATGCAACAGCTTAGTAGTGTGCATAGCACAAAAGTCACAGGCAAGTCGTGAGAAGTCCTGGCATTTGGAGCATCCATCCTTTTCAATGAGATGAACATCTAATCCCCCAAATGCAAAGAAAAGCCACCCACCATTTATTTTGTATTGCTTCCAAGTGCTTTTCAAAAAATAATTATCTGGCCTTAGACTCTTGCCTATGGACCTTGCTAATATCATCAGTGTTGACTCTTTATTAAATCCAGCTGTGAGATTTTTTAGTGAAGCTAAAGTTTCCAAGTTTTCCCCTCATTATTTATAAGACATCATGGTCCATACTGAGTGTGCCTGTTTCAGTATCTAGAAACTGAACCTGGAAACAAAAGACATGGGCCAGAAGAAGGAAGCAGAATTTTAGAATGGAGCTGAAGAGACTACATGTCACTTAGGCTTTCTCCAGATGGATGCCAGTTTAGTCCTCTGTAATCTCCTCCAGGGCACAAAAAGTCTTATACCACTGATTGTCTAAACTGGAGTCAACCCGGATCAATAAAAAGAATATGAAAGATGATAGCTTCTCTTCCCTTTGTCAACAAAGTTTTCATTTTTTCCTATAGTCTTAGGTTCTCTTTGACCAAATAAGAAATTATACAAAGAAGTAACATTTTTAGAACATCTATGTAAGTGACATATGTTGCATCATGTATTTTTTCTGAAAAACATGATAATATTTATAAACCTATTTCCTGGAAATGTGTGAATGCAGACATATATATATATATAATACACAATGCTGTCTACAACAGTAGGGATTTAGGCAACACACCTTTCCCACAGGCCATCTACTCAGTGAAGTAGAATACTGCTTTATTATTTGGCATAATTAAAAATAAAACTAACAAGCTTTGCATTGGCAGCTGTAACTTATGCTACATCGTTCTGATGAATTTTTGCTCACAGACATTTAAAGCAGATATTTATGTTGCCAATTTTGAACTAATAGTCTAAAAATGTTTCCTGAACCTTAAACAAAGTAATTTTGTTTAAAATTACAGTAACTTCTCATAGTGTTTTTAGTTCAGCACATTACTCTATCCGAGCATCTGAAAAGGCCTGTGAAAAAGCCAGATGTCTGTTACTGTCTTCATTCCTCAGTTGAGGATTTTTGAGAACTTAAATGACATGCCCAAGATGACACAGCTAGAAAATGACAGCCCACATCCAGAATATATGTTCCCTGATTTAGGGCCAATATTTCTTCTCTATTATGAAGTGAAATGAGTTTTACAATACCTGCTGTGTCTTCTGTAAACATTATTTGGTTAATCTTTACAAGGACCTTGGCTGAAGCTAAATCTTACAGAGCATAAACAGAGGAGATATTCCTGTCTTATTGGCTCAGTGAGGGACCATCCACTTTTAGAGCTATTAACTGCTGACTTTTAGTGATGTCACCTCTGTTAATGTGTTTGGTCTTTGAAAATTCAGAATAATCCAGACTTGTCTGGGTAATGTCAACATTATTCTGCTCATGTTGAAACATTCATGGTAAGCGTTAATTTTTCAGGGGATTGAGAAAATTAAATGTTCTAAATGTGGAATTGCTAAATACAGACCTACAAGTGATGTCCCTTATACCCAAATAACCACTAATCATATAGAGAAACCCAAGTGTAAAATTTTCAGGGGTAGTGTATGAAATTGCATCTTATCTTCTTAAAGTCACACTTCTTATGTGTGTGTGTGTGTGTGTGTGTGTGTGTGTGTGTGTATGGCTTGACCAGAGACCATTATTAAGAAGCATGATATTAATACATTTTGAAAAATAGACAGTGGTGTTGCCATTGAACCTGCTGGGTTCAAGGTTAAATGGAAAACTCGAAAGTCATTAAAAAGAATTTTATATAATATTCAAGACAGATCATTAAAGAAAAAAGCGAACTGTCAATCGGTATTCTGAGATGATCTAATTTTAATAAAATATTTAAAAATTTGGTAAATAGACAAATCTGGTGGTTATTTCTAAGGGTGACTTACATTAAAAATTTCTTTGGCATTTATATATTTATGTAATGTTTTCACAGTAAGCACATGAACCTTATAATTATAAAAATCCATTTCATAAAATAATCAAGAGGGTTCCAGAGACATGGATATTGAATCTGAGAACTGGTGTTTAAGGAAGCAGATACTAAATACTTGTTATTTGCCATCCGTTGTCCTATTTCATACTCATAATGACTTTATGAGGATAGATTATTACTATCATTTTCATAGATGGAAAAACTAGACTTAGGCTAGTTAAGAGATTTTTCCCATGATCACAGACTGTGACAGAAACAGACTCAAATTCAGGTGCATCAGAATCTGACAGTGTTGTTTATTAAAGTTCTTAAAATATCTTAAAAAATAAAAGAGTAAAATACCAGATACATACAAATGGGATCAAAGATGTCTATAGGACCTAGAACCTAATAGTCCAGAGAAATGATGGATTATGGGAGTAAATACAAGGGAGGTGAGAGAGGGGGGAAGAGAGAGAGAGAATATGAGAGGAGGCGGAGAAAATGTGTTAGGGTTGTTGAAAGATGACAAGAGTAGGAGAACTGCTCTGACACAGAGCACATTGGGAAAAGATGATAGATAGGTAGACAGATGATAGACACATAGAAATACAAATAGGTAGTAGATAAATGTGAAGGTTAATAGGAAAGATAGCAGAAAAACAGGCAGAAGAAAAAAGATAAAGATCCTTATGTTTCCAAAGAGTTTATATTTTACTTGGAAAATAATGAAGAAGAATTTTTGTGTAGGAGAAGTAAGACTAGAATTGAATTTGAGAAAGCTGATATGGGCGATGAATGCAAGATGGGAGTAGAGGAAATTCTAAGTAGGGAGACCAGTTAGAAGGCTACTGCGATGGTTTGACCTAGAACCAGTGATCCCTGAATGTGGTGGTGAGAACAGTAGAGACAAGAGACAAGTAAGCAATTGAATGGATAGGATGTAGTATTTGATTGGATGTTCAGAGTTAGGGAATAAAGGATTAGTTTAGGTCGATACCCAAATTTCTTGTTTAAGAAACTGTTATTGTCCATTAAGGAAAAAAAAAACAAAACAGAAGAATTTCTATTTCTTCTACATAGGAGTAAGAGAAGAAGTGCCCCTCTGTGAGGATACAGTGCAGGTCATGCCCTAGGGCATCTGCATTATATAGATGACCTCTGAGGTTCAAACACACAGTAGAACAATTGTGATGTTGGTGGGCAAAAGCATCACCCGGAACACTACTGAAAATACACATTTCTAGGCTCCACTTCAGAAATTATTGAGAAGAAATGATCAGGATCTGTGGTTGGTAATGCTTTGGATACCTCACTGGAGTTTTGAGTCAGCGTCTAGTGTTCCTTTCCAGCAGACTGGCTCTGTGTAGGCTGTGTCTCAAAGATAGAACATTTGGCTCTACCTAGGAGATACTTACGTTTCCATGTTATGGGATAAACTCAGTCACATATATGAAGCATCAACTGTTTTTGAAATGACAGAAATAAGTACTAATATTGTAATTTTTAATAATAGTAAATGTTTATAATTAACATAAGAGTTTTCTTATTTATTGAACCTTCTTTAGAAAACATAAATGGTCTATTGAAAGCTAGATCCCTTACCTCCAATGTTCTGCATTGTAATAGAAATAAAAGCTCCAATTTTCCCAGGCCATCCAAATGCTTTTTCTCCTAATTTTTCATAAATTAAAGATCCTGCCATCAAAGAGAAACAACTTTGTTAAAAAGATATTTTAAATGACTGACAAGTTTCTAAGGATATAATTCTATACAAGAACACCAAGCATAAATCAAACCTATTCAGAACATAAAAACCTGAAAGATGCAGTCTCAAGCCCCATTCAACACAAAATATGCTGGAATGTTCTCCAAGGAGACAAGGAGCAATGCCTTTGCTCATTTTAGGTCTGTAGAGCCATCTATCATCCACTAAGACTCTTTTTCTGCTTAGCTTGAACCTCAGCCAGTTGCTCATCCCTCTCACTTTCCCAAATAACTAAAAATATTGAGAGACTATGACATAGGGACCAGAAGAAAATGGAATGTGATACTGACTGAAATCCTATAATTATATGAGATGCTATTTAACAAGAATCAACAGGGAAATCCTGGCCTTAAAGGGCAGCATACCTCCTTCTTTGGCAGTCTTCAACAGCAGGTGGACTGAATAGAGCGACAGTATGGCTACAGCAAGCAGCATGATTCTGTGAAAGCACAGAGAGCAGAGTTTCTATGAGAACTTAAGACATCATAATATTCGATATTATAATAAATGACCACATTAGTCTTTTTAATCATCAGCTGTCAAAATTATACAAATTTTAGGAATGCTGAGAAATTCTTCTCAGAATGCTGCACATACCTATCATTGGCAGAGAACTGGAATTTGCTGTGTCTTATATGGGAAAACCTACTCTCTAAAGTTCCTAACATATTTTTTCAGTAGCACCCAGTAGTAGAATCTGGTCGATAACTTAGATGCTAAACATGCAGAAGAATTAGCAAATACTATATGTATGGGAATATGTGCAGCATATTGTTATGATGATTCTATCAATATTTATCATTAAAAGACTAGTCAATAGCTGGAGTCAAGCTTAATCTAGAATCCAGAAGCCAAGGCATGTAGATCCTGATTTACAAAAAACCTGCATGTCAGCTGACAAGATGCTCTGTGAACCAGAGCATCAGCAGTTGTGTGTGTGATTGAGAAAACAGGAGAGTATAGGGCACAAGGAAATTCCGTTTTGTATTTGGAAAGAATCCTTTCTGGCTCAGGAACCTCCACGTGTCCATACACATGCATACATGTCTCTCTCTCTATATATAACATATATATATATATATATATATGTTATAGTGATTAGTGTTTCTCCAAAGACAAGAAATAGAGAGCAAAAATAAGAGTATAAATAGAAGTATCTACATAATATATTTAGGGACAATACCAAACTGCCTGCAACTTTTTGTAAAACTTGTATTCTTTGTCGATTTTACATAACAAGGACACATGAAACGTTTTCCCCACAATTGATCTAATTCTTTGGTAATTCCAGAGAAAGTCAATTTTGCAAATATACATTTTGGACCATGAGTTATAACCGTTATAACTACTCTAGCTACATTGTGCTCTTCAACAAAATGTATTTGCCAGAACAGTCTAATCAATGACTTATTCATATATTTTTCCAAAAGTTTTATGAACTTAGTCATTTTAAAAGAATTATGTAATTCAAGTTACATAATTCTGTTCTCCCAGAAAAATAATGTGTGATTTGTGTTCCCTGTATTCTAACCATATACTTGCTTTGGCAGAAAACAACAAAAGTAAAACCAGTAAAATACTATGTCATTTGCTGGTATAAATAACAGGAGACAACTGAATCCAGTCTGTGTTACCTGGACACACAAAATATACCTCATAATATATAACAATTAATCTGATCAAATGTATAAATATTTAGACCCTCAGTGTTAAAAGTGGAATATTCTTTTTTTATGATTTGTGATTGCAATACTGGGGGAAGTCTTTCTTATTTCTGTTCATCAGTGATCTATGATAACATCCCAATTAATTTTAATGGCATATATAATTAATAAGGACAAGGCAGTCTCTTTATCTGAGATGGTGTACATTCCAAAAGCATATATGAATGCATCTCCAGCTATAAAGGCTCAGAGAATAAAGAAAACTAATTTATAAAAGTAAAGTTGCTATAAAAAACTAATTTGACTAAAAAATTTATACCTAAAACAGTTCATTAATACAAAATTAAAGCATTAATACAAATTAAATATTTATAGTTCTGTCTTATCCTTAGCCCTCAAATAGCTATGCAATTATCTAATCATAAATAATGTTCAGAACATAAATATATTTATAACTTAAATATTGCATTCTTAGACAGTTATTTAACTCTCTATCTTTGCATTAGGGATTGTGATCTGCTTCACACTGATGCCTGACTAACATTAGACTTTATTCCTGTGAAGAATTCCACTGCTGCCAACTATGTCTTGGAAAATACCAGGCTGTATGTCAGCACACAAATGTCTGTGGCTGTCTGTCAGAGACCACACAGTGTCTAGCCGACAGGTTAGCTACAAAATGCTGCTACTCAGACAGCATTTGACTTGGCTTGATTAAATGCATGGGTGTAGGATTAAGCTTCTGCCACTCTGCAAATATCCCCCGTGAAAGGCACTGTGCTAAGTGTTAAGAACATTGACTGTGGTGTGTAAGAGCATATAAGGCTTCAACTCTCTAAGGATCAGATTCTAGCAAGGGAGATGGACATTAACCAAAGGAATCAGACAACTACACTAAAATATGAAAACTGTGGGGAGTTCATACGAAGGTAGTTTGTGCTGATCATGGAGGTGGGGAAGGCAGCACTGAGATGAGACTGAGTTGAGCCGAGGAGTTAATTAGATGAGAAAAAGGAAGAGGATTCCAAGATGACATGCAAAGGCCCTGTGAGTGAACATGCACCTTCATAGGATGGAGAGAGGCCAGTGTGCCCATCCTATCTTGCCACAGGGGCATGGAGCTGGAGCGGGAGATGGAACCTGGGCATACAGAGCTCTGTCAGGGATAGGGTCTTTTTCTAAGTAGGATAAAGTCTGATTTGCTTCTAGGAAAAGTGTTTTTGAATACTTAAACACCAAACTATTTTAAGTACCCACTAAAGAATAAATTATTTTGCAAAATTGTTCCAGTGGACCAATGGAAGACTTTGGGTGGTGGAGCACAAAAGCTTTCTGCTATAAAGTTAGGGATGGTGGGTCAAACATGATTAGACTGTGCTGATTATTCCTCAGGCTTCTGCTTTATCAAAAAGCAAGAGGAATAGGCAAGTATTTTCTCAAATTATTCCTATTCACAAAGACTGGATTTCGAATTGTTAAATGAAAGAACATCAGGTATGCATGGACTGAAAATGAAATGTAGACATGTCCATTCACTTACATAAAAAGTATGATCCCTGTGTTGGCCATGGCGTATGACAAGCCCAAGATTCCACTGCCCATGATGGCATTACTCAGGTTGAAAGAAGACATTCCAAAGGAGGTGGTTCCGGGATGCTTAAAGAAAAAGGGATATGCTATAAGCAAATATTTGTCAAAGGATGAATTGTGTAGGGGTTATTCTTATTTTCACATTAACTTTACTAGAGGATATCATAGTCCAAGATTGAAGACAAAGACAAATTCAGGGTGAATTAAAGTTGTTACCTAACTTCAATAAAAGCATGTAATTTTCAGTGGAATGCAGTGCTTAGTTTTAGCAGGGGTTTCAGTAAAATTAAAAAACACAGGTCTAGTAACCTAAAGAAGGGAAATTATCTATGACTGCAGATTACATTTGGGTGAGAATGATTTCTCCAAAAAACAAATAAATTTCATAAATGATTTATGCAGCCATATGGCGAACAGGAAAAACAAGCCCCTGATTCCAGTAAAGGGCCTGAACAAACAAAGAATGTGCTGATGAAGGCCTGGAAAATTTCAGTCGCATTGCTTTCCCACGGAGACTGAGGTAAATCAGACGCTGAAGCCCTGTGTGCTGCCCGAAAGCACAGCCACTTACATGTTCATCGTCATAGTCCGCCAGCTTCTTCTCCCCCAAAAATCCACTTGTCAGAAATTTCTGGCTTTCAGCATCTTCATTGGCAAATTGACTGAACACATATACAAAAGAAAAAAAACAAGAAAGCGAAAGCATCTAAGTAAATGCTCTAAATTATATTCATGCTCAGGTGATTTCAGTAACTGAGTGAGGGGAGGAGAAAGAAGACACCTAAATCTCTTTTTTCTTCTCCTTGAAACTAATTTTTCTTTCAGATGAATGCTGAGCTCTCCCATTTATGAACAGACTTTGGGAGGGAAGGAGGAATTTATGAGAGAAGAAAATTTTTTTTTTTCATTTTCTGTATATAGTACATTGAAGTCACCAACTAAATACTATTTTTGTTGAGATTTTTATTAAGCCATCTTTCTTCCTCCCACATTGACTATGCAAAAAAGAGAATTAGAGCTAATTTGTTCCCATTTAGAACTTTCAAAGAAAAGGTACAGTCGTGGCTGAGTTTTCTCAGCTACTACCAGACTGCAATAAGATGATTTTATTAATTCAACACATATTTATTAAGTGCTTAAGCACTGCAATTATCATCTCATCTGAGGCTCAAATGTCCCTCTGAGAGGTGTTTTCATGTCCCTGCTCTAGAGATGAAACAACTGTGTTTCCCAAAAGTGAAGTAGCCTGCCCACATCCATCAGACGCCAAGTCTTGGATCTTCTGCAGCATGGTGCAGTCATAGATGGTCTGTCACCAACATTTCCCTGTTTGTTTTTTTGTTCCATCTGTTTATATACATATACCTTGCTGGAAAATAGTTCAATGGTAGCTCTGTGTTGCATTTGGTTGTACTAATATGTGGGTGTGTATATTTGAGTTACTTTGAAAACATGCATGGGTTATTAAACAATGGATAAAGCTAAAAAAAGAAAGAAAGAAAGAAACCTAATGAATTAGTAGAATATTTGGAAGGGAAAAAAAAAGGACTTTAAAATATCACTACGTGGCACACAATTAAGGGTCAGGCATTAAGTCTGTGGCTGAGCTGTGGTCCATGCAATGCCCAAAGACCTGGGTTTCTGACCTGGGTCTGGAGAAAACGACCACAATTAACAAGTCAGTGAATAGAAAGAAGATACTACATGCTCCTCTCTCTTCCCTACTACCTGCCTCCCTACTTGCCTTCATCCCTGCCTGCTTCCTTCCTCTTTAAAAACATGTCACTATGCAAGGCACATGGTGATTGGGTCTCTGTGAGCACAGGCTGGAACTGTACACCCCTTTACTGGACTGGTTAGGTCCTGCACTTACAAGCCAGGGGCTTTGAGGAGATGACTCTGTTACCAGCCACATTTCTGAAAGCATTGATTAATGAGCCCACTGCTACCATTATATCTGGATACCTGGAAAATATCACAGAGGCTTTCATTTATGGTTTTTTTTTTCTCCCATCTTTATGTATACCCCATAAAGGTGCTTTCTAACTAGATAGATTGCCATTTTCAGGGTATTTCTTTCACGAAAGGGTAAGATAGAACAATGGTGCTTTATTAAAATAAATCTTAGAAATAAAAAAAAGAAAAAAATAATTTTATAGGAAATCTGTACAAATTGTCTTTTGTAACAGGAGGTAATCCTGAAAGTAATCTTGTGAGAAAGAAGGATGGCAAGATTACCTATTGAGACTAGAGGGCAACATAAAGTACAGACAGAACAGGCAGACAAAATCATAAAAGTTTGATATGCTTTTCTAGAACCCAAAGAGTAGATGCCTGTAGTGTACAAGTCAGGAAACTGTCCTCTTATTTTTCACAGGAAACATAGCACCTCTGGTGCTGCCTTCTTCCGTCGCTGCTCCCCTCCCCCTTTCTGCACTTTATGTTAACTGTAGTTCATAAGCATGTATGTGGAGATCAGCACATGAGGTTCACAGGTGAAAACAAGTAATAAGATGGAATAAATCTGAAACATCTTAAGAATTATAAACATAAAAGTGCCATCTGGATTTAGACTCTGAAATGCCCAATACTCTATTTTTAACCCTAATCAATAACCCAGAATGCTTCATTCCATGAGTACTTCGTAACGTTTTTGAATGTGACACTAAATAGATTTTCTCTTTTGAGGCAGTTAAATGAGACGAGCTGTAGTCATCAAACATGTTAAGATTGTATAACATATTTGAGGAATGTCCCCAGGATATAGTGTTTTCATACTCAACCCAGCATGTATCAAAAACTTAAGCAGAATAATTACTTTTAAAGGACCAATCCAAACCAAACATTAACAAAACCCATCCTTTTAAAGTGACTATAAAACTGAAAATGATGACTCGTGCTTGAATCAGGAGTTAAAGGGTAAGTCACCATCGGTGGTCCAGAACACATTGTATGAAGCTTAACAAAAGCATTCTTACTGCTTTCATTATGGCTTTTCAAAGACCACGTGGGATGACACCGTAGGACTAATATGGGACAGTAACCACCTCTGCATAGTTCATACCTACGTATATCTTTCTCAGAAACGAACAACAGAACACCCTAAAATCTGCATCGATTCACTAAGGGTGACAAAGTGGAGCTGAAAAGAAAGTTTACTGAGTTTCATCTATATTCCAAGCACTAATTTGATCCTCAGAAAAATAGGTGGTGATTTGTCATTCTACATTTTCCATTGATGCTCATAGAAAAGTATCTTCTCTAAAGTCTGGCAACTACTTTGCAGATCCAAAGCCCCTCTGTTTTACCATATTGTGCCTCCTCAAGAGTTGCCCAAACTAGAAAATGCCAGATTTACAAATCCCTGGCGTCTCTAGTTCAACATCTTTAAAGTTTACAGCTTCCTTCTGAAGTTCTTTCCTGGACACTGTGAATGAAATAAGACATCCTTGTTTGAGAATATTATTCTCTACCTGAGGCCTAGATTTGCTCAACAATGCCCTTATGAATGTCTTAAATCATCTCTAATTTGTGCTATATGGTATTTTGTGGGAAATCAATTTATGTATCAAATAACTATTGTGTACCAGCTGTGTACCTGGAACTGTAATATGTTCTGGGACCACAGACTGGTCATTAACCTGCTGTAGTGGCATGATGAACATCTAAATAAGAAGAGGGAACCCAAAGGAGGGTATGGTCACCTCTGTTTGTGGGAAGGCTTCATAGGAGATCTGACTTTAATCTGTGTTTTGAAGGATAAGTGTTGTCAACAGAGAGAAGAAGAGGGGGACAGTAGATACTAAAGGGGGTCTTCCCTTTAGAGCAGAATGAATGAAGGTATAAGGAGTTAAGAGCGGTTCAGTAAGGCTAGAGAAGAGGGTAGAGAAAAGGGAGCAGGGCAAGAGATGCGACAAGAAAGCTACAGGGGAAGATCATGAAAGACCATGCATCCCAAGAAAAGTTAAATGCTAATTTCTTTATCTTACAACCATTTGAGAGTCACTGAGATGCTTTACTCATGGATGGAAATGAATCTTTGTGCAATTATGAAAGGTTACTTTTTCAGGGATATGGAGGACTAATTGGTGGGAGCAAATGTAAGACAGGGAGACAGTCAGGGCTATTTTAATAGACAGGCTACAGATGATGAGAACCTTAAGTAAGACGGCAATAGAGTGAATATAAAAAAAGTAATATGAAACTTTCATAAAAAGAACCTATTGGGTATAGTCAACTATTGGATTGCAATTGGGAGGGAGGGTATGAGTCAAAGCTGACACCTTGGGTCTCTTGATGGAGTTGCTGAATGATAATGGTTATGTCCACCATGATCGAGATTACTGAAGGAGGAGCAGATTTTGAAAGCAAGCATACGTGTCAAATATTAGACATCATGCATTTGACTTTATAAATGACACAATTCAGACACATGAATCATCCAGCAGAGATATATAGTAAACAGCAGGATATAATGATTTGAAATTCAGCTGAGACATTTAAAAGGAGATGATAGGCCTATGTTCAGTGAGTGAAGCCATGGTAGTGGTGAATGAGGGTGAACATGGAACACATTTAAAGAGAATAAAAACCCTATAGCACTCTGAAGATGGAGCAACATTTGCATGGCAAACGAAGAGGAATATGAGAGAGAAGAGTTCAGACATTCAGAGGACTGATAAGCTAATGTAGTTAACAGTATTCTCCATTTTTAATGGACACAAGACACTATAATTCCAATTCTAAGTCACGCAAAGGGTTGACAGATAATATAATAAATATTTCAGAGAGTTGATGTGTTAACATCACTGGCATAATCATCTCAGCTAGCTAATAAATCTAATTCTTCCTGACAAAAACCTTGTTTTCCACATCCATGAATCTAATTTTTTTCATGAAATATGATTATTTTTAACCCCATACCTGCTCATTGCTGCCTTTTCTGAATTTCCCATCCTGGTGTAGCTATCTTGAACACTGTCCCCACTGACGCTCTCATCATCAGGTCCGATGTTGACATTTCTCAGTTCCATGGGATCCATTTGAGCTGTCAGCACTTTCCTGTCCACACAAGAGTTCCTTCAGTGTAAATAATATACTGTACCTTCAGCTTAAGGCTCTCCCACTTTGTGTTGAGGTTCGGAACACTCTGTTCGGCAAACAGAACACAAAATAAATCATTTTAATTTTCTTTAAATTAGATAAATGAATATGAATGACCTATATTGTGTATGCTCTCTGTAAAAACATGGAAAGGCAGTAAACTCCTGGAAAGTTCACATAAATATGTCCAGAAATATAAAATACAATACAATACAAAAAGGAAAAAAGAAAGCGTAAAAAGAAAATTATTAATAGATGGACAAATCAGGACATATTTCCATGTGTCTATGTAGGTGACATGGCAGGTGTTTTGTAAGTCACCACAAAAAGCAACGAAGTAAGTTTTAAGAGGTAGCAGCAGTGTTCAAGAAGCTTTAGGTATGTGTGAGCAGTTGTATGCCTTAAAAGAAAGGGTGACAACGACAATTCGACAAAATATCTTCCAAGGCAGAACAGATCAGTGCCTCCACTAGCAGTAACATAAGAAAGTGACCACTTTAATCTGAAAAGAACAAACACCATCAAAATGTGTGATATGTCCCAGTGGGAAAGGAAATTCTGAGCAAGAAACTAACAAATTTTGCTCCAGAATTCATGAAATCCCCCAATAAATATGAAACACTACATGGAATTCCCTTTCAGCACTTCTGGGGAAAGTAACTCATACTTGAGATGAGCTCACACTCCAGATTATACGGCTACAGTTCACACAGGGAAGGTCACTGGCATGAGCGTCAATAAGCAGGAAAAAGGGTAGTAACCACAGCTGCATGCCTACAGATAGCAAAGCAGTTTGCAAGGGATTCTTGAATTAATACAGTGAAAAAGTAATTTAAAAAAAGGTTCAAAATAAGAAATAACATCTATAGAATAAGAGCATTATGAAAGAATTAAGCTTCATTGAAACAGTGCCATAAAAAGAATTTAAAAAAAAAGTCATTGAAATAAAGAAATGCTGAAGAGATAGTAATGAAACTGGAAGACAGACCTGTGGAAATCACTCAACCCATGCCACAAAGAGAAAAAGAAAAATATAAAGAGCCAGAGAGAAAGTTAGACAAGAATAAGGGGTTTAAGCACAGTTTTCAATACAAGAGAATTCTGAGACTTAAGGAAGAGACAAAGTAGAGAAACATAGAGAATTTGTTCAGAAATGAGAAAAGATAGTAGCTCTTAATATTGAAAGCACACTTGAAGCAGGAGGAGTGGAAATGAAGATATTCATTAATTCATGGTAATGTAAAAATATAACATCAAGGATAAAGAGAAATATCTTATCACAGAGAGAATAAAAAACATGCATACAGTTAAAGGAAAAAAGTAGAAACTCATATTAAATGAGCACAAGTATTTCTCTGACCCATCACACAGTTCCAGTTTCAGCAGCCGACAGTAAGGACAGTTTTGTTTTTAGCTCTTGCTTAGAAGTTATTCACTTTGAATTTATTTGCTAAAAGCTCTATGACTTATTTTATGCATTTTAGATTGGTAACTATAAAAGAAGGACGTTAACATTTCTTTCTATCTTCCTTTCTCCCACACTCTTAATTCTATTACTTAATAAAAGGTTTACAATGAAGCGGTTCATAATTTCCCCTATTCTGTCAAACAAATCACTCATAATTTGTCTATAGGTTTTTTTGAAACACTAAAAACCAATAATCGGCATATGCAACATGATTGCAGAAATCATGAAAAAGAGCCATTTGTTCTATTATGACTACACAATAAATAAATATTCTTGTAGTCCTGAAACTCCCAGAGTCCATTTTCAAGCTCTTCTTCTTCCAGAGTGGCTTCCTCCTTCCACCTCTGGTTCTAATTCAACTGCCAAAGTTTCTTGAAAGCCCTTCTGTCTACTTTCCTCAATTCGCTTTTGCATTGTGCTAAAACATCACCTTGGATAACAGTTTTAACATGTGTGCATTTTTGTAAACAGAATTTCTGAATTGTTTCATGTTTTAAAACTTCAAACTTTGTGGCTTAAATTCTAGCTTTAAAATCATTGTCCTTCATCCTGTTGACATTTCTCTCTTCACTTCTAGTTTCCACAGATGAGTCTGATTTTCATTTCTTTTGTATTTTCTTCTGAAAGGTTTAAGAACTTTTCTCCTTATCCTTCTCTGGAATTTCTTCAAGATGCTACTAGATATAAGTAGTTCTTAAAATTTAGCTTACTCAGCACATGGAGAGTGCTTAAGTCAAAAGAAATATCTTTTTCCTGATATAGAACATGTCCTGTATCTTCTAAACTGTTTCCTCCCCTGTATTTAGTCCTTCTAAAACTCTCATTAGTTAGGTATTGGACCTCTTGATCTATCCTAATCAATTTCACTATTTATTCTCTTTCTCCCTCTCTCTTTGTCTTATTATTGAATTCAGGAATATTTCCTTGATGTCAAGTCCAAAATTAAGTGATTTAATCTTCAACTGTGTGATAGTGTGATATAAAAAGAAATAAATATTTGACCTCCTAGTTCCTGTCAGAGAGGTCCTACTGTAATATAATAAATTATTATTTCGATTTTGTTCCCAGCTCCTAAAATAGCTTTGGAATGATAAAAGTGTAAGAACAGTCTTTTGCTATTCATAACAAGCCCCTTTCAACCAAATCAGAGTTCATGCTAATGAAGACTTTTGGAATATTTCTAAAGGTGGGGGTTGCTTACCAGAGGAACCAATCCTGTAATTAGAGTGCTGGGAGTTGCAGCCCCCAACCTCCAAGGAGGGAGAGGGAGCTGGCAGCTGAGTTCATCACTAATGGGCATATATTTCAATCACTGCCTGTGTAAGGAAACTCCATAAAAGTCTCAACCAAAGTGGCGAGAAGAGGCTCTGGATGGGTGAGCACAGGAAATTGCTAGAAAGTTTACACAGAGAGAGCATGTCTGCCATCTATATTTTCCTGAGCTGTATCCTTTGCTACTAAACCAGTAATCCAGCAAGTCAGCTGCTTTCCTGAGTTCTACAACCCATTCTAGCAAGTAATTGAATCAGAGGAGGGGTTTGTGGTCACCCCTGATGTAGATCAGGACCACTGGAGAAGTGGAGGAGGTCTGGCACGGGAAGGGCATCTGAGGAGGAGACAGTCTGTGGGATCACACCCTTATCAACCTGCGGAACCCTACGTTCATGCCAGCTAGACAGTGTCCGAACTGAATTGAACCGATCTGTAGGACACACAGCTGGTGTGAGAGAATTATTTGGTGTGGGGAACCACCAATCCCAATTTGGTGCCAGAAGGAAGTATTAAGAGGAAAAAGTGAGGAAAACCCGGTTTACTTTTAAGCTATATCCATTTTGCATTTCAATCTGTCCACTAATTCTTCTTCACAATGATGTTTTTCATCTCTAATAACTTGTTCTTTGTTATCTTCTTTTCTCACATCACCTTTCTTGGTTTTGCAGACTATTTTTGCGAATTTTTCCTAAGATGCTGATTGGAAATTTTTCTCCCTAAATTATTTTGCTGGAGTAATTCTACTTGTTCATCTTAATTCTTAGCAATCCTAGGTTGGTTGTTTGCAAATACAAGTAGAGAGTACATTGGTTAGTTCAGTCATCCAGTACACGGAGCCCCTCTGAAGCCATATGGGCTGTTTCACCAATGGGCTGTTCGCTTGTACGAGCTATGTGGGTGACTTCTCTGCAGTTGGTCTGTGAGTGGAGTGCCCTGGAGGACCCGACTCCCAGATTCAGCTGGTACTTCAGCTGGTACTTTGTCCCCTCTAGGGACAAAAAACTGGAAAACATTTTCTTTTTAGTGGAGCTTCCATTGCTGCTTATTATCCTTCTTAATATGCTATGAAGACCCTGGAGTCTTTCTTGACTTTCTTTGCAGATTAGATCACAGCCTAATTCTATAGGCAAAACTGGCAGCCCAAACAGACCAAGATGTCCAAACAGGTCCTTGGTGAAACCCTGCTCATTGCAAGCTCGTGATCTCAAGACTCCTCGGTGAATGTGTTGCCTTAACTTGGAACTTTTACCTGATTCCTTTATTCTAGTGTTTCCTGGTTTCTTTTCTCTTTGCGGATTTCCCAGACCTATCTGCTTTCTGACTTCAACCAATTCTTCAAAACTTCTGCCTGTTGTTGTGTTTCAGTGTAGATGCCAGTGCTGTTATTTTTCAAAACTCTTGTGGTTTTGTTCTTTTAAAAATTATCATTTGAGTTTCTTTGCTTGAATTCCTCCAAGCTTGCTCCTAAGCACTTTCTTCTTCCGATCTACAATCCAGATTTCATAAACCAAGAGCTCCTCAAGATGCATATCTGGCACAGACTTCTCTGATCCCTGGTTCCATGTGTCCAGAGGGCTAATAACTAACACTTGTACGTCTCAAAGGTAGTTTAAATTCAAATGTGTCCAAAACCTAACTTGTGAGAAGTTCCTTCTCCTTATCTAAAGAATGCCATCTCTATTTCTCTAGCTACACAAATCATAAGCCCAAGTTTTCTTTCTTACCTCTGTCCCCCTTAAGCAGTTCTTTACAAAGTATGGTTGAATTTACATTTAACTAAAGTATTTCTCATAATGATTTGCTTCTTTCCATTCCTTCCACCATCGCTTTGTTCAACTACCATTATTTCCATCTCTGTGGTGTTACAGGACTATATATGTGGGCAGTCCTAAAAGCTTTAGTTAAATTTGGCTTCACATTTTGCTTATTCACAGGAACCTCATTGATTTCATTCCCATTAAGCCTTGCTAATCCCAAGATTAAAACAACAACCACATTCAAACAATTATAGGGTACTTACTAAATGACCAACATTACTATAAGGACATCAAATCTATCAAGTCATTTAACCCTCTGAGGCAGGTACTATTTTTATTTCCATTTTACAGGCGGAAGAGGAGAGAGGTTGGTGAGCCCCCATGCTGAGCAACCTCTGTGCTGCTATCTCTACTGCAGAGAGCTAAAGCCTGGACAAGACAGAAACTTTGCTTTGGTGATAAACAAAGCTGAGTATAGATCCACAGCAAACTAACTTCTGGCCTATCTTGTCACCCTGGATGTGAAATGAGTGTAAAACAATTGACCACAAAGCTGTATTGTGTGTACTTAAAGGAGATTATGGGTTACAAAGTTTGGCAGGTAGTAGACTCTCAATAAATTTAAATCCCCTTTTCCTCTTCAAATAATCAGAATTTAATTGCTGTCTTCATCTACATGCAAATATATTTTGTATATATATTGCATTTTGTATGCCTGTTTACATATATCTGTAATTTGCTTTAAGTAACTATAAAAGATGACTTTGTAGTTCTTAAAACTCTCACAAACATTGTAAAATAGGTACGCTTTCCTTACAAGAGACTGAGAACTAATCTTAGAGATTGAGAAGTAATCTTATGCTGTTTTTGCTATATGAAAAACAATTATTCCATTCTCTTTTGAAGGTGGTATGATAGATCCCTTCAAGCAAGAAAGAGTGGCTTAAGATCTCAGCCCCAAATCCTAATTTTGGACCTGGCCAAAGGACATAGCATGAAAGTTGGAGCAAAATTTCATGGCCCAGGTCTTTAGATATGAATATTCTATTACTGATCTATTTTAAGAAATGGCAGTTAAAAGTACAACTTTAGAAGGAATTGTAACATTCTAAGAAAGTAGATATTTGGAATTAGTTACCTATAGCACAAAGTACATACTTTGAAGCTTTTAGACTATCATTGCTAAAATTTAATCATAAGATTACACGTTAATGTGGAAATGATATACAGATGCTATTTATTCATTCAACAAATACTGAGAATAAAATACTGAGAAAAAAACAGAAACTTAGAAAGAAAACGTGTAAGTATTACAGAATCCCTGCACCTGATAACTCTGTTTAGTAGAGAAAAACGACTTTTGAAAAACTACTATAGTTTAGCATGATTTTAAATAAAGCTCTCAGGACATGTTTAATTCACATATTTACTCTTTTTCTCTAAACAAATATTCATTGACCTGATCAAGGAATAACTGCATTTGTAGTCAAGAAAAGAATGACGCAGGCAAAAACTGTCATCGAGAAACATAGTATACAATATGTTATAACTACATGTTATAATATAATTTTCATGGGTATAGATTCTCTCTCACTCTTCATCTTAGTTTATAGCACTTTTATTTACTCAATTGCTCATGAAAATAATCTGGTTTTCATAGAACCACCTCCCATTTTCCACTGTAATCTCCCTACCCATGTCTAATCTGTCACTAAATCCTGTCAAATTTTTCCAATACTTATTCAAAATCATCCACCACTCTCCATGACCATTATGTTATTCCATATTACTCCCTGACAAAGATCCTAAAATGATTTTTCTCATTACTTTTTAGAATAAAGTCAAATTTCCTACTATGCGATAAGGTTCCATGCACGCTAACTCCGACGGAGCTCTTTAGTCCCACGCTGAATCACAACTTTCCTTGCGCGCTGAGTAACGGGCCTCCTTTCATTTTCTGTTGCCTTCTCTGAACCTTTTCTCTGGAGCTTCTAAAGTGCTGTTCCCTCTGGCCTGGAATTCTCTTCCTTAGATTCTTCTTTTTTTTTGAAAGTAAAAATTCAAGAAGGAATGGAGGCAAGTAGGCAGGAAGGCAGGCAGGAAGAGAAGGGAGAAGGAAGTATTTATTTTATTTTATGTAGTTGTTCACCTTGGTTGTTTCCCAGGGCACTCAGTTGCAAACTTGGGTCCTTGGGATGTGTCTGGACTATGCCATTCTGAGTCTCAGACTTAACCACTAAGCCACCAAGGCATGTCTTTCTTTCTTACACTCTTATCCTAGGTGTATCACAAAGTTAATTATAACAATCTGAAAATTCTTGAATTCCATGTTAGAAAAACCCTGTATCAAAACTAAATATCCATTATATGCTTTTATAGCATGTTTCCTTCTCCCTCATAGGACTTAATCAATTTTACTTAGACTTTTAGTTGTGTGATTCATTGATAAATAACAGACTCCTCTACTAGACAGAAATCTTCCCCAGGTGGGAACAGTGCCAGGATTGTAGACAGTGCATTTTCCAATATCCAGTGAAGTCACTGATAATATATTCTACTAAAATCAGTGCAACCTTATATGATCTCCTTTGTAGATAAAGGTATGCATTTCTGTAATAACTTTATATGGTAATATTTTAAAATCCAATGGAAATGTTCCCCTCTGGTCACCAGAAGGAAGAATAGCAGTTTTGTTGAGTAATGCTTGAAATTCTTCTAAAAGTCATATTTACTTTGACAAAACTTCCAGTAGTCTAGCTTTTTTCTCCAATGAAGATTGTGATTCACGGAAATTTTGCAGAAGCAGACTGACTCTTCCAGTGCAGTTGTCATTTGCACTGTTGTTTCAATTTATTCAGTCATGAAGAAGCAAAACCAAAATTTGAAAATGGTACTGAGAATACTATCACCATTAGAAGACTTTATTTATTTTGACCTATGTGACCCAATAACTGATTCCTTGTATCTCAATTCTAGTTATTAAACATTATGTTTTGTTCTTTGAATAGGTACCTAAGAAACTCAGACTGAAAGATTCTCAAAAAGGAAAACTTCTCAAATTTTACTTACGTATTCAAGGTTAAAGAAAAACATCACTCTATAAAGCAAAACTCGAATCAAGAGGCAAAAGTTATGACCTTTCCTTGTTGCTAAAAACATTTATTTGACTTAATAAGTAAAAGTTAAAAGGGAGCTAACATTGTCATAGCATTTCCCACCCTTTCTGTCTGTCTTGTCTTTCACATTAGCTCAGTTCTGAGGAATCTACCCTGAAACCTAGGTTAGATAGCAAAAGGATAACGTCACTTGTCATTTACCCTTCGATCTAAAATGAAATAGCTGATCATATGATTTGTAAATGTCAAATCATCTTGAACCAAAGAACTGATTTTACACTCACATCCAAAATCTTAGATAAATGAGCATGGCTTGGAAAATGAAATAAATCTAATACTACCTTTATATCAAATTCTCGTACACAGTTTCTCCAGTGATGCCATTCTAATATTGATAGTCATTTTGTTAGTCTATGGCATGATTTTTCACATAAATTGGCTTCCATAAAAGCACCCACACTCTTTCAGTCCAAGGTACAACTTAGAAAGGAAACCGCCAAGAATAGCAGGACCATATTTACTTGACTATTTTCTAATGCTAATATTTTAGCATTTCCATACCTTTCCTCTATTCAGACACAGCTTAGAAAGAAAATCTAGAGTGAACTAAAAAAGTTAAAAATAGCCCTATGCTCAGGCATTTTCCCTTTGCTAAGAATATTATGTACTTGCTAGCATAAGAAAGCAACCATTTGATGAGACAGAAAGGACTATTCATAAAACAGACATGTTATTTTGCTTATAAACTTTCTTGCTCTCTTCTTAGAAGACAAATTCTCTGGTCATCTTAAACACTAAAGAAACATCTTAAATTACTGCATAAATTTTAGTTCCTATATCCCAAAAGTAGTTTCCAGGAATGTAGAAAGATATGCAGCATATATGATATCAACATAGTGAAATCTTTATGTTACATGTACTGATGAATATTTGATAACCTGTCATGAATTGTGGATGCAGTAAATTCCAATGTCTGCATTATGTATAATAAATACTACACCAGTTCCAGAGAAAATTTTAAAGTGAAATAAATTATTTCACTTTCTTTAAAGTAATTTCTAAGTTGAAATTAATAGCTTCAGTAACTTGGAAAGCACACTGTATAACATGGTTAAAGAAGCCTCAAGAATTTAACCCTCAAAACTACATTCTTCAGTACTTGTTACTGATATGCTTTATAAGAATATAAATATAAAGACATTCAAGAAAATCTCAAACATTATTTAAGAGTCATTCTGAATGACTGGAGGATCTAGATCTATAAAATAAATGGCAATCTTTCCTAGATAGCACACCTAAATTTCGTTAGTTTGTCAAAAATAAAATTCCATCAGCCAACTCTCCATTTTCCCAGTTTCTTCTAGTTTCCAGTTTCTTTCTTACTACTCCATTAAAATGGTCACCCAAAAGACAAAATTAGAAACAACTTTTTTCTTTTCATTTGGCAATGGTGCAGTCCAAACCCTTAGCCTTTCACATCTGCTGTGGTCATGTGATATTCCTTCTTGATTAACCTAATTTTTGTGGGTGTTACTGTCTTTAGATAAAGAAAATACTTAATATCATAACATTGAGTGTGTCCTTTTAAAACTTATTATTATATTTCCAAAGCCAAATATATTTTCCTAAGACAAAATATGTCAACTCCCCATTATACTCAATCATTAACCAGGAGATGTAAATAACTAAATACCCGCTACCTGCTGTTTTGCAATGTTTCCCTTTCCTATTTATTATCTACTGTCCTAATTTTATGTTCAAGTCTAAAATTATCTGCAAAAGAAAACTTGCAGTCAGTGTCTGGATAAATCATTTCAATGTCTGACATAATAAATTAATCTTTTTTTAAAGTGAGAAAAAAATTTACTTTGGTAAACAATCAAAACCGTAAAAGAAGAAAGGAAACACTATTTGAACACTGAAAATATTCATGTAAAAATAACTTTACCTTAATTATTTATCCAGTCCTGTACAATCTTTCCAGAAGTCCTTGGAGCACCAGACCCTGTACAGAGTTGACTTATATGAAACTTTGGGGACCTAGACAGTGATTTAAAGACCAGTGGGAGTGAACAAGACAAACCAATCACCTCCACTACCTCGCCCCAACACCTACCACTGTCCAACTTGCGTCATCTTTAAAACAAAAAAAAAAAGAGAAGCTAAATCAGTTTACTGTTGTACATTTGGATTAAACATTGGCTACACCAATTTCTATTTGCTCTTAGAATTTTGCCTTTTATATAACAAAATACTCACTGAACGTTTTACTTTGATTGGTGTTGTTTTGTATCAGGATTCTATAGGTTGGTTTATAAATCTAGAAATGTTAATTCTTTCAAAGGATTCATGAGCTGGAGTCAAGATAAAACAATATAATAATAATGACAGTTATGGAGTCAGACTTTAAGAAAATATAATCAGAATTCATGCCTAAAACAGTAACTATGAAGAACAGTTCTTTTCTTTTGAATTGACTTATTCCAAGGAAATACTGCAGAATGACAGACATTTCCAAATGGCACCCAGCTACTCAAAGTACTGTGAGGTTGGAAATCATTGGCCATTATTAGTCACCGCTTTCATTGCAAGGGCAGTGTGCTGAGTAAGCAAAAAGCTGTTTGTAGTTTTAAAAGATTACTAAATAACCATTTTTCCCCTTTCAAAAAAATCTACTACTATGCGTAGAGGAAATGCTAAAAATGTGTTGGCAAATAATATATTCTGCTATGAATATATATCAACTAAACTCATTCTGAAAGAGAGGTGAGAAAAACAGATTAAAAATCAATTCAGAATTCAGGGGTCTTTTAAATATTTATGAGTTGAATGAACAATCTGATAACCAATCAGCAGAAATGCTTGATTACACCACTTTGCATCAATTCTATAAAAAACAAACAAATATCTAGCAATTGCTCATTGAAAAAGTTCTTATGTTGAAGCAAGATGCTAAACAAAATGTCCAGCAAGCTGTTTCTTGCGCTTGTTCAGACTATTAATTATATTTACACTTATTTTTGCCACTTTGCTCTCTATTATTCAGTTACTCTATAGTTTTATCTTTCATCAGATGAAAATTGTTATTACCTAGTGAAAAACAATAAATAAACTAATTTCAATTTCAGAGAAATTTAAAGAATATTTCTTTTCGGGTCAGTTTCATAATTTAATTGCAGGGTTTCCAATTTAAGATTTATTTCTGTTGACAAAGTTTCCAGATGAGTATAAGATGAAGCCAATAAAATATTGCAGTCATTATTCAAAAATGAAATACTTGTAGTCTAATAAAAATCATTTAAAATGGATCAATTACATGGTAAAGGATAAAACTAGATTGTTGATGGTGAACTTAATGTATTATAGAGAGATGCTGATTTATGATAATGTGCACCTGACAACTAGATTATGTTGTAATGCAATGTTCCTTCAATGAAATTTTTTAGGTCAGTTGAGAATTAATGTAATCCCATGTGTGAATTTCCTACTGTGATACCTTCATACAAATAGGATGAAGATAAATGTATAAATGACTAAAGTTTTGCCTCTCAAAATTTTAAGTTTTTCTTTCTATAACTGTCGAAAATTGTCATATTAGATTAAAATAAAAAGCTCATAAAAGAGACCTCTATAAAGATCCCTATATTCTTTATATTTCTAATTTTCCTACTCTAATTACAAACTTCTTATCACAAAACTTTCCTAACATTGATTCAAAAGCAAAAAATACACATGAAAACTAATTTGACAAAAGTCAGCAGGCATGCACTGGTACAGCAGAGGTTGGCTCCAAAGGAGGAAGCCCTGGGTTCAAGTCCCAGGCCTGGGAGAAACAACCAGTGTGAACAAACAGATCAAAATAAAATAAAGCTGTTTCTTCCTCTTCTCTCTTCTTTACTGCCTGCATATGCCTACTTGCCTTCATTCCTACCTGCAACCTTTCCTTAAAAAAACAAAAAGGCAAAGTCAGCTAAATTAAAATAACTGGAGAACTTGCTATTTAACCATATCTTTCTCTATTCGATATACCAAAATTAATGAGGAAATGTACAGTATGATCTTGACAGAATTCACAGTAACTTTCTTTGCATCAAGAAAATACAGACTTAAACATTATCATTTAATGTTGTGAATATTTCTTTAAAATCATACCATAATGTAATTTGATATACATTTGGTGGCAGTCTATACTCTTGATTTTTAAAACGTAGCAAATGCAACATATTCAGTTAGGCTCTGATTTGGTCCAAAAAATCATTGTAGAAAGGAGTAATAGACCAGAATATAAACATACTTTAAAAAATGAGTAAAATGAAAACAATGTGGGTAGTAAAAACTGAAGCAAGTCAGAGCAATGAGATGACACTTTACTTATTTGTCACCTCAAGAATTTATCTAAGCACCACCAAAAACAGGTACATAAGATTTGAGCTATGTATGTAGAGTAGAGGAGGCAGGAGGCAAGACATGCCTGCATAAAGGGATGCCTGATGTCCCAGACTCTCTTAGTAATTATACCAGCAGAACTTCATAATATGGCCCAGGACTCCAGAGCATTAGTCCCAGGAACTAAGGTTATCCAAGAAAGCTTTAGGAAACCCAGGATCTTGAAGAGGACCTAAAGTCCAAATAAGATTGCAATCAGTATGTAGAGAGAGTAGTAAAAGGCATTTTGGATTAAAAATGCAGATTTGCTAAATACAGAATCTGATGACAGAGAGAATCAATCAGGCTGTAGAGGAGACTTTCAGGAGCAAAACTGAGGAATTGAATAGAATAGCCCAAATTGCAAAAATAATTTAACTGAGGAACTCCGAGCTTTAGTGGTCAAGATCTTCTGAAAGCTTTTAAAGAAAATCACAAGATCAGCAGATAAGGATTTCAGGTAGGACAATGGGGTGGAGACAGAGGTGAGGACCAGGACAGTGAGGAGATTGAAACATAGTTTGGCTTTGGTGATATTTGAGAATATCTGAGAATGATGATGGAAAAAAAAGTCAAGGAAAAGAATTTACACTGAGGTAGGTGGTTATTTGACTCTTGTATTACTATTTCTTTTTATTACTTTCACTAGCTCACAACACATGGTATGAATTTTTTCATGCTAAAAATTTTATGTAAGCATTTTAGGAGAAACAAGAAACTTGCAATAAAAATCCTCACTTTTATTTACATAGATAGAGAATGCTATGATAACTCATCCATTTCAGTACCCCTTCCATCAGCCTGTGGCTGTTTCTTTCATATAGCACAGAGAAAATCCTAGAATGTGAATCCCAGATAATGTCAGCTATTGAAAGTATGAAAATGGTGGCTCAAAATAAATTTAAGCAATTCACAAATTTATGTATTGAATTAGCATTTTTTACTCATATTGAAAATCATTGATCATCTTGTTTGAAATTTCTACCTTTAGCAACGTCCTCAGAGACAAAGTTCCATCTGGATGAAGTCAAAATTGGTCAACATTTAAAAAAAAAATCCCTTAGCCAGACCATCATGGCATTTTGCAATGACACTGGGAAAGATAACCTCTTGTTCTCATCATGATAGTACCCAAATTCTAATTTTAGTCAAGGGACAAAATAATACTTGGAAATGGAATCTGGTTATGGCCAAAATGGAAGAAGATAAATAAAAACAGCAATGACTAAAAAACCAAATCAACCTAATTAAAATTTTTTTTTTTTAATTTTTCACTGAATCACTTACTTTGCTTTGCTTTACTTTAATGTCCTGTTAGGTCACCCACTTTTTTTCTGAATCCTGTTTCTTCTTAACTTTGCTATCTTACACTGTTTTTATGATGTCTTATTCTCCAAGAAGAGTTTCCTGATATTATTTTCAACCTTTATATTCATAAACTCAAAATTTGATAAAGTAGATCAAGTCTCAAGATTCTATATCTGCCTTTATACTATAACCAGTATCATATCAGTGTTTCCAAATGTAGACATTTACATTAATCTAGTTGATTTATATCTCTGATTCATATTATCTGCCTGAATTTCCAAGTCACTCCTAAGACACTGGTTCAACTTCAATTAGAAACAACATTTGGGTGACTTCCTTTTATAATTGGATTTACCCTCTGATTTTCAGGCTTACAGTGTTGAAGAGATATTGTGATCCTTTTTGATGTCACTTTTTGGCACTCCAAATTCTTTATTTTATCTCTCTTAACATGGATACATGCAAAAAAAGAAAAAGAAAATCCATACAAAATGTTACAGAAACTTTTCTAAATTATTCTAGCAAAATTCTATGTTTTCGCAAATTTGATCTGAGTATTTATATGCTTGTATTACTATGGCTTCTGCATCACTTCTTTATCATAGTGATGAAAATTTAGGTATTTCTCTTTATGGTTATGTAATTGTGAATTTACAGAATAAAAAATAAGATAAAATAGCATATTACCCCCAAAAAATTTGTCAAATTAATTATAAACTTAGAAATAAAGATGAATACTTTTCTAATTCCTCTTCAACAGAGTCTCTGAGATGTCTATGAAAGCTTGGACCACGTCTATATTTTGAGGATCCAAATAAACTTAAATTATTTTAAAAAATCCTAACCGGGGTTTCTAAATTGTAGTACAATTTTAGTTCTCCTATTTAAAAAAGCAACACCCTAACACATACAATACAAAGGACTTTATGAATAGCCTCATCTGATGATACCTCAAAAAGTCTAAATCTGGGAACCCTCCCAAATAGGAGGTCCCAAACGTCTTCCCAGACCAGACGGCTGGGAAAGGCTCTACTTTTCTGCTTAAAAATCTCTGTGGCAAAGAAAAAGGCAATAGCCCACTCCTTCTCTCTTAGGTGAGGGCACTGCTCTCTCTTCAACCCGCCTAAACCGCTTTACAGTTATACAATGGGTCATTTGGGAAATGTTTGAATAGTCAACTACTATGTTGCAATATTAGCAAACAAGTTCCATGCAGGTTGACAAACTTACTGACTTGGCCACAAACACGAATAGAAAATTCCTTTTAGCCTCAGCTGACAAAAAAACAGTAGTTAGAAGACAGTTCATGCCGTTGATAATATTTGTTCTGCTCTTAGCTTTCCAAACAGCTCAAATCCTTCCAGTTCATTTCATGTCTTGATCCAACATTGAAATAATAATATAGAGAAAAGAGTATCACAAGTTTATCCCAGGCTTCTGTCTGAGCAAACATATTATGAGAGGAAAGACAACAAGATTGGCGAGACTTATGGCTGATTACCACTTAAATAATGTACTCGAATTCTAAATGTTCAGTAAGAGCTTTTCAAAGCTTGCTTTAAAGAATGATTCCTACTTGTTAAAATTCCTGCTAGAGAAAATGACATTGCATAATTATAATGATGATTGTAACAACACTTCCTAAATGACTGGATCACCTTGATTAAATTCTTCACACAGAATGCAGTATTAATACAGGGCAGGTCAGCAATTGTCTTTCTAATAACACTGGATGGTTTAAAAGTTTGCATTAATTCCATTGCTCTCTTTTATCCTCTGCTTTCCCCTTCCCTTTTAAAGAAAATTCTCTATCAGAACAATTATCTACATTTTAATTTTGTAATTTCATTAAGGGTTGGACTGACTTGAATTTGACCTCCCCACAGTTTCTCGAGCTGTGACCCAACAGGTACATGGCTAGACTGGAGTGAACTCTCAGTCAAAGGCAACAGAAAAGCACTTAGCAGAATTTGTAAAGCATCTCCTACAGGGTAATAACTCGAACCTATACTGTCAAATAATCATTGTTTCTAATAACAAAAGATACGCTCAGGATGGTTTTTTCAGCAACCTGTCTAGAGTGTTGAAATAAGGAACACATGCCCACTGTGAAGTGTTCTTCAAAGGAATCTGAACAGAGCAAAATACTGAATAGACAGTGACAGTGATATTTCCTAATGGACCTTTCAGTGAATGTGGAGGATTTCCTGAGCCAGGTATCCCCAGCAGGCAAGGAGGCAGGCTTCAGACAGGAATGAGGGCTCACCTGTCCTGCTGGGCTGAGAGCCGCTCCAGGAGAGTTCACAGGATGCACTTCACTGATGCACTGCCCTTTGCTAGATGGATGAGCAGAGCCAGTACGGCAAGCTTAATGGACCTTTACAATTCCTGAAGGGCTGAGTATAAAGTTGGCTGCACCAGGCTTTCTTTAAATATAGGAAAGTAAGCTCAGAAAAAGAAAATATCTTGACCTCATTCAGTAGATCAGTAGCAGAGGTAGGACATTTGGGCAGATGATCATTTAGAAGGCTTGGGGATAGATTTATGTCTAGACAGCCTATTCAGATTCATTGGAAACATTCTCTTGTTTGTTTACTTTGATTAATATTTGCTATGCCTGGTTCATAGTTGGTAATCCATAAATGTTGGCTGTCTTTGTTAGTCACTAATTCAGTTGGCACATCCAAAGCCTTTCCTTAGAACTTATTTATGAGGTTACAAGAAGCATTCTAGTAATTATTCTAATGGATGAATCCTGCTGTAATGTTAAAATGGAGGGAGTTCCTTCTTATACTTAGAGCAGATTGTGAAATGCTGAGATGAGTGCTCAGGCCACATGCAAGAGGTCATTGCTACTGCTGCTGATCTACTGAACGAGGTCTAGATATTTTTCTTCTGAGCTTGTTTTCCTATATTTAAAGAAAGACTGGTGTGGCCAAGTTTATACCCAGTCTCCCAGGAGTTGTAATTCTTGACTCAGGCAACTCATAAAAACACAAAGCTTCCTTAATCTCGCCATACTGGCCCTTTGATAGTGTTGGAATGTTAGGCAATAATCACCAGTAGTGTTCAAAGATTATTCAAAGAATAATAGAGGCATGGGAAAATCATAATTATAATGGGAGTTTTAAAGCAAGACACAATGTAATCATGATATGATTCACATGCTGTTTTTAAAATTACATCCATGCATATGCATTTTGCAAAGGAAAAATGCCTGAAAGAAAACATATCAAACACATATCAAAATATGAATAGTGATTATTTCCAGATGGTAGAAATATGAAGAATCTTTATTTTTTTCTCATTTACTGTGTCAAACAACTTTTAAAAGGTGGATTTTTTTCACTAGGAGAATAACAATAAATGTTATTAAAAACAAAAGCAACAAAAACAAACAGTTCCTCTCTTAGATTTTGCAACAATTGATAATCAATCCCAGACATGAGCCACTAGTTAAATCTCTATTTTTAGTGATAATATTTTGAGCTCTTGATCAGCAACCATCAATTCTGTTTAAAAATCTTGTATTCTCAGTAGGCACTTGTGAGTTATTTAGAACCTAGATAAAATTACATGTGTCCAGTTTGTTCTGGAAAGATTTATTGTTTTTCCCCGTTAGTAATAATAATAAATCTCAAATTTTTGAGAAAAAATGGAGATTTTTACACGTTTGGAACTTCAATATTATTTTCATAATGATGTGAGATGGTCTTTTTCTATTATAACATAATAAGGAGTCATCTTCATTTTTTCATTTAATAAGTATTATTGAACACCTATATGCTACACTAAATTTATGGTAAGAGTTAAGGCAAGATTTAAAAAATCAGACCCAGTCTCTCCTCTCCAGAATCTCTGGTCTTTTAAGGGAATCCATTGCTTAAGTAGATAGGGATGTTATCACGTGGTGGGTGAGATGCCCATGGAGACTGAGGGGCAGAAGAGCTAAGTCACTCGGGGTGGCTTGAAAAGACTATGAAATGAATAGTGAATTGACTCAAGTTCAAACTCAAGGATTCCAGTTGGAACTCCACTTTGTTGCTGACTAGATGAGAGACTTTAGACAAAGTGTGGTGAGTCCCTCTCTTCTGCATGCTCTCTGCTCTCTGCTTCTGCTGCAGGTGGCAGCTGAGCTCAACCAGGAATTGGCCAGGAGCAACAGGCTGCGGAGAACATAGCAGGCAGAGGGACAGCAAGAGCAAAGACAAGAAGACAAGGAGCAATGCCTGGTGGCCCAATGTTTCTGGAATTCTAAGAAATGCACCTGAGAGCTCACAGGTGGGGCCCCGGATGCCATGTCTTTTCTTTGTTTGATACAGTTCAAAAGAGTTCATGAAAAAGAGCAGCCCAGCAGTGCCACAGTTTAAGAGGTGTGAGGGAAATATGCTTTGCTAGAAATTGTGATAATAGAGGTGACTGCAAACAGTAAAAACAACCTATATAGCACAAGGCAAGTCTGGCCTGCATTTCATCCTTGGATTTAAGTGGGTCTGGTCTCTGCTGTGCATTCAGACCATCAGAATTATATGATAACTTGGCTAAGAATAGAAAAGTTTAGGTTCATGAGTATGTTCCTTCAAATAATATAAAAAGGGACCAGTTATATTGTAAAGGTTAGAATTAGACTGATAATGGTGAAGTTAATGTGTTATATGTAGGTTTTGATTTATGATGCACACTGTAAGCCTACATAATGTCATCATGCAGTCTTCCTTCAATAAAATTTTAAAAATCAAATAATGTAAAATTATATGAAAACAATTAATTAAAAGTCTTACAGAAATTCAATATTTAGCTATTAAATCCCAAATCTCTCTAATTCTTCCTAGATACTTAAGACTCATTTTTAAGTTAGAATCTAAGGTCAACATTCCTTAATTATTTGAAAATTAAATAAAATACATTTAAAGAAAGATGGATGCTTAGGTAAATTATGAGTAATTTACCCAGGAATATTAATGCCTTAATTTGCTAGCATCTATAGCCTCTAATCATTTTGGATATTGTCTAGGGTAGTGTGATACTTCATAACTGGAAGATCAATGATCGGTGATTTTATTTACAGGTGGCTAAGATGATCATTTTGATTCAAACAGATTTGCTTGTTCCATTTTCTTGAGATGAAAAGACTGATGTCATTTCTTTTAAAGCTTGTTTAATTAAGATTTGCATCAACAACTTTTTCTGAGAAAGCCTGAAGGCCTGACTTTTTTTTTTTGTCTTGACATGATCTCTACGCAGGTCTTCTAAACTACATGAGAAGTTTCTGGTGCCCAAAGGATCAAAACAACTGCACAGGTTCTTCCTCTTACTTTGCTAACACAGCACTGGATTTTAATTCAGAAGACTTTGGTTCAAGTTCTGACTCTGTCACTCACTGATGACGGAGTCGATAAAGTTTCTAAGACTGCATCTTCTCATTGAAAACCAGTTTATAATTCCTGGAATAAACACAGAACCACTGGAGGAGCAAACACATTTATGTGAGGAACTGCTATGTGTTGGGCACAACCATGATACATAGAAATGTGTAACCCTAAAATATGCATAAGGCAAAACTGCTGTTCAAGTTGGCCAAATAGTGATTTATTTTCTTCCTGAGGAGTTTCTTTTGTCACTGTTTGGAGAACAAAACTTAGACTTGTAAGCAGGGCGTAGCTACACTTATGTAGCAGTCAAGAAATAGCAAGGCGGTGACCTAATACAGACATACTGGACATCAAATTCTTATATGTTGAGCTAAAACCCTGATTCTAAATATTTCAGTTAATTCTCTTCATGAAAATTTTCCAGTGTTAAAAGATAAACAATGGAATGCATTTGTCTTTAGTCTCTTACTTCTTTCCCTTTCCTGTTTTGAATCAGTCAATCATTCAATCAGTGAGTAGTCACTGAACATCTATTATGTGCCCTAAATATGCTCCTGGGTGTTTCCATGTCTTTAGGTTTTCCTGCTACGTCCAAACATTTGACTGCTTTTTCTGATGAGCCAACACAACCTTAGAATAACTGGGGAGTCTTACAGCAGTTGATATTTACAAGAGTTATTATTATCCTCATGTATTAATATGTACTACATATAATTATGCATCTATATTATATGCATAAAAGAGAACTCTGTGTACCAGTATTTGTTTTCATTTATGTCTATTAGTAACTATAGTGCCTTTCTTTTCTGGTCAAAGAAATTCCACTTTTATCCTTTGGTTTACCTGCTATGTTTGGAGAAGCACGTATCATTTTCTCACTGTAATTCCAAACTCTTCTCAGATGTAGAGCTACTTTAGAAAATGAACAGCAAATTGACCCAAGTTCAATCTCAAGGATTCTAATCTGAATTCTGCTCTGCTGCCTACTAGCTGAGAGACTTTAGACAAAGAAAAGTAAATTATTCCCTTCTCCCCTCCCTTCTTCCCTCCAAGTGCTCTCTGCTCTCCACTTCCTGTAAGCTTTGCTTTGTGCTTACCTGCTTTGTGCTGACAATTCATGTACGTTTCGGTCCTTCTAGATTTTGAAGTCCTCAGAAGAAGACGCTATGCTGTATTCAGCCCAGCAAAGCATCAATTTAGATTCTGGAGCTCGACTACCTAGGCTTAAACCCGAGTCCTGTTATTGCTTTGCTGTCTGACTTTGGGCATGCTGTTTGCCATTTTGGTGCCTCAGTTTCCTCATCTGTAAAAATGTGATAATACTAAGTTGCTATTTGTAAGGGACTTAGGAGAGTGTCTGGCTCATAGCAAACATTCTATATTTGTTATTTAGAAAACATTCTGTATTTGTTATATACTGAAGTATATTTGAAGAGTTCTTGCTAATTTCAAAACCTAAAGAGGTAAAGTCACATAAATATTGTGGCGTTCACTTTTCTCTTTAAAACTGGGTCTAATAAAATGCACTATGCAAGGTCATTGTGAGGTTTAACAGAAATAATCAATATTCAAGCATTATAAAGATATAATATTTTTATTGCCAGCTGTTTATAAGGGTAATGTAATATAAACAATATTTATAATAAGAGAATTAAATCTTTTCCACACCTTTTGCTTTGGAAGTGTATTGTCACTATTTAGCAGACCATTATTTCATTTGTTAAACTATTGATCAGCACTGTCAAAAAGCTAGAAAACGGCAGGTTTTGACCCTGACCCATGGAATCTCAGAAAACAACCTCGTAATAAAGACTCAGTTTGCAACAGGTGTTTATTTAACATTGATCAACCTGTGAAGCTGACCAGCACCATGGTACATATTTACTCCTGAATCTGTCCTCAGAGTCAGTGTTTAAACATGTAAATGTGTTGCTAGATTTTGGAAAGTTTAGCTTGGCTTTGCTTTGGGTTATTTTTCTTTTTGGTGAGATTGACAAACTATGAAGCTGCAAAGATGTACCAAGACACATTTTCCAAGTGCTAAAGTAAGTGACTTATAATTCGCTCAGACTCTGGAATTTGAGGCTGCTGAACATTTCAGTGCTGAGTGTCAAAATGGCCAGCTACAAGATGCATCTTATCATAGCCAATTCGAACGTAAAAAAGGCTTTTCATCAGTATGAGTCAATGTATGGATGAGCTGGCATCATGAATGGATGACTGCTCAATTTAGAGCAGCTTTGTGACCAAACAGGATCCCATATTTGCCTCCCACGTCTTCATAAAAGGAAGTCCTACATGCAGACCACATCCCACAAATTTGAGGTAAACGTAGATAAGATTACTTAGAATTTGAGTTGAAATCTAAAAGACTATGGTGCTAAATCCTTCATTAAATATCCATCAGTTCATTCGTAGAGATTTAGAAATGAAGGAAGACATATGCAAGTGTTTTCAGATACAAAGTTTTACAATAAATTGAAAATAACATTCAAACATCATTAGTGTAAGCTATTTGGGAGACATGCCAGTTTTTTTGCCCATGTGATAAATGGGACTAAATATAATGCTAATAAACATTGGTGATGCCCACTCTGGCATTTTGCCTTCTTTCCATCTCTTTCTCTTTCAAATATTTGGTCTTCCAGTACCTGACATATTGAGCTGTTCAAAAGAATGTAAGTATACTGACAGAGTAAGTCCCCATTTTCCTCCTAAACAGAATAATATTAAAATATATTTATTCCATGAATTTAGATGTCTTTAGGCTAAGTGCCAATTCAAACTACTAAGATTCATGGTCTCAATTGTATAAGGTAAATTTAGTTTTTAACAAAAATACCAGTTTCACTATTTGATGGTGAGATAGCAATAATGTCCAACATGTAGTCATTTTACTGGTTTTCTTGGGGCAATTGTTAAGTAGCAAGATTTTTTATCAATCACATGCCCAGTTATGAACAGAAGCAACAGAAGCAAGAAATGCTCTATGAAACAGAAGAGAAAATGAGGTTGTAGTGAATTATTGAAAGACATCTGCCTCCGGATTTTACTCAGTGTTCTTTGGTCATGTTTAGAGTTCACTAGAAGCATCATTTGCATATCTATTGAACATCCAATATAATTTATTCTCAAAACACTAAGATGAGGATTTAGAAATGTGTGACAAAAAGATGAAATGCATTTAGATGTTTTCTCAAAAGATAAATCTCGTAACGATATCATGAAGCTAAGTCACTCCAGCTGGAGTGAAAAATTTGAAGCTATTCATTTTTTTTTCTGAGATTTAAGCACAAAAGTACTATTTTGATATTATCACAAACTTTAGATATACACTCAAGGACTATTTAGGTGTGTGTGTGTGTGTGTGTGTGCATATATATATATATATATATATACATATATATATATAAATTCATTTTCAGTGTGAAGAAAGAGATGAAGTTACAAGACATTTTGTCACAGTTTTCACCTAAAATGTTTAAGCAGCAATTTTCTTTCAAAGCTTTGTGTCATCTTGTCTAATCACTCTGAGTATTCTATGTTGTGCTCACTGCAATTATTTGAGAATAATGAACACAAGATAAACATCATACAATATTTCTGTATTGAATAGATTTTGGGGGGAACAACTTTTCAAGGGTTCTAAGTAGGTAGAGGGCAGCTATCTCTCTCTTCCTACTGTAGCTCTGTGAATCACATGGCAATAGCCCTTGGTTTGTATCTTGAGTAGGTAAATTGAGACTTCTCTTTATTTTGTTTCTTATTAGTTTCACTCTCCCTCTCTCCTTCCCTCCCTCTTTTCCTACCTACACATCACAGAAATTTATTAAAGCAGCCCTGCATATTTTTTATTAACTTTTCTACAAGTGAGATAATACATGTAAAGAACTTAGAATGGGAATAAGAACTAAATAATACTGGTGGCTGTTGCTTATTTTAAAAGAAATGATTATTTTAAGCAGTTCTAAGTAGTTAATGGTTTTATGAGTACCTTCTCTTAAACAGTAGAATATTTTTGATTCAGAAGAACAATTACCATGTATTAACTGAATCCCAATTCAACAATTTCATTTGGTATTCTTGACTGAAAACCAGATGACGAGTTTAATTTCCAGGCCTATCAGTGAATATTTCGGAAACCATGCTCTAACTTTAATTATTGACAGTATTTACAGATCTCCAGGAGAAGAGAAGTGGCTTCCTCCAGGGGCACCTCCCAATATTCAGTCCCTTGCACATTAGCATTTGCTTCCTAGTGTTAAGTTATCAAGGAGCTAATATTTCATATGTAGGAAACCCTGAAAACATATATATATTTATAACAGAAATGCTGACGTGGCTTTGATGCCTCCAGAGCTCCCTTGGTCTGTCTGCTGCATTGCTTGTTTACCTGGTCTGGCATTCAGTACAATATATTGACTTGCCATTGCAACCATGGCAGCAAAAGCATATGTACATCTAAGATAAGGAAAACTTTTTTTCTTTATTAAAGAAACATACAAAAATATCTTAGTTGTACAGGTAAAGATTAGACATTCTTCAAAATAGAAATTGTACAGTAGTGATTTTTCATCTGAGACAATAAGTCTATATCTTAATGAATGCTAGAAAGAGTACTTAGAATCTTTCTTGATTGCTTAGAATATTTACTTGGAATCTTTCTAAGAGCAAGAATGTTTACTTAGTATCTTTCTTTTTCTTTTCACAAAAGGAATATTAAAGTGTAATATTTTTGGATGCAAGACAATGACTCTGGAAAAGAAGACACAGTTGTCGCAGCGTGAGAATTTGGGCTAAGGACTATCATTTTATGAAAAGCATTATATATACATATAATGCCTTATTTTCGTTTGTCTGATATTTTCTACATATGTTTGAAGTTTCTTAGTAGCAAAGCTTGAAGAACCTATAAAAGAAAAAAAAAACATTTTACACATATATCTAAGGAAGTGGAAACTATTTTTCTACTTGTAAGAAAAATTTTTTGCCTTATTATCAGGTAGGCAGTGGAGTGGGCCTTCTTTCAGTCTCAGTATATGTGGTGACTTAAATTGCTTGGAATTTGAAGCAGAGCACACTAGGCTATTCCTTAGTTTCCTCCTTAGTCAAAAATGTGCTCCCCTCATTTATTTTTCTCAATTAATTTTGGTGGAGAATACAGAAGTAGTAAAAATGCACTCAGAGCTATTAAATTATTTTTCTATTTTTTCTTGCAAAATACTCACAAACCTAGAAATTCAGAAACATACAGGCATAATACTAGTTTTCTTGAAAGAATTGCAAAGGGAAACAAGTTGGCTTTTTATTTCAATCCTGAGGAAAAAAATTAAATGTGACTCTGTAGGAAGTAATAGTTGAGTGGAATTGGGGAAGTCTTGGCAGAGACCTATCATACATGAAATGTTTGTAAACTCATTAGGTAAAAATGTCACCAATTTTAAATTGATACTAATACATACAATCAGATTTGATGTCTCAGCTTTTGTACACTAAAATATGTCTAATCTTCCCTGGAGTTCCAGTAATTGCCAATTCATACAGCTTTGTTGTAGGAAAACTACACATATCAGAGGACATGTCTGGCGCATGACCTTGTTCCAGTGACTTTCTGAGTTTAAGGATTAGAGATGTTTTCTGATTAGAGATGTTTTCTGATTGCGGGCTAGTGAGAATTCAGAAAAAGGACTAACTTGAATGCTCAAAATGGAGAACTTCCATAAATAAATCAACCCAGTAGACCTGGCCAGACCAATAGAAGTTTCTCAAGTCTATTCTTTTGCCTCTAAAAGCAGGACTCTTAACCAGAAAACGGCATCATACTCCACAAATTGCCACAAATTCTTCCACTGGTTGTAGCTCCCTCCCTGCAAAGTGAACATCATCAGCAGGTCTCTCCTCAAGCCTTAGATTTTCTTTGTCTTTCAAGCCTTCATATAAAAGCATGTAATCCTTGACAAAGTGTTATATAATCTAAGTCCCCTGTCCAAAAAAGTTTTATTACTTAACTTAGGTAATGTAGTTCATTTCAGTTTTATTTTTTAACATGGAAAATTTCAAATTTATTCAAATGCAAATATAAAACAGTGAAACTTCATGTATGCGTTATCCAGCTTCAACAACAATTACCAACCACAGTCAGTCTTATTACATCTAAACCATTACTCCCTTCTCCCATTATTTTAAAGTAAATCCCAAATACAAATTTCCTGGAGTATTTATGTATGACAGCAATAGAAAAGCCCTGTTCAAAAATGTAGTCACGTGGCACAATATTTTAAATCAAAACACCCCCTGCTGTTTACTGGTATGTCTTGCAACTTTAGAGAAAATTGAGCCAGCAGGTGAGTGAGTAGACCAGTACACATTCTGAAGTCCGATTGAAAGGACACTTCAGATCAGGCAGGCTTTATCAGGAAGAAGTGTTTGGTAAATCATAAGTATTCAGAGGAAGGATATTGGGGCAAAATTGGGCAAACCATAGGTTTGAGGATCTTTTAAGGAACAGGCAAAAACTCATATCAAAGTTGGAACTTTTCTTTAAAAGAAAAGCAATTTTATGAGGTTTCTATTGAAAAAGAGATTCTTGGAGCCTAAGGATGACTTTAAAAAAAAATCATATAAATTAACATGATTTAGAATGAAGAGACTCAATAAGAGGAATGACTGGGTTTTCTTATCAAATAAATTGCAAGAGAGATGAAAACAGGATAAGTGGTTTGAACCTATGGATTAAAACAGATTTAAACATTCTTATATTTTTGAAATACAGACTGAATCAAGTATGAATGAATAAATTATTGGATGACTTGGATTTGCCTGGGTAATCCTGTATGATTATGGTAGGGGTAGCAGTGGATAAAAGATGGAGGCACAGGAAATAGAATAAACAGGCATGAATAGTTGCTGAAATTGTGTAAACATGGAATTTCATTACACTACTTCAAAACTTTCCATAATAAAAAAGATTTAAGTTTCCCATTTTAGAACTACTACATATATTTTTCTCCAAAGGTCCGAAAGCAGAATGGAAATTCTATAAATTCCTTCAACCAACAGAAATTTCTATTAACTAGCACTTTTAAGTTTTGCCATAATAGATGAAGTTAACAATGGCAAGCCTAAGCATTCTGAAACATTGAAACATTAAATCATGTTAACACCATTTTTATTTTAAAATGCATCTTGTACTCTAATTCTTTGAAAATTGACGATCCATAGCAGGTATAATTTTCCTCCTCTCCAGAAGATTGCATTCTCTAATCATGTAGGAGAGTTTTCTATATCTTTAGCTAGACAAGTGGAGACTTTTTAGCAGAATTTCCTTCTTATGCGCCTATGAAATATATGAATGCCCATGAGCATGGATGAACCTCAACCAATATTTTGAAAACATATGGAAAGAAGAGGCTTATTCTGAAACACATGCACGCATAGAGACCAATCACTTAATGAAGAGTTGAAAGCGTAACCTCAGGAAAAAGATAAAATTGGAATCCGTATGTGACTGTACACCTTATCCCAAACCCAATCTACCTTGCCATTTATTTAGAGCATGCTATTGTTCGCATTTTCATGATGTGATCTAAACACATTTTTTAGATCTGTAGTTAAAACACAGAAGGGGTTTGTTTAGAAATCAGTGTAACCAAAGCTATTATATGCCTTTGATTTGATTGAAGCTATGCTTTAGTGGAAAATCAATTGATTTGCAGAGGAATAGCAGAAAACCAAACAATTCTGTGTCATATGGATCAAATGACTAGTCAATTTATTGAAACTTTTACTTTTCTAAGCCTAAAAATGATCATTGTAAATAGCTTCAAGAGTAATTGACTCATCATGAAATTATTTTAATTGCTCTTTGAAGCTAATATCTAGCATTTATTTCCTTCTTTATGGAAATTCATCCATCATTTGATTATCTCTAAACAAAAATAAATCTGTGCCAAGCCACATGTGTTAGACCTAAGAAAGGAAGAATATTTCCGCTTCAATTTGTTTGTGTCCAGTCTCAGTGGGTAGCATCTGAAGATTCTATTTTCCTGGTTGATAGAGAGATCCTATTCCTTCTTATGACAGCAGTTAGGGTTGGAAGGCAGAGAAACCTACACAATCAAGTGTGTTGGTCTGCATCCTCGTTGCGAGCATAATCTTTTTAATTTTGTAAAATCTCAAATCTCAATAGCTAAAAACTTCCATTAGTAGTAACCATATTCATAATGCAATGCTATTTCAAGAATTTCTCCTCTATCAGATTAATAATACCCTCTATTCTTGGAGTAGCTATTATCACTATGCCATTTTACTGGTGAGACAACTGACACTCAAAGAAGATGGGTAACTTATTCAAAAAGTAAAGTGGGTGAATGAGTGGCAGAGCTGAGACTCACACCCTACATCTGTAGAAGTGGACTCCTAACAACAATCCATCATTGGAGCGACTCTATGAGATCTGGGGCAAGTAGAGTAGACTTCATGGAGGAAGAATGGTATGACTCCAGAGAAGTATGGGATTCCAGGAGAAAAATGGATTTAGAAGTTTGGATCCAGTGATATCAAAATATCTAGAATCTACTTAATCTCTGATGGCTGACCTTGATTGCCAATTTAAGGAGTTTGAATTTTATGAAATTCTGGTACAAAGAATAATGCAGCAATTATATGGTAAAGGATACACTTGAACTATTGGTATTATGTACAGATATTAATTTACAATGATGTAAAACTTAAACCTAGAAAATATTATGATGCAATGTTTCTTCAATACTTTTTTTTAAATGTGAAGCATTATATTTGGCTTAATTCTTTAAAGTGTGGACGCTGCCATATTATTACAAAATAGTTTGAAGGAAATTGCACAGTTAATGTTTGACTATTTTGTCTGTATTGAATATACTTACTATGTGATCTATTTCTACATCAATTTTTTTTTTTTCAGAAAATCACAATTTTTTTTTTAAGGAATTAGTTAAAAAATCCAAATCCTCCTCTTATCTCTTAAAAAAAAAAACTCAATGCCTGCAATGTTGGGAGCCAGACGCAACAGTGTTTGCATTTTATTTCACATACCCCTGATGACTCATCATTAATCAAATAAGTAAACAACATAATATAAGAGTGGAAAATAAAATTCAGCAAGCCTTTTGTTCACTCCCTTGAGATTACAACACTAAATTATGTGCCCTACTACATCCTCTCAGACCTTATAGCCCTGCACAAGAGATAGGATCCAGAATAGTGGGCAGAGTAGTGTGAATTACTTAATATTTACACATGATACATTTCAAAAGCAGCAATGAATGAGTTCAAATGAATCATAAAAGCAGACTTGCCTAAAAAATTATTCATTTATTAGCTATGCTGGTTCTTTATATGTTTAGGCTTTGGACCAACATATCGAACTCACCCTCCATTCTTTATTAGAGTTTGGGAAAAGGAATTCTTTCTGGTAACAGAAATCACTAGGTATTACCTTTAGTTAGAATTAGGTATCTTCAAAACTCTAGACTGATAGTTTGTGCTGTTTTGCAAATTGACATTTGTCTCTGATACTACCTCCTCCAAAAATAAAAAAGTAAAAAGATTTTTTAATTGGTTCTGTACGAAGGGAAAAACTGAGCCCAACTCTTCCAGGTACTGTCCAGAAGTGATGCAGTAACCTTAGCTAGCAAAACCTGACTTCAAAGATGTTTGGGAGATACTCTTTCCACCAGGGGTGGGGTGAAAACCTGTGTAATCTAACTCTGACTGTCTCTGAACTCATGATTGGTGCCTTGGAGCAAAAGATGCTGGTGTTGACTCTTGGTGATCCCTGTCAAATGAAAGCACCTCTCACTGCCATGTCTCTGTTCCAGAGTTGTCAATGATATGGCTGATCATAAGCTAGCAGGGAATTTCCTATTGCAGAGGCATAGCTGTTATTAGTTTCAAGAAGTCTGAGTTGTCTTAACCAAACATAAAAATCACACAATAGATTATCTGATAGGTGCAGAATTTTTTTAAAGTTACCAGATTTTATATCTTATTGACTAAATACATACTTTTTTTCTGCCCTAGTCCTTTTCTCTTTTCCAATCCTCCAGCAGATTCTGTTTTGAATGAAGATCTAGTTTGTGCATCCTGATGCCCTCTCATGCACACATGTCATTTTGAAGAGAAAAGTATTCAAATTTTATCCTCACACTTCTCCCTTCACAAGGTGCCCTCAAGGCTCTATTTAATCTAACTGGAGTTAAACATAAGGATATCAATAGCGAAAAAAATAGAAACTTGAATGTTGTCAAGCAACTGGGCCGGCACTCATAATAAAAAGGACAGAACTCTTGCTACAACTTGAATAGATCTAAAAAAGTACTATGCAGAATAAAAATGAAATTGTTTTTTTTCTTTTAAGAAGCAGAAGGAAAGGTAAAAAAAAAAAAAAAGCATTTTTAAGGAAGGAGATAAGGAAGAGCAGAGGAGGAGGAAGCACTTCTATTTATTAATTTTGGTTGTTCCCCTAGAGCCCAGGTCATGAACTTGGGTCCTTGGGTTTTTACATGGTTCATGTCCCAGCTGCATGCTTAATGCCTGAGCCACCAGGGACACCAAACAATCAGTCTTGAGAAGATCACATACATTATGACTCCATGTACATAGCATTCTCAAAATTATAAAAATGGAGAGATGGAAAACATCTGGTTCCAAGTAGGGGGGAGATGGAGGGTATAACTGTGAAGGGATCAGAAGGGAGATCTTTGTGAAGACAGCCACTCTATATCTTGGTGGTGGTGGTCTCACAAATCCGTGCATGGGATACGACGACACAGAAACTACACGCACTGCATTGTACCTAGTTTTCTAGTTTTGATACTGGAAAAGTTCCAGAACATAAGACCACGGCCCCGTGTGTCTCATGAACAACCAAGTAATGTCTTCTACAACAGAAAGGATCATCATACTCTCTCTTTACTGAATCCATCCGTCTCGCCTCCCTTTTTTCAGTTCTTTGATACACCTTTCATGTTCGTCTCCCTCACTCGCCTGGTCTCTAGTGAAGTCATATGAAAAGCAGGCAAACCTGTGAGAGGTGAAGTGTTCCCAAGGCGGCGACCTCCCGGGGTCAGTCCTCCATCCAAGCCAGGACCAGCTCATGCTCTAGGACCACACAGGCCAGAGCCTGAGCTGGAGACGGATGCTGATGCTTCTCACTGGCCACCCTGCAGACCTGACAGCCTCCTGGCAAGCTGTTGGCCCCAGGTGTCTCTTGGTGAACTATATCTTTTTTTTCTTTTTCTTCTTTAACATTTTTATAGTACCCTGAGTGTACCCAGTGTTATAAAATTATGCCAAAACAAAGAGCAAAGTCCTTGTCCTGAGGAGTATGCTGTGTAAAAGGCGTGAATGACGCAAGGCAGAACACAGGACAAACACAGGGTGGGGAGGAAGAGTTACGTGACAGGTGAGGCAGAATCGATAAGACTTTACGCAGACCAGACAATGGACCGACTAAGTCAGGGCCCCAACTCCTCAGAGCAGAAAGTAAAAGTGAAAATGTCAAATAGCAACAGTAAGGCTAACATTCTTCAATGCCATGAATTGCCATCACACTGGTTCTATAAGACGGAGTATTATATCTAATTGGAAAAGGAGAGTGCCTTTTAACCATTTAATTAGCAACTCTAGTGTGTTTAAAATGTGAGTATGATTCTAAGTGCATTTCAGATGTTAGCTCATTTAATCTTTATACACTTCTTATAAAGTAGGAGCTGTTTTAATGATTTACAGGTAAAGAGAATGAAGTAGTCAAGTTAAGTGATTTGCTTAAGGTCATTCAGTCTTTAATACTGCAAAGAAGAAATGTTTATTTGAAGAAAAATCCTGTTAAAAAGAAAGGAAGAAGAGAGGAGGGAGGGAAGGAAGGAAGGAAGAAAGGAAGGAAGGGACTTTCCTTCATTTATTCAGTAAACATACAAGAGTGTCTGTTTATACCAAGCACTACGTGAGGCTCTAGGGTGGACAGCAGTGAACAAAAGAGAAATAAATGAAAACAAACAAACAAAAAAACACCAAAAAAAAAGCAAAAAGAACAATGGGGCTAGAGATGATCATCATTTTAACTATGAATATGAACTAGATTTATCAGGAGCAATGGGGGCAAATGGCCAACAGGAAATAAGAGCATATTTCAGTCTAAAACAGGGAATGACATTTATTATTAGCTGGACTGACTGTGTGGGTATGATTTAGACCATTTTCTCATTTCCTCTCTTCTGTTTCCTTCATTTTAGTTATGACAGTTAGAAGAAAACACATTATCAAACACTACTTATTGCAGACACTTGTTAATATTTAAAATAATGCTTTGAATGGCAGAGAAAATAACAATAATAGTAGTGATTATATATGTGCATGCTTTCTGTGTATCAGGCATTTTACATGTGTAATCCATTTAATTCACATAACAATCCCATGAGGTGTCTGCTATTATGATGCTGATAATATAGCTGGAGACGCTGAAGTCAGAAAGATAAAGAAATTTGCCCAGGATATAATGCTAAAAAGTAGAGGACTTAATCCTTTCACTCAAATTAGGTTTTGGGTTTATAGATTTCATGTCCTTTGAATTCCCTTCCTAAAAATAATATGACTATTGGTATCTCACAAATTTGAAGATGATGAAGCGGTATATAGAACTGTGAGCAAAGAATGGAAAGTTGTTCAAAAAAATTCCCTAAAGAGAGAAGAAGCATTGGAAGTTAAGTTTCCAGCCAGTTTTCAAAAGCCAGAATCCTTACTGACATAAACATATACTTTGGAGATAACGGGTGACATTCATTACTATCGCTTCATTCCACATAACGTCTTATTTGTTAAGTGCATTTTTACTTCTTGACCTCTCTGTGATACATTAAGCTAAAAAATAAAACCACTGAAAAATAAAATAGAAAAAAACATACCCCCAGCCCTGCATCTAAAGCTCCAGAAAAGCAAAGAAATCTTTTTTTTGTGATTTTATAGATTGTATCAAGTAAGCTGTTCCCTTGAGCATTAGAAAAATAATTTGGTTTTCTTATATGGGGACAACAAAATCTAGAATTTTTATTGGCACACAGGTTTTAAAATCCTAACATTTTAAAGATTCCATCTAAAAAATATATTGTTTTTTGATAGGGCCATTATAAAGTGATAAAACGGTAAAATGTATTGCTAATTCCTGCATTCAATCATTTGTTCCCTGTTAGCACAGCTCACTTCTGAAATCCAAGGCAGGGGTAGCTATGGGGCAGCAGCAGAGAGAATGTGCAGGGACCTCCAGGCCACACCTTCGCAGTCCAACCTCTTTCCAGCCTCCTAGCAGCCTCTGGTACAAAACCTTAAATTCCTGAAGTGACTCCCACCTTCTTCCTCAGTTCAGGCCAGTCTGTCTGTTCCACACTGTCTCCCACTTCCTGCATCTCTTTTCTTGGCTAACTTTTAGGCATGCTTGGAAACCTAGCTCAGGTACCACCGAATCGTGAAATGTTCTCTGAACCCCTTCCTAAGGTTAGTGGCAGAGTGCTGAAATCTGATCATGCCTAGGCCCTGCACAGACTGTTAGTGTGACTGTTTGCTTATTTTTTTTTTCCTTCCATGAGATCAATTCATTTATTCAACAAGCATTTCTTGAACATCTAGCATTTGCCCAGGTAACTGGAGGGAAACAGAGATGAAAGAAACTCCCTAATATGGTTCTTGAAGATAATGGTACTCCAAGATGGTTTGTGGAATCATTGACTGGAATTAGGTCATTACAAAAATAGTGAGAGGAAGAACAGAGGATTAGTAGTCATATGAAAGTGATTCTAAGTTTTCTATTTCTTCCCTCTCTCATATCTGACCCTGTTATGTAACATCTTCCTAAGTCAATCCTTAACTTTTGTTTTGGCAGTCTTTTATTGCTGTCTTTATTGAAAGTAGGAATTTTAAAATAGGAGGGATTTTGTTCTGATGCCAACATTGATGTTTATTAGCTGTGTGACTCTTAGCTCTTTCCTTAATTTCAATCTTTGATTTCCTCTTCTGGAAAATAGAGATAGCAAACACCTAAAGTACAGTGTATTGTGAGACAATTAAATGTGGTTCACATGTGTAAAAGCCTTAGGTGAAACCCAGATCTTGGAGAGTTCTTCCTTTCTTCTGTCCCCTCCCGTTCCCACTCTTTACCCTTCGTAAAGCATGTCATCAGGGCAGGTGTAGCAGGCAAGAGGATTTCAGGTAATACATGGAAGTATATTTTTAATTGTATTATAATTTTTAATATATGATAAAACATGTCATCATTAAACTTGAACATTTATAGGAAACATTGCTTTGGATATGTAGCTCGTTTTCTATAAAAAAGGAAAAAAAAATTTAAAGAAAGCATTAGTAAGTCAGTACAAAGGACAGGGGGGAAAAGATTGATACACAGATTCTCAAGAGATGCTGCAGAAATAAACAAAGATAATAAAATAAGAGAAAATTTAACACAGAAATCGACAGCAGCTATATTTATTATGCTTGCCCTCAGTGTTTGACAAATTAAAAGGTAACATCAGGTGTAGTTTGCATTTATTAAAGGTCACTTGCTAAAAAAATTTAGTTCTGGAACTGCAAAAATTCAGCATTTTTGCTGCATGATGTTGCATTTGGTTTTCTTAGGATGGGATTAGTCTCTAAAAGACCGAGAAGCTTTGGTCCCTAGAAATCACTTGTCAATTCTCCCCATGATAAAGTGTAAAATATAAGAGAATTGTTTATTTACATTTAATAATAATTAATAATGCCCAAATAGAACTTCCAAAGATGTTGTGTTCCTCACATTGTGTATGTCTATTTCTTGATCTGTAAAACTGGCATAATAACAGAATCCATCTCATTATAGTATCTAATGTTAGCATGAAAGATTGTGGAGCTGAGAAGGAATATAACCCCTGATATATGCACATGAGCCATTATACTCATTAATCTCTTAGAGATTCGTCTCCATGGAGCACTCAGCACTACATACTCTGGCAGAGAGCCTCCAAAGTTATTTATCCAGTCTTTCTGGTTTTTGGATACTTTGTGATATGATTAGTTTGGTAAAAGCGTCATGTCTATGAACACACGACAGTCAATAATTTGGGAAGAACAGATATTCCCTGTCCTTACAAATGCCTACTCAGAACACAGATTTTTTGTAGATTCATTTGGTAGAATTTGAGATGTTACACACACATGTACACACATTTCTTGTGTTCTATATTGGATAGTTCACCATGCTCATCAATTTTCTAGAGACTTGTCTGAAGGAAAAAAATAAAGAACTATGGGCTAATTTCCCCACCTCTACACACACTCAAGGTTAAGGTCTATGAAGGCTATAACCAAAATTGAATAAACCCATGCTATAACCTTAGCTACTATGTCCTGAAAATAATGATCTAGACAGAGCCTGATCTCTTTATAACATAAGACAACTTGGTCATAATGATTACGTCTGTGCTGCCCTGAAGCCAAAAAAAAAAAAAAGAATATAGGAAAGCAGAAAAATGGAAAAGGGGCCAGCCAAGGCAGAAGCCAGGCTGGTTCCTCCTTCCCAGAAGGATGAAGCTGCTGCAGTCTCACCTGGGTAACAAAGAAAGCAGGTCCAGGACTCCTGGGCAATGGGGCACTAGCTGGAGGGGAGCTTCCTGTGTGTGTGCTGGGGGGCAGGGAGGTGGTGGTGTCTGACCCTGCTCTGCTGACACTTCCAAGGCCACTGCTATCCTAACCACCTAGCGTCTTTTCTTGGGATCACGTAGAGACGCAGTTTTTTACACCGAGAAAATGGGCATCAGGCGCTCACCATCTTTCCTCAGGGAAACTAGAACCAAGTGTCTAAAGACTCTGCAAAGGGTTGCTCTCAAGATCTCGCGCCTAGTCTCTCAGGGACCCCCGAGGCCCTAGCAGTCCCACAAACATCCGGTCACACAGCCATCAACCTCCCCGGCCTGGGTTCCCGGAGGAGCTCACCCTCTTTCCGCTAGAACCAAATCAGTAGCCGCAGGCAGTAGGTGTCTCCCCCGCAGCCCGGCTTGGGTACAAGGACGCTCCCTCCACCTCCCGCGGGAACCGCTGGCAGACGCTCCCCGCGCCGCCCACCAGCCGGGCCCCCGAAGGGCGCTGCGCTCACCTGTGCAGCGGCCCGCGACACCCGCCCTGCGCGCTCCCTGGGCGCACGCCGTTCTCGGCCCCCGACACCGAGGCGCGCTCCGGGTGCGCGGTCTCCGGCCTCGGCGTCCGGCTCCCTTCCCGGTCAGCCACGCCGCCATCCTCCCTCTCCTCCAGCGTCCCTCCTGACCTGTCTCTGGCAGCGGACGCATCACCGCTCGCCTCCTCCCCTCCTTCCCGGCCTGCGCCTCATTCATCCGACGTCCCCGCCCGTCCCCGGACTCCCCGCGTGTCTCCCCTCGACATTTCTGCACCGCTTCCCTCATCTTTCCAGCGCGCACAGGCTCCCCAACCCCACCTCCCAGAGCAGCTCCCCGGAAAACCGCCGCTCAGTCTCCGAAGTCTCCCACCGCCCGGAGCCTGGCACCCCAGACCCTGCACAGCTCTTGCTTTCTCCCTCCGCAAAGGGAGACTCCCAGGGCCGGAGTCCACCACCCGGGGAACCCTGCTGGACCCCAGGAGGATCAGCTGTCCAGGACCAGGGGTCTATTTTAAGTCCTGCACCCAGTGTCCCCGCCCTGAGGACGCGGGCACGGGTCCCGCGACTCGGGTAGCACCTTGGCAGCACCGTCCGAACCGACGCGCAGCCAACTCCGAACTCGAGTCCGGCCCCTCAGCTAGGCTGGCGGCGGTGCGCCCCGCGGGAAAAGGCAGTCTCAAGACACTGAACTCCAAATCCAAACGTCAAGGGACTGGGGTGGGCGTTCCGCTTGCCCAGTCATCCCCCCCACCCCCACCCACGCGCGCCGGGGGAATGGGTCCCGGCGAGGTTACCTTCGCTAGACACGAGCCCTCCTAGTCTGCTTTCCCTCCGTGCGCTCTGCCTAACTTAATTTTTAGTCAGCGCCGCCAATAGCCTGTAATTACCCTCCCAAAGTGTGATGCTCTGGAAAATACGAAGAATTAGGGATCAACAGCAATTTATAGGAAGCCGAAACACCTAAGTTAAGAGACGGCGCTACACACGTGTGCGTCTCCCGGACACACAGAAACATTCATCCCAGTCGAGTCAGCCACAGTTCTGTACCTTGACAAGTCTCTAACAGAAGACAGAAAAAGTTCCACTCACCAGCCTCACTTTCTACCCTCTCCTGACTTGGATCCAGGTGAAGTATTGAAAAGAGTGGATTGAGGGACCCTTCTTTCTTTTCTTTCCGCCTTTCCAAAGAGTGGAAATTTCCATCATGTGATAGGGGGCAGCATCCCCAGTGTCGCGTTTCCTGCGGACCCTCCCTTCCAGCCCAACCACCAATCGTCAGGCAGCAACCTGAGCTGTAAACAAAAGCATCCTCCCAGGTGGGGCAGAGTTGTCCTGCTCTGCCCCAACTGTGAGCACCGGTAGCTGTGAGCCCCTGCCCCTTCTTCGCTGGGCCCCTGATAGCAGAAAATATCTTGACCGAAGCTGAGGGGGTTTTTTGTTTTGGTTTGGTTTGTGGTTGGTTTGTTTTTTGACGGCGATTTGGTTTCTTCATTGGTCAACGTTGCATTTAGTGGGTCTGTCTCTTATAAAGAAATGCTCATCATTTTGAAGTCTGTAAAACAGTCTTTCTGGTAGGTGACTCTAAACTTAACTTGGGCTTTGGAGATGTCAAACTTGAACTTTACATAAAGAGGAAAAAAAATTGCTATTTTTTCCTGGGGATTCCAGTTCAAATATAATTATCAGTAAGAAGGAAATAGAATAAAACAAATAGTACTATATAATTTCAATTCTGTCTATTAAAGGCATTACCTACCATTTTAAAGGAGAATTGTTTATATTAAAACATTTCCTGATATCATCCAAAATTCTTGTTTCAAATATACTCACAAACCCATTTATTTAGGACCCATTTGTTATTGTTTAGGAGTAAAAATATTCTCCATGGAGATCTGATCCCATAGTTTAGCAAACTCACTAGACAACATGGGTCACTTCCTGAATTCTCACATATCCAATTTAACTTTAATTCAGAATGGTTAAGACCCACTATTTGTTCATACCATGAAAACCTAGAATGGTCTCACTTTATAGCTCCCATTAACTAGAAGACCAGCAGTACCATAGCACTTTAGAAAGCAGAATAACAACCACCAAAAATCCACCTGGATAATTCATTGTAAGCAGGAACATTAAAAATAAGACATTAATACAAACACACACATAAAATTGTACTAAAACTGTCCAACAACTCAAATTCAATAGCAGGATGCAATAAATGACTTTAATACTTATCATTCTGGAATCTAAAATAATAAATAAATGAATACAAACATACATACATAGCAGTCTATAAGAAATATTTGCTTCGTCAAAGCTGACTAGCTCATGCCTGACCAATATGGAATATTCCTATAGTTTGCCATGATATGAAATTTCCTTTTTGTGAAGTTAGACTGTTTCGAAATAATACTGACATCCCTTTAGGCTTACTGAAACTAAATAATATTTCAATATCATATTTCTTGACTGATTCTTATTTAATAGCTTCAAAAATCTTTTATAAAGCAATTAAAATGCAAATTTGGTAGTATTGGGAGAGGATTAGAAAAATGCCAAGAATAATTTTCATTATATAAATACGACTATGAAGCAATGAAATACTGAGCAAAATTCAAGATTGTCATCTTTTGTAACTTTTACATATCATTAGCATTTTAGAAAGCTCAAAGAAATGTCTGGGTTGGGTGAGACAATTGACAATTATTTATCTTGTGTACCATAACCCAAAACTTGAGCCATTAATGGCAACGCTGAACCTACCTAGTAATCCTCTCTAAGGTGTTTTAAACTATCATTTAAAAGAATTTGAAGCACTTAACTGGCAACATAAATATCCTGGTAGGATCACATTGTGAAAACCATTTTGATTTCTCATCAGATCACTTATTAACTCTGGAACAGATAGCATGAGTCTGAATCTCAGAGTCACTACCTCCCAGTTATGTAAACTTATCCAAATCACTTAATTTTTACTCACTCAGTTTCTCCATCTGAAAAATGGAAAGCTTGCCTTGATACTTAATTTTCTTAAGTTATTTCCAGACAGAGCTACAAACTCATTTAAAGATTGGGGAAAACAAAAGGTTACAACTGAAAGAAAATATTTCAAAGTCTTTAAAATTTACTACCATTTGACAAAGTTAAAATGATTGAAGATCTCCATTGTTAAATAACGTATTAAGACACAGTTTCTAGAAATGGTTATTGGTTTTGTTGTGGATGCTTTTATCTTAAGAAAAGTTTATACAGAAATTATTCCCAAAATATGCTCATGTGAGGTAGAGCTAATACTGGAAAACAGATTTCTATGTGCCAATAAGTTTGGAGAGCATTATGTTAAAGTTATGTGAGACTCTTCAGAGATTTAATTGGTCTTTCAAGTCAGATGGAACTTGCAGCATTTTTCAATGACCATGAAACTTTTTTTGATGAACAGTCTTTCTAATGATCCAGAGAAGAGCCATTACTGAATTTTAATATAAACAAATGCCTTAGGAACTAAAACACAATTATTATTCCAATACCTTACAAAATGCTGCAAAATTCCTTAGTTTATGGCTTATCATTGTGAAATTTGGAGCAGTGATTTTAATAAGCTCTTGTATATTTTTCCTTTGATATAGAACTTTAGCATGACTTATTTTCCAATTGATAATTAGTATACTTAGCATAATGACTTTAGTTACAAAGCACATTAGTATGTATTATGCCATTTAATGCTAATTTAAGGCAACCATATCATTATTTTCCCCATTCAATGGGAAAGGAAAATGAGATTAAATGAATTGCCCAAAGATGCAGAGCCAATAAATGACAGCCTGAAGTATGAACAAAGTTTTCTGGCTTCAAATTCAATGTCTCCCCTTCTACAACTCACCCTTCTCTTCTCTGAGCAGTCTTTTTTTTAAAGACTGATTCATTTTCCTACCCACAATGTTGCTGTCTTAAATGACAGACTTAGCATTAAAATGACTATTTTAAAAATAATTCTATATAGGAGAATAATTGATGAGAAAAATGAGACTTAAAACAAATACAGAAAATATGAGAACATTTAAAATAGAAATAGTAGCGCTAAAGAGCATAATAACTGAACTAGAAAAATAGTATGGAGGACCTCAACAGTAGATAAGAAGAAGAAGCAGACAGAATCAGGAAACTGAAAGACAAGGCAGTAGAAAACATCAAAATAGAATAATAAAAAGAAAGCTAACTACAAAAACATTCAGCAAATAAGTAATAAAATGGCAATAAAAATACAGCAACTACACTCCAATAATTAGCTTCAATATTGATGGTTTGAACTTAGCAATCAAAAGGCACAGAGTGCCTTTAACAACACACACACACAAACCCCAAAAAAGATAACCTAATGATTGGGAGAAGATACATACACATCTTATGTCAGAAATGATATCTAAAATATGTAAGGAGCATCTCTGCTTCAACAACAAAATATCAGACAGTCAACTCAAAAAAATGGACAGAAGACCTGACTAAACACTTCTCCAGACAAAACTTTTTATAGATGGTCTATTAATACCTGGGAAAATGCTCTACACCACTTATCAGCAGGGAAATGCAAATCAAAATCACAATGAGGTATCACGTCATGCCTGTGGGAATGGACATTATCAAAATAGTAGAAACAAGTGTTTCTGACAGTGTGGAGAAAGTAGAATTCATTTACACTGTTGGTAAGAATGCAAATTAGTACAACTTCTGTGGAAAACAGCATAAAAAAGCCTCAAAAAATAAAAATAAAACTGCGATTTGATTGAGCAATTTCACTTCTAGGTATAAGTACAAAGAATATAAAAACACTAATCAGAAGAGAAATTTTCAGCCTATTTTTATAATAACACAATTCACAATAACCAAGATGAAGCAAACCTAAATGCCCATGAACAGATGAGGAGACAAATAAAATGTGGTCTTCATCATCATTTGCATTCCATTTAGCTCTAAAAAAAGATGAAATCATACCTTCTGCAACAACCTGGATGGAACTTAAAGTGATTAAACTTAGTGAAATAAATCAGAAGACAAATATTGTATGATTTTACTCATATGTGGAATGCAAAGAAGCAAAACCAACACACTAACAAAACACAGCAAAACTCTCAGGACTATTAATGTAAGACTGTGGCTATCAGAGGGGAGGAGGAATAAAACTGGGGTCGAAAAGGAAGAAAAAGAAGTTCATTTAAATTTCACGTTTTAAACAAAGAGGAGAGAAAACACAGAAAAAATTAAATAACAAAAATCAACTTTTTGCTGCCTACAGGAAATTCTTCTTAGCTTTAAAGATAAATAAATACAGGCTCAAAGTAATAAGTTGGAAGACAATCCCACGATTAAATGATATCCTAAAAAGGCTGGTACAGCCATACTTAAATCAGATAAAATAGACCTCAAGCTAAAAAAGTAACATGAAGCAGGGATTACATAATGATTAAGGCATAATGCAGTAATAAGACGTAACACCTATTAATATATATATGCATATTAGAATGGTGGAGCCTCAAAATACATTAACCAATTATTTATAGAACTAAAGAGAGACTTTAACAGCAACACAGTAATAGGAGGGAACTTTAACACTCCACTTGCAATAGATGGATCAACCAGACAGAGAATAAACAAGAACAAAATAGATCAGCTAAAGCAGATAGGATTAACAGATACTTATAGAACATTTCATCTCAAAACAGCAGAATTCATGGTTTGTTGGTTTGTTTTTTCAATGCATATGGAACATTCTCAAGGATAGGCCAAACACTGGGATACAAAACAACTATTAATAAAATATGAAGGTTGAAATCATATTGATTATCATCTTCAATGACATCACTATAAAAATAGGTATGAATCATGAAAATTGAAAAATTATCAAACATGTAAAGACTAAAAACATGCTGCTGAATGACAACTAGGTCAATGAGGAAATTAAAACAGAAATTAAAAAAAAAATACTAGGAAACAAACCACAATGAATACATGAATTATTCGAACTTATGAGATGCGGCAAAATGGCAATAAGAATGTTAATAGTATGGTAAGTTGTATCAAGAAAGAAGAAAAATCTCAAGTGATTTGACCCTGTATCTGAAGGATCTTGAAAAGGAATAACATAATAAAGCAAAAATTTCTATATTGAAAGAAATTATAAAATCTGTGTAAATAAATAAAATTTGAAACAAACAAAAAAGCCCCAATACAACAGATGAATGAAAGCAATAGTTAGTTCTATGAGAAGATAAAAAAGATTGACAAATTTTTAACTAGGCTCACAAAGACAGCAAGAGAGAAAACTAGTACACAGAATCATAAATGGAAGAGAAGTTACATCAAATAAGCAGAAGGATCTGAAATGCAAAGGTTTGCAAGAGACCATTATGAACAAATTATTCCAATATATTTGATAATGTAGAAGAAATGGATATATTTGTAGTACTATACACTGACCAACAGGAAGAAAAAGAAAACATGAACAGACTCACCAAAAGTATGAAAAAGTAATAAAAAAATCTCTCAAAAAACAGAAGTCCTAGATCAGATAGCTTTACCAGTGAATTTTGACAAACTTTCAAAGAAAAGTTAACACCTATTATTTTCAAGCTATTCCAAAAAAAATGAAAAGATGAAATTCTTCCGAACTCATTTCATGAGACAATATTACCCTGATACCAAAACCAGATAAGACAAAAAAAAAAAAAAACCTATAGCCCAATATCTCTAATGAACATAGATGCAAAAATCCTCAACAAAATACTAGCAAACTGAATTCAGCAATGCATTAAAAAGATTATACATTATGACCAAGTATGAATTATTCCAGGGACACAATTCCAGCATAAGTCAACCTGTGCAAAGCAATTAATGTAATGTATCATGTCAACAAAACACAAGACAAAAATCATATGCTCATACCTCTGGAGGCAGAGAAAGCATTTGACATCAGTGCCCATTTATGATAAAAAAATTTTCAGTAAAATGGGGATAAAGGAACATACCTCGAAAGAATGAAGTCTATGTGACAAACCAACAGCTGAAATATCCATGGTGAAAAAACAGAGATTTTCTTTTAAGATCAGGAGTAAGACAAGGATTCTTACTCTCTCCACTTCTATTTAATTTACTATTAGAAGTCTTAGAGAAGCTAGATGACAACAAGAACTTAAAGGTTTGCATATTGAAGAAGCAAAACTATCACTATTTGAAGATGACATAATACACATAGAAAGACTCCATTAGCTTTTTCAAAATAATAAATACATACAGTGGAGTGGCAGATTAAAAATTCTATGCACAAAAACCTGTTGTTTTATTATATACAAATAAAAAAACTGGAAGAAAAAGAAATTAAGAAAATAATCCCATTCATAACCACATCAAAAAGAATTAAGTATAAAAATATCTATTAGTATAATTACTTGAGTCTCTTTAAACTTCTAATGTTACGATGATATTTTTCTATGGATATGAATTTTATTTATGTGAGAAACTGAATAATACCATGAATGATGTTTTTGATTGAATTTCTTTAATATTATGTCCTCTAAATGGATTACTATTTATTACTAATACCGGAAAAAAAAGATACTTCAAGAGATCTCAGTTCCACGCATGATAAAACAACTCAATACTGGATCTCAAGGCAAAAAATATGAAATTAAATGTCAAACCAATTGTGTCTCCCCATCGGTGAAACAGGGTGACTGGTCTGTGTTACAAGGTCCTCTGTGCATCAGCACATCCCACGGAGACATACTTTACTCATATAGTAATAACTGGAGTTACTTCTTCTTGTAACTGATCCTTTGGCAACAGCAAAGAACCCCATTCCATCCTTCATAGAATAAGCACTCATTTAATGTCTTCAGTGAGTAGGTTCTTGGAAACTGACTTTAAGAGCAATGAAGCATAATGAAAGCAGGTCTTGGAATAACTTTGATTCAAAGTTGGCAGGGATTTTTTTTACCCCCTTACATGTTAGCAAAACGAGGTTCAACAGAAGAACATTGTTCAAGGAACTACTGTTTATTACTTTTGACTCTTCTATTCTTCATAGACCAGTCATACCATGCAACACTACTATTAATGTTAACCCCTTTGCTGTCTGAAAGGTGTGATCCAGTTTGAAGGTGAGTGAGCAGTAAGGAAAGCCTCAAACGCAGAGATAATGAGTGCTTCCATTTTGAGAAAGTCATGGTACGAGAAGTAGAGAGAGGCTCCTTTAAACCTTAAATATACAAACGAACAAAATGAAAAATTGGTTGGAAGCTGAGATTTACAGTCAGCATGGCATTTCTTCTTAAACTTATGTTGACATATTGCAGCATGTAGTACATTAGGAAAGATGTGTTGCGACATTCTGCAATATTTAATGTGTAAAGGACAAAGTCACACCTCAACGCTGGGTTCTGAGTTTTGTGTGTTTCATGCAGTGTAGCTTAAAACATAAAGGGAACCCTGCATAAACTTGGCCATCCCTATTCAAAGTTCTGAGCTATTACACAAGTGTGTCAAGATGATTGTAACCTTTGGTTTCCAAATATAAATTTCAAATATCTCATCAAACTGAGTCTCCTGATTGACCTGTCAACTCTTGCTCTCACCTTAAAGCCATCCCACTACGGAGAACCCCTGCTCTTCACCTAAGCACTTGCTTCATTAGTCTTTAGATAGAAGAGTAAATTGGAAGGAATATGCCTTTTTTCACACTACACTACTTCCCCTTTAAGTGCCCTCTAGTTTCTACATGCCTCTCCATTGTCCTTTTTTTTTTTTTTTTTTTTTAATTTCTTGGGGATGGTGAAGGCAAGAGAGAGCTTTCTGTTCAAACAGGAAAACACATTCCTTACTCTTTGCTTGATGATGTAGTATCTTAGTCCCAGGATGTCCTATCAAAGCTTAATGTCCTTTCTCTATCAGAAGCGTGTTCTTACTTACATTTCATTAGACTGCATATTTAGGGCAAACAGGTTTTTAGGCATCACCTAAACCAAAACCTGCAGGGAGTACCTGCTTCTACTCGCTTACAAAGCAAGCCCTGAAAAGATGATCGGTGTATAGCTATGGGAGAGGCATCACTCTTTCTAGAACTGACATAGCACGTAGGATGACTTATGTCTGTTGAATGTATCTTCAGCTTCCTCTTACTCCCTGGGAAGTGGTGTACGTGGGGTGTCCCAGTGCACCCACTTTCTCATTCTTCTCCATACCAAAACTTGCTCAGTGGAGAGCGTGATAAATTCACTGGCATTAGGTATAAGGATTTATGGCACTATCTCCTGTTTATTAGGAAACAATTTATCAAATGCTTACTTGCTGCATGATGTTTAACATGCAGATATTCTCCTTTCTTAAGACTTAGAAGTATATCCTAAAACTGTGTGTTCACGTCATGCATCCTGTCCTCTTCACGCTGTCTTTCCAGGCCTCCCTAAAGGTGCACGTGAATGTCCAAGCTGATCTTCTTAGAAACATCAATAATGCGGAAAAGAGAGACAAATATCAGGTTCTTTGTAGGTCAAGATCCAGAGTCATCCTTTGGTTTCTAACTATGATAATAACATTGTTGTTTTGGTGAATTTGAAACATTGCTGATCACAGGGCTGGAAAAATCGTTCTGAACCTCACAGGCAGGTTAAACAAGTGTTTTGTGACCAGCCCCAGATTTGATGTGCAGCTCAAAGATCTAGAAAAATGACAGAATAACTTCTCCCATCCCATCAGTTTGGTTTCATTGTGCTGACAAACTCAGCTGGCATCATGGACCATGAAGGAGCAAGACAAAAACACACAGGAGGGAAAAGCCTAAGATTCTTTTTCTAGGATGCAATGCGTACCCACAAATAAAATGCCCCCATGGACTCTGGTGCTTAAAAAAAAGGAATTTGCAGGTCAGTGGAGGAGGGTATACATACACTCAGATGGAAGTAGTTGTTGGGTTGGGATGCAGAACACTGCTGAGGAGCATGTTTGGAGGACTGTAGAGCTAAGCAGCCTCAAGGCTCCAGTGGGAACATATCTCAATACCCTCCCCAAAGCAATGTTGTTAAGTTTAATGTTAATTAGTCCTCTTTTCTGGCACTCGAAGGGGTCATCTCTCCTAGAAACATTTAATATTAATGAAGTAAAACAAACTTTAGGACAAATGGGTGAATCTGTAAGGGTGAATTTCTAGTACCAAGAAGGAATGTGCTTTATCTCTACAGTCCCTAATCACCCATAGGTCCTTACGTATCTTGGCACCTCTTCACTGGTGCATGGCCGGCTCTCACTGGCCTTATCGAGACAGTAACTTCATGTCAGAGAAAGACTTAGGTCCAACACAGACTGAGTCCTTTGTATTTCATTGCCCATGCCTGTTACATGAATGCTGCTTGTTTCAAATTTCCACTGTTTTAAAGTGCCTACACAATAAGGACGAAAAGGTGGGGAAAATACTACAAATCACAGGATTCTTGTGTTTTCTTTGCCAGGACAGTATATAGAGCTCAAAACTTAAAGTGGGGCTATATAACCATTACTCTTTTGCAGAGCCTTGAATCATTCTTTACTGTTAACTTTGGGCACAGTCGTACCTAGCCTTTGCTTCAGGAGGATGGGCTCCTGAGTGTGGAGAACAGCAGACATTCCTGGAGACACAGCATGAGAGTCTACCCCTGCTGGTCACGAAGAATCAGAAACAAGGACTCAGGGGGTGTGAGATCTCCAAGACACAGGCCCCCAGTGCAGGGCAGGGATGGGGAACCATCTCCTCCCATCTCTCCTCCTCTGAACTACTCCTTCCACCATTGCCCGACTCTCCTACATCTGTTGCCTTCAGCATTCTGGCCCAGGGAAGGAAGGGCAGTTGTCTTCCTGACCACAGTGACTAGCCTGTGGGCATGTGTGATGGACCCAGTTTGGACATACTTGGCAATAGCTAAGGGTACTTTGAATGAGAGGAACTAGACCCTCATGTTATTTTGATGGCAGATTATGCATATATATTTATATTTATATATTAAATGATGTAAATATAGTATTATACTATTATTCATTATATAATATGCTATAATTATCTTGAGACCATATTTTCTCTTATATAGAGGTACAACTTTACATCTTAAAATAAATAATAATAAATATTTATGAATTAAAGTACAGATCTTCATGAGAGTCATTGTCTGTGTCTGAAAAAGCCTGGAAACTCTGTGTTCTTTACAGTCCGTGTACCTCCAGCCACACCAAGCAAGTTGCCACCCCCAGAGGAGTGTCATTCACTTTATATGCCCAGTGCAAGAGGACAGGTGGCATTTAATAAACGCTTGAACTTCACAACACCGTCACTGACTCTTTCGGGAGTGACTGCTTCTTTACCTTTGTTCTCTTGCTATTTCAGTTCATTCTGTAGTAAAGCATTTATCATGTGTATCTAGTTACACTTTTGACTACTGTCTTTCCCTGTTCACTCTTTGTAGAAAGAGACTGTGTTCCATTCACCTGACCAACATCTGCACTCAGCAGTGCTTAGCACATCATTGATGTTCACTGAGATTTGCTGCTGTCATTTTTGAGTTAGTTATAAGAGGAGGCTTTGAGGGAAAACATGAAAAAAATAAAGTGCTTGTGTTTTTAGAACAGTAGAACTCAGTATGATGTCTCTTTACATAAAATAGACGCACAGAAAGAGACAATGGATGTATTTGTCCTTTTCCCTAATTTCACACTTAAAAAATTCATAATTTACTCCAATTCACCTAACACAAATTGCTGATAAAATTTTTTTTTAAATCATCTCCAAAATGGGATTTCGCTAAGTAACATCCATTTGGATATTTCTTAGTTATGTATGGGCATTGTATTTTATTTTCTTATTAAAACGGGCAAAAATTGATGTTATTTTCTCAATAAGTAGTGTTTTTCTCAAATGAAAATAGAAATGAATGCTTTTATGCAACTGATTAGAATTCTATTTTCTTTATAAACATTTTCTTGCAGAAGGACTGAAGTATTATGAGAACATAGTTCTCTGGAAAGATTGCCTCAGAGTTTGGTATGTGCCTCTCTTCCAGCAGTTAGGATGCTCCGGGCGTCCTCCTCTCTACCATGACCTAGTGTTAGTGTCGTGTTGTTGAGGACTGACCTCACTCGTGGTGCCCATTTGATTTCCACCTGTAGAATCAATTTCTACTCATTTCAGAGGAATTCTATATTCAGAGACTCCATCTTGAGTCACTGTCTACCCAGAGTTGACAATGAGTTTCTGTATTTCTCCTAAGTCCTTCCTTGGAAATTTACCTAGCACCCCGGTTTCCTTGTAAAGACTGTCCCAATTCCCAGTGCCATAGCTAAGGTGCTTCTTCTCGGAGACCCTATGACAATGGTGCTTTCTGAAGCTCTTACACCAGGACCTTCCTCCTCCCCTCACAAACCCCTAGCATTTCCTCCTCCTCTATTCCCCTTCCTTGGATTTTTGTCAATAAACCCTTTCTGGGTTGTCCTGCTGGAACTGCCAACCTCCAACAAGCTCTCAGGTCTATCTCCTCAGTGGTCAAGCCCAGTCTAGATGTTCTTTCTCTTAGGGGCAACAAAAACAATCGAGAAAACTGTTAAAAATGTGAGTGCCTGCTTATTTCAGGGATTATGTTTCAGCAGGTCTGGAATTAGGGATTTCTCATAAGTATCCTGGGGAATTCTCCTTCAGTGGACAATCAACATGTGCTTTTCAAGACACTCATCTAGTCCCAGGCCTCAGGTTAGTTACCCCAGGTCTGTGAACTCTATCAATGATTCCTTTATCCTCGTGGTGAAAGATAACCCAGAAGGGAAATATGGAATTTTCAAGAGGCCACCCCAAATTCCTCTATAACTTCTTTATGGAGATCTTTTGACGACACTAAGACATAAAAAGGGGGTGGGAAGGAAGAGTCTGAGGCACTCAGTGGTGAATTTCTCTTATATTTTCTTGTGTTTTGCAAAGTAAAATGTGGAATTTTTTCACTTATTCAATGACTATTTCTTGAACACCTGTCTTCTCTATGCCAGATGACACAATATAGACAGGAGGAAGGAGCTCATTATCTAATAGTGTGACAGACTCATGGGTGTTTTCATGGCAGAGATAGAAGTGACTAAGTGGAAGGTGTGAACCCCACAAGGAGCCTGACATTCAACTTTGCCTGAGGGGAGGAGCTAGTGAGAAAAGGTTTTTTAACCTCATGTCATGGTCAAGGGGGGCTTGTGTAAGTACCAGAGACAGGGTGTCTTATTAAAAGCATAAATGAATTTCTTGCCATTCTGGAGGCAGTAAGTCTGAGAGCAGGGTTCTGGCATGAATGGGTTCCACAAGGAGACTGTTCTGACTGCAGATGGCCAGCTTCTCACAGTGACCTCATGTCCTGGAAAGAGGACTAGGAAGGCTCCTTGGGGCCTCCTTTCTAAGGTGGTCAGTCCTACTCTTGAGTTCTCCACCCTCATGAGCTAATTAGTTCCCAAAGACTCCATCCTCCCAATGCCATCAGGTTGAAGGCTAAGGTTTCATCATATAAATTTGGGGGAGACACAAATATTCAGTCCATAATGCTCTGGTCTCAAAAAATCATGAAAGCTGAGGACTAAAGACAATAGAGTCTTCTGATGGATGAAGGTTGATAATGAATCTAGGGGAAACTCCTTTTAGACCAGAGCGCCATAGAACAATATTTCTCTGTCAAAATACAGTTTGGGTTTCAAATCAGAGTAATACTTTCCCTTACTTCTTCGGAGTGCTGACCCAAATGTGTCTCAATTGGACAATGATCAAAAGTTTTCTTCAAAATAATTCAAGTGTAGTTAGTTGCCTTCTTAGTGATTTGGTAATTAAACTATATCTGAAGAAAATGTATCACTCTAATTAGTGATCACTAAATTAAAGAGAGAAAATTAATATTATGGCAAAAAAGAGATATAATTCTGTAATGACTAAAGTGAACGAACACGTCTGTGAAAAGTCACTTTTTCAGTTTGTACCACTTAATAATCATAATGAAATTATGCATGAAGACAGCATCCTTTCCAAAGTGCTTTTCGTTTGCAGTATTTTATTCAATCTTCTGACTTTGCCTAGTAGCCTCTGTAAGCAAGGATGTGAGTACACTTGCAGCTGCTTACTGAGTGTTTATTATATGGTGTGGACCATCACAAGCACTTTGCATAATGTTCATCGCACTCTAGCACCACCCTAGAAGATATGAGCTCCACTGTCCCATTTTACAGGGGAGTGAAGGCACATACAGCAGATTCAGCTAGGAGAACTTATCAATGCTGCTTTCATTGTAGTTCTATGCCTTTGATATCATCCCTTTACAAATTTTTAACAACACGTTTAATTGTATTTAATATACCTATTAGTACATTGACTGTTAGATCTAGTACTTGCTTATTGGTTTTAGAGAGTGATAATATGGTTTCTCATTGGAGTCTCAATATCATAGAAACAATTCTGAAATTCATGCAGAGGTATCTGATGCAGTGTTTCTGGAGTTGTCTGTCTGGATTTATAGCCTGGTTCCATCACATACTAACTGAGCAAGCTCTTTTACTTCTCTGTACTTCTATTGTCAAATTAGGATAAGAATGATGTACTTCATGATGTTATCAAAGGGAGAAAAATACTATATCTAAAATGGAATAACATATTGCCTGGCATATAGTAAATGATCAGTAAATATCAGTTTTTAATATTATTTGTGTTATTGCTATTATTTATTACTATCACTTTCTTTATTTATATTTGCAACTAATGTTCTTTGTCTCCCTCCTTTCTTCCTCCCTCTCTCCCTTCTCCTTCCCTCCCTCTCTCCCTTCCCACATCCTCTCTTTCTCTCACCCACCATTTGCTACTCCAAACTTTAATTCTACAGGACCCAGGGCAAGTGTATTTTCCTCTCTGAAATGTTTCCTGACTTACATTTTCATTTGAATCACTTCTCTGCTTTGTTACATACATTTTAAATGTCATTCATTGCAGTATATTAGAGTTAATTATAGTTAGTTGCTAACATATCTAACTGTCTAATAAATATTGGCTCATAAAAATCAGGGACCGTGTCTTATTTATCCTTTCAATTTAAGTACATAGTTTGTAGATAAGCAATTGATTTCAGTTAATGACTGGATGACTGAATTACAGTGCTAGAGGGGTGATATTATTCGTTTTATAAATGAAGTCTAAATAGAAGAACAGGAAGAGATCTTAACAATAATTTAGTCTATTTCTGTCATTCCCTCCCTTTTTAAAAAGATTGACCATTATTTAAGGCTTCCATCTTTTCATTTTTTAAATCATATTTTTTAGTATTTCTTTTGTTTGCATTGCTATATTCAATTTAGGGTATGAAATCACATCTCAGTCTGTGTGTACCTCGCACCATGTGCACCAGCAAAGTTCTACTGACCTTTACGACCACCTTGCTCCCACCTGCCTTCCTTTCCTTCTCCCACTCTTCTGTATCCTCTAGGACTGTAGCCATAGTCTTGCATTCTGTGAATTTTGTTGTGATTTTTCTGTTTGCTTGTTTTATTTCTTTATATTCTATATATTCCCATACTTCTTTTTTATTTCGCTTATTTCGCTTAACATGATCCCCTCCAGTTCCACATAGGTTTGTGGCAAAGGGCACTATTTCATCTTTTTTAACAACTGCATAAATTCCATTGGGTAGATAGGCATAGCTTCTTTAGTCAAACATCTGCTGATAGGCATTTAGGTGGTTTTTGTGCTTCCATGATCATAGGGGTGCAGATATTTTGTTCTAGTTAGAGATTTTGGATTCTCTGAGTATATGCCTTGAAGTGGGATTGCTGAATTTAATGGTAGAGTCATCTCGGTTTTTTTTTGTTTTTGTTTTTGTTTCTGAGCACTCTCCATGCTGTTTTCCAAAGAGGTTGCACTAATCTACATTCCCACCAATAATGTAAGAGAATTCCTTTTTCTTCACACCCTCTTCAACATTATTGTTTCTAATCTTTGTGATATAGGCTTTCTCAGTGGTGTGAAGTGATATCTCATTGTGGTTTTTATTTGTATTTCTCTGATAGAGAGTAATGTAGAACATTCTTCGAAATGTCTGTGGGACATCTCTACGTCTTCTTTAAAGTGGTATTTGTTTCAGTCCTTCTGCTCATTTTTACAGTGTGTCATTTGCTTTTTCTGTTGTTGAGATGTATGCATTCTTTATATGTTTTGCAAATTAAGCTCTTGTCTGATGTATGCTATGCAAATATATTCTCCCATTTCATGGATTGACTTTCTGTTTTAGTGGTGGTTTCTTATGCTGTACAGAAGCTTTTTATTTTAAATAGCTCCAACTATTTAATTTTACCTTAGTTTCCTTTGCCATAGGTGTCCCTTCTGAAAAAAAAATCTTTGAAGTTAATGTCATGAAGCGTTTTCCTACATTTAATTCTATGCATTTTATAGTTTTGGGTCTTATGTCCATGTGTTCTGACACATTTGAATTAACTTTTGTATATGATACCAATGAGTAATGTGCTTTCACTTTTTTGCAGATGTCTGTTCAATTTAATCAACACCATTTGTTGAATATACTTTCCTTCTTCCATTGTGTGTTTTTGGAACCTTAGTAATAGATTAACTATCCACACAAGTGTGCTTTAGTTCTAGGCTATTGATTTTATTCCTCAGATTTGTGTCTGTTTTTGTTCCAGTACCATACAGTTTTGATGATGATCACCTTAAAGCAAAATTTGAAGTCAGAAAATGTGATTCCTCCACTGTTCTTTGCCCCGCCCTTTAGGATTACTTTGACTATTCAAGGCCTTTTGCAATTCTCTACAAACTTTAGTATCAGTGTTCGATTTCCTTTAAAATTGTCCCTGGAATTTTGATCCATTTTAGTTAATTCTTTCAATCTATGAGCATGGAACGTTCTTCTATATATTTGTACCCTCATCCATTTCTTTTGTCAAAGTCTTGTAATTTTCATTGCAAAGGTCTTTTTTTTCCTTTGTTAAGTTTTTTCCCAGGCATTTTGTCTTTCTTCTGTGTGATTTTAAATGAGATTTATTTCTTAATTCTCTTTTCTCTACTCCATTATTTGCATATAGTAATGCTACTGATTGGTTATTTTATATTTTGCCACTTTACTGTGCTTATTTATTTTATCTACTAAATTTTAATGGAGTTTTTATGGTTTTTAGGTACAAGATCATGTCATCTGCAAGTAATGATAGTTCTATTTCTTCTTTTCCAATTTGGATTCCTTTAATATATTTTTCTTGCCCTGTTGTTCTGCTAGAACTATAAGGAATAATAATGGTGAGAATGGACATCTTTATCTTATTTCAAATCTCAAGAATTTACATTTTTAGCATTGAGAATGATGTTAACTGTGTGTTTGTCATATATTACTTCTATTATGTTGTTGTATGTGTATTTTATTACCATTTTGGAATTATTATTATGAAGGTGTTTTGAATCTTGTAAAAATGCATTTTCTGCACATATTGAGACAACCATATGATTTTTTATTCTGATAAACAAAATTGAAGGAATTAATCACCACAAAAATCAGTTTTTCAAAAAAAAAAATACTAAAGGATGCTACATGAAGTGTAAAGAAACACCATCTCAAATCAGTAAGATAGCAAATAAAAAAAGTTGGGAGGAGGAGAAGAGAATAAAAATGTGGATGGTTAGAATGAGTGTAAGAATAACCTGCATTCAAATGAATATTGAAAATACACATGCAATACTTGATGGCAACATCAGGATAACCTCAAAACATACGACCAGGGAAAAAGCAAAGAAGAAATCAAAAAAAAGAAACCAGTCAAAACCAAACTACACCCAAATCACCTAAGAAGAAATAGAGAGGAATAAAGACCCTGTCTGGAACATTATAAAAAAAAACAATTGCAAAATGACAATAGACAGATACATATTAATAATCACCCTAAACACTAACAGACTGAATTCACCAAACAACACAGTGGTTGAATGGACCAAAAAGCATAACCCAACCTTGTGCTGCATTCAGGAAAATCTCCTTTGTTCAAAAGATAAAGACTCAAAGTCAGTGGTTGGAATACAATCCTACAGTCGAATGACAACCACAAAAAAGCAGGAGCAGCCATACTTACATCGGATGAAACAGATTTCCAATTAAAATGCATACAGAAGACAGAGATGGACATTGTAGAATGATTAAGGGGTCAATCCAGCAAGAAGACAACACTTATTAACATATATACACCAAATAAGAGATCATCAAATTATAATAAGCAAATACTATTAGAACTGTCAAAAGACATCAACAACAATACATAATAGCAGGAGACTTTAATACCCCACTTACAAGAATGGACAGATCAAACAGGAAATTGATAAGAAAATAGAAGCTTTAAATGATCATTTTGAATAGTTCTGTCTAATAGTTATATAATGAATACTTTATCCAGTGACTGTAGATTTCACTTTCTTCTCAAGTATACACGGAACATTCTCAAGGATAGACCATATGTTGGGATACAAAGCAGGACTCAACAAATTTACAAAGATTGAAATCACATCAAGCATCTTCTCTGATCACAACGGCTTAAAATTAAAAATCAACCATGAAAGAAGCTTTATTCTGAATGACTCTTGGGAAAAAGAGGAAATCAAAGAGGAAATAAAAATACTTAGACACAAATGAGAATGAAGACATGAGCAATCAGAAAATATGGGATGCAACAAAAGCAGTACTAATTGAGAAACTTATTGCAATCCAGGTTTACTTCAAGAAAGAAGAAAAATTGTAAATGAACAATCTAACCGTGCACTTTAAACAACTAGAGAAATATGAACAGTTAAAGGCAAAAATCAGTAGAAGAAATGACAATCAAAATTCGAGCAGAAATTAATGAAATAGAAAAAAAAGATAATCTAGAAGATCAATGAAACCAAAAGTTGGCTATTTGAAAAAATAAACAAAATTAATATTACATGGCTAAACTCACAAAGAAAAAGAGAAAACTCTCATAACTAGAATCATAAATGAAAGGGAGAAGTTGCAACAGACACCACAGAAATACAAAACATCATGAGACTACTATGAATAGCTCTATTTGTCAAGAATAGAGGATATAAATAGATTTCTATAAAAATACAGTCTACAAACACTAAACCTAAATAATTAGAAAACTTTAACATAACAAACACAAGCAAAGAAGTTGAAGAGGAATCAGTCTTCCTAAAAACAAAAGCCCAGGACCAAGTGGCTTTTTTAATGAATGCTACCAAACTTTCAGAGAAGAAATAATTCCTATTCTCAAACTCTTCTGAAATGTTGAAGAGCAGTGAATGCTCTCAAATACTTTCTATGAGGCTAACATAACACTGATACCCCAAGCTGATAGAGATGTCACCAAGAAAGAAAATTATAAATCACTATCTCTAATGAGTATAGATGCAAAAGTTCTCAACAAAATATTAGCAAATGGAATCCAACAATGCCTCAAAAAGATCATCCATCATGACCAAGTGGGATTTACCCCAGGTATGCAAGGATGGGTCAACATATATTAATCTATTAATGTAATACACAATATCAATTGGAGCAAGGAGAAAAATCACGTGATCATATTAAGAGCTGCAGGGAAAGCTTTTGGCAATATCCAACACCCACTTATGACTAAAAAAAAACCCTTCATAACATGGAAATAGAACGTATGAATCTCAACATAATAATGACCATATACAAAAAAACCTACAACCAATATCACAGTCAACACTGAAAAATTGAAAGCATTTCCTGTAAGATCAGTAAGAGAATACATCACCAAATAAAAACGTAACCACTACCTGGGATAAGATATTTGTATTTCATATTTCTGACCAGGGCTTAATATGTAAAATATACAAAGACTTCATAAAACTCAGTAACAGAAAAACAGGCAATCCAATCAAAAATGGGAAGAGGAATTACAAAGATATTTTTCTGAAGAATATATACAGATGTCCAATAGGAACATGAAAAGATGTTCCTACTCACTGGCTATCAGGGAAATGCAAATCACAACAACAAGGTATCTGGGAGATTGGTTTTTATCCCAAAGTCTAAAAACAGCAAATGTTGGCAAGGATGTGGAGAAGAGGGAACTCTTTTTCACTGTTGGTGGGAGTGCAACTTGATGTTGCCCCTACTGAAAACACTATGGAGATTCCTCAAAAAGTTGAATACAGAAATCCCATATGATCCTGCCATTGCACTTCTGGCTATCTACCCAAAAGAGACAAAAACACTCATTTGCAGGATTATGCATATTTCAGTCCTATTCACAATAGCTAAGAACTGGAAACTACCTAAAAGCCCAACATCAGATTAATGGATAAAGATGATATGGTATATACATAATGGAATACTACACAGCCCTTAGAAGAGATAAAATCCTGTCCTTTGAATCAACACGGATGGATCTATAGGAGATTATGCTAAGTGAAATCAGCCAAAATAAAAAAGAGATACCAGATGACCTCACTCATAGGTGAAGTGTGAATAGACAAAACAGATAAGGCAAAACCAACCCTGGGACTCTTGCAATAAGACTGAGGTTGCCAACAGGGAATTGGGGTTGGGGGAGGGGATCTAAGTGGTGGTGGAGCCCACTGGACAATGGTGAAGAACACTTGGTGATTTGGTGGAGGGCAAGGTGTGTTGACTTAAATCTGTGAAGTGGGGAAACTGCACATACAGGGAAACTACATATATGACTTTATTTTAATATGTGAAATCAAATTTACTACAATAAAAATAAATAAATAAGCCAGTCTTCTTAAGGTTCTATGGTGACCGCCACCAATTCTTTCAGGGCTACATGCTTTGATACCCATATCTAGAAAAAGAGAGAGAAGAGAAATGAGAGAGACAGAGAGAGAATTACTATCATTAAAAACAACAAAATCCTGAACTTTTCTCTGAATAGAAAATCTTTTTTTATTCTCACATCAATCAGTATAGCCAAGGAATGAATGTGCTTTCAGTAATCACCCATCAGTGCCTCTTCTCTGCATTTTGGTGTTAATCCCAATTAAAATCACTTGGATGCTACCAGTGATGAAGTGATGAGTGAATACAATGGAGATAATTGCAATGCCAATTTTTATCTTCAATTTCTGACATAGTTTCAGCTCCGGATAGCTTTAATTCAGATGTAAAAGTAAAATTATAGAAAAAAAGCTGAGGAAATACATATGAGGATAAACTATGTAATAATAAGTTTAGTGGGTGATTTTAGTGTGTGTTCCCATTATTGTTACATAACTATTCTAAAATAATAGCTTAAAATTAAAGCAATCATTTGCTTTCCACATGAATATGCCCAACAGGAAGTTTTCATATCTGTTTTACAGAGCACCAGCTATGAGAATTTACTTCTAAGACAGTTACATGCATGGCTGCTAAGTTAGTCATAATTGTTGACTGATAGTTATCTGAAGTTGCGATCTGAGAGTTTCAGTTCCTCTTCACATGGATTTTTCATTCACATAAACCACCTGAGTTTCCTCATACTCATGGTGACCGGTTTCCAAGGAGCAGGAATTGGAAACTGCAAATCTCTTAAATCATGGGCTTAGTAAAAGGCATCAATGTCACCCACAGCATATCCCATTAACCAAGCAATCACAGAGGGTGACCCTTGGCCTCATAATGATGCAAGTGTCAGAACATGAAGGGCATATTAAATTTGTTGCATGAATTAATTGAATCAACAAGAATAACAAAATTTACCTTCAATTTGACGAAACATATAGTTTATTTTAGTATGATGTCTATTAAATGGATTAAAAATAGTGCTGGGACATACTACTATGAAGGCAGCATGAGATGTTCTATAGATCTCTTCAGAAAAACAACCGTATGGGTTATTATTTTTTTAAGTCAACAATTTAAAGTCTCTAGAAAATGTTCTCAACATACACAGCAAGTGAAATACTTACTCAAGAAAATCTACTAAATACCAGCAAAAATAGTGAGTCTGTATCACTTGAGCCATGTCCTGCTCACTCATTCCTCAGCTCAACCTAATAGAAGCTCCACATTGGGGGATGTGGATAAGAAAAGGGGGTCCCTCTTTCCTCAGATCATAGTTACTTAACACAATTTCTCCTTCAAGAGCACACTGCCAACGTTTCTCATCACCCCTGCTTCCAGATTGCAAATTTCCTGGTACATATAACTTAGAAGTCAGGGGTTCCATCAAGCCTCCACTCATAGCAGATCCTTCTACTGGGTGTAATGGCAAGAATACTGGGTGTGATTACCCTCATAGCCACTCATTCATAAAGACTTTCCACTCCAGGAGAGGCAAGGAGAGACTGCAGGCTATTACCCCACCCAGCACTCTGTCTATAAACAAAAAGTGCCACTCAGAAAGCAATAAGAAGCAAATTACTCATTGTGTATAAGGGTAAACCAACACAATTAAGAGCCTACCTCCCATCAGATAAAGAAAAGAAGGCAATAGGATAGCATATTCAAAATATTTAAAGGATAAAAATGCCACATAATAAGTTTATATTTAGCAAGATTTCTTTTCAAAAATGAAATTGAAGCAAAGACATTCCAAGAGAAATAAAAACATTTCCACCTTGGAAGTTCATCAAAAAAGTTAAACATACACCCCAGAAAGTCCACTCCTATGAAAACGTATGTCCACCCAAGGTTTGTATATGAATGTTAATAGCAGCATTATTCATAATAGGCAAGAGTGGAAATAATCCAAATGTTCGTCAACTGATGCATGGTTAAGTAAAATATTGTCTATCCATACAATGATATTTGTCAAAAAAGGAAGTGTTGCAATATGATAGATGAATGTTGAAATGCGAAGCTATACACTTGAAACTTATGCAATGTTTTAAACCAATGCTAATAAAAATAAAATACTCTTCCATGGGAAAAAGGAACAAGAAGCACTGATACATTCTACAACATGGGTGGACATTGAAAATACTATGCCAAATGAAAATCTCCAGACACACAACACAACACAATATACCACATAAAATATGATTCTATTTATGTTAAATGTCCCAAATAGGCAAATCCATACAGAGAAAATAGACTGGAAGTTGAGGAGGTGGAGGTGGGGATGATGAATAACTGAAATGGGTATGAGGCTTCTTTAAGGGGTGATGAAATGTTCTAAAATTGATATGGTAATTGTTGCACAAGTGTGTGAATATGCTGAAAAATATTGGATTTTATATTTTAAATTAAAGGAATAATATAGTATGTGAATTATATTTCAATAAGGCTTTTATTTTTAAAGTAAACAAAATAGCATATCACTTGACAGCACGTTCTTTTGACAATATCCCAAACGTCTGTACAGCATTAATTAAAGTTTAAGTTAGCTATATCTCAAATTGTGTGGTATCTTCAGAACAAGACAAATATGGGCATAGATGAGATTCATGGTTCTATCGAGTATAGATGTTTGAATGTTCTTAAAAGAAAAAGGGAAGAGGATATCAGCAACTCTTCTGAAATCTAAAAGGAAATTCTGAAGGAACCCAAGCATCAATTTTTCTCCTTCTAGCATCTTTGGTAAATTAGAGTAGACTGAAGTCTGCTTCTAGGGGTCAGTTTGACTACTAATTGTTGAAGTCTCATGTTCCATGATGTCCTCCTCTCTCAGCCACAGACTACTGTGTACTTTGCTGCTTTTTACAGCCTAAAGACAAAGATTCTTCACAAAGACCTTTGTGGAAGGTTTTTCAGGTTGTCATAAAAAATCACCACAAAATGGATAACTTTAAATAACAGAACTTTATCTTCTCATTGTTCAGGAGGCCAGAAGCCTGAACACAAATATCAGCAAAGCTGGCTCCTTTTTGAGTCATGAAACCCAGGTCATGCCCCATGGCAGTCCTTAACAACTCTGTCTCTCTTGCAAGTCTTTTCTCTGCCATGGCCTTTTCTTTGTCGTCTCTGTGTCTTCTACTTTCTGTGTTATAGGGAACACTGCTCATTTGGTTCAGGGCTCACCCTAATCCAGGAGGAACTTATCTTGATAACTTTACCTTTCTTATAACTACAAATACTCTTATTCCAAATTATATCACATCCTTATTTTCAGGGGTCGGGGGGTGGATGAATTATTGAATGACACTTTCAAACTCACTGTAAGAGATGATTGAATACTTCCATTTGGGGGCTATCTTTTTTTTCCCTCTACAATGTCACTATGCAAAATAATGTGAATTAATCAGATTTTGCTGGAAGTTGGCAAAAATAAAAAGGAACCACAAAATATAAAAGGGGAAAAAAAACCTACATGCTAGGCATGATTGTATTGTATCCAATAAAAGTCCTTGAGAAATTAAATCTTTCGTAGCCACTCCAACTCCATGGGTAACAAGTTCCTGCCTCAGGCCCGTGATTCCTGTTGTAGGAAGGCTACCTTCTTCAACTCTTTCCGGTGCAACTGTCCCTCCAGTATCCCAGCCCTAGCCAGAGGAACTTTCCCTTTCTGCGGCAGGTCTTCTCAGGGGCCCAGTCATCAGTAATCACTTCCCTAAGTCTGTTATTACTCCTAGGATGACACCATAAGGATGAGCCCAGCAGAATGTACAGACTGAGGAACTCCTCGGTGCAGTAGCAAGGCTCTCCTTAGAGTTCCAGACCTGCCTTCAGTGCCTTCAGTGATTGCCTCGTTGTGTGACAAACCCTTCAGCTTGTTTTTTCAACTTGGTATTTATTAAGGTTACTTTGATTTACAATGTGTAGATTTCCCAGTTCTCAAATATATGCAACACACCATACCAACCACCAAATTACCAAAAGTTCTTCACCACATTCAATGGATCCACACCTGCACTTGCTCCTGCTCCCTACTCTCTTACTACCCCACTGTAACCTGTTTTATTGTCACTGCCTAGGGGTTGACTTTTGTTTAGTCTGTTCTTTTGTTTTGCTTTTTGTATTCCACATATGAGTGACGATCCCCTCTAGTTTCATCCATGTTGTCACAAATGACAGGATTTCATCTTACTGGGGCAGTGTAGTGTTCCATGGTGTGTATATACCACATCTTTATCCATTCACCTGATGATGGGCACTTCAGTATTTTCCAATTCTTGGGTATTGTGAATAATGCATCAATAAACATGGGAGTGCATTTATCTCTGTGAATTACGATTTTTTTGTGTTTTGGTTTTGAGGGGGAGGCAGTGGGTGGTAAAAACCCACATGTGGGATGATGGGATTGTATGGGATTTCCATTCTCAATTTTTGAGGAATCTTCATATCACTTTCCATACACACTTCAGTTCTAATATGATTCACTAAAACCATGATTTCCTCCACACTTGGACTTCTGCTTTTCCCTGCTCAGCAAATGGCACCACCATTCATACAACTAGACATTTCAGATGCCTAGAACTTAACCTTGACACTTTATCCTCTATCACTTCTTATTTAATTTGTCAGCAAATCTTACTAATTCTGCCTCCTCAAATATGTATCAAATTGATTTGCTTCTCTCTTCCACCATCTAGTCTAAGCCAGCATCATCTCTTGCTAAGACTATAGCAGTAGCTTCCTAACTGTTCTTTGTGCACCTTTGTGGTACCTCCAACAGGCTCTCTACACCTCACAGAGTGAACATTTTAGGACATAAGTATATTGATATGAACTCCATCCTGTTGGACCAGATTCCTAAAAAAAGAATAACACATGAGCATTTTCCTATGCTGTTCTCTCATCATGGAAAGCTCTTTCTCACTCATTTATGAGTTAACTTCTATTCCTCACAGAACTCAATTCACACTTGTGATCTCAAAATCACTTCTTCAGGGAAGCTTACCTGACATTCCTCCCCCTAATCTGGATCATTGCTTTGTTGTTAGCTCATGTGTAACTGTACTCTTTTCTTTCCTGGGACTTTTCTCAGATGTAATAACATAGGCTCTTGTCCATTTACTTGACTAAAATATATCTTCCCACCTTCCATCCCCAGCTGATAAGTTCTATGGAAATATAAACACATGAATAAATAAATCTCAGCCTCCATGACTTGTATATGACCTTGTCTGGATCATTTGGAAACCAACATGATTACACAGATAACGTTATGAAATCCTGAGCTTTCATTGCCGTGACTCTCGCTCTTCTATGTTTCAAAAATCAGGTCATGAGATAATGATCCCACTGGTAGAATAAAGGAGGGAATAACTTCTGGCTTAAAATAAATTTATGAAATATAGAATTTTTTAGGTTTCTTAGTGATGTAACATTGCAAATTCAAATGCCTGGTCCAGAATTCTTAGAACTTTAGCCAAGATAGACAACTCCCCGCCTGCTTCATCATCTCTAAAATAACAATACGCTATCTTCTAAGTTAGTTTCAATAATTATAAATTATAAACCCACAATGCACTGTGGTAAGAGTCAATAAATATTTTCAAAATTAAAAAATAACTCAATGAGTAAACAAATATGAATGTGAAGCACCCAAATTTCCTGACAAATAGCAAATGCATAGTGAATTGCAGCCATGATTTTATAAAATGACTGACAAGAGCAAGAAAGCAGTGGAATGATGGAGGAAGAGAAGACTGAAAGTGAGTAAGGAGCTACCTTGCACAGTATCCGGAGCAAGTCCTATTTCAGCACATGTCGCATAAGCAGGTGGGCTCCCTTAACTGCTCAGGAATGAGCAGACACACATGGTCAGTACCTACCACACAGCGTTACCTGATCTCCTTAGGCAACAATAGATAAAGAAACAGGGTCTCACAAAGGAAATGAAAAGGGTGAGCCCAAGGTGGAGGAGCAGAACCAACAGAGAGGTATTTCACGAGAGCAAATGAAGAGGCAGCATATTATTAAACTGAGAAAAGTCCCCTAAAGTCACATCAGATCTCCTAAGAATCCATTCATAATGAAACTGAATTGCATCACCTATTGAAAATAAGAGTAACAAGAAAGCCATTGATGTTTGGACAGGATGGTTTTCAGCAAAGTAGTGGGTCAGAGGAAGAATCAATTGAGTAGGGCAGTGGGTAGGAGGTGAGGAACACAGATAGTGAGTTTATATCATTCTACCAGAAAGTTGTCTAGAGACGGTGGAAGAGACACGGGGTGTAGTTTGAAGGGGAGGCAGGGTTCAGAGAGAACTTTTTAAAATAGTTTTGTTTTGGGTTTAGAGGAAAGAGAATAAGTACATCTAGAGCCTGAGAAAGAACATTAGAGCAAAGGTAGATGTCCAGCGTCCTGGAGAGAGGGAATAATAGAGGTGAAGAGCTGGAGAGGTGTCCAGTGCCAGCCCAGCCCTCTCAGTCCACCAGTGGTGCAAGCGGCCTCAAATTAAAAAAAAACATAAAGAAAAAGAGGCATTCTTGGTATGACTTCTCTATCCATCTTGGACTCTCTCACTTGGTCCTCCTTGCATTCTTGCTTTATGATCTTGATATCCTGCCACATTCTCTCCTGACCTTTTGCTTTACCTCTGTGCTCTCCAGTCTGCCCTCACACTTAAGATCTCATGACCGATTTAGCTTCTCTGGCCTCTGGCCACTCTTTATGCTTGGCCACACAACTGCCCTCAGCCTCAGCTGTTACAACTCTTGGCCAATTTGACTCACCTCCCCACAACATCCCCGTCCCCACCCCAGTTACTTGTCCACGTGGAGGAGAAGTGCGTCCTAGAGTAGATGACCAGGAGAGGATGAAATCTGGGACACAGAATAAAGTTAGCTTCAGAGGCGGAGAGAAGGAGATGAGGAAGGGAGCCAGCGAGGGCAGCTTTAACATTTCTTTTAATATAATTCTGTACTTTTTGGGTTTTTAAACCATTATCATGTATAATGATAAAAACAAATCTTTTGTTTTTAAAACAAAAGCTGTAAATGCAGGGAAAGAAGTGCCCGCATTCATTTATGCAAAAGGTACCTATTGAACTTCTGGTAGACCACATGCTGCACATAATAGACAAATAACAAATATTTATTAGCTTGAATTCAGTCAATAAAATCCAAGACTGATGGTTCAGATACGTGTTGCTAAGGTAATGAGCTGACTCAATAAAACTGGGGTAAAAAGTGGTAAAGAAGGAAACAAACAAAATGCAAGACAAAGTGAGAAAACAGAAAGTGAGGAAAGAGTGACTACAAGGATAGGAATATATTATACATATAAATCTACATGTACATATATACATACAGCTACACATATGCACATTTGTAGGAGTCTCCATCCTTGTATGTGTGCATGGGTGCACACACATGTGAACACCTGTGAGTAGTGATAACACTACAGAGTCAAATGGAAGTCAATACTAATTGAGTCAAACTTAATCATATTTAGTTCTTTCACTTTAAACTAGCACTTCAGTTTCCATCTCTCATGTCACACAGTGAAATGTGAGTGGAATGAATAACAGTAACCTGAGAGACTATATATACAATTCTTACATGTATTGCACAAATATAAAAAGAATTGTGTAAGTATAATTCTTACAAAAATAAATTTTCTTTTCACTTATTCATGAACTGATCTTCTTTCAACTTGATGCAGGTTTCCTGTCACCTTCTATAGCATTTGGGCACCATCTTGCTTCTCTTTGTTTTAGAATGTCAGGGAAAGGTCAAAATAAGAGCTAAACAAGAACAGGAAACCATAGCAAATCCACACTGGTATTCTTCTTAGCATTCTGACGTTGCAAATCTTTTCTGTGTTTGGGGAATTCTTCACCTTCTGAGTCTTGTTGGGTAATCCAGACCCTGCTCATTATTAATTATGTCAAGGACTTGCTTCCCCACCTCCTTTGAAGGGAGGGTTAGGCCTTCCTCACAGGAGAGCCAAGGAGAGCTGGAGGGTGCTCTGCAGTAGCAAAGACAGGAGTGCCAGTGGTGTAGGAAGACCCCTGCTGGCTGTCACCCTACAGGCTGCAGTGCTTGAGGAGGGGTTAGTGATGGCTTCCCTAGACCAGGCCTCTGGTGCCACAGGGCATTTTATAGATTTGTCATTCTTTCAAATTCTCCACCAAAGCCTGTGGGAGCTTATTTAGACTTAGTGTGGAAAGATGAGGCGCCCCCTTCTGGCAGGTACAGTCTCTGCCTCTATCCTGAGCCAGCCATGCTCCTTTTCATACATTTCTTTTCAGCCGAAATCAGCTAAAGTTTGCTTTGTTGCTTACAGCTAAAAAAAAGAAAGAAAGAAATGAAAAAAAGCAATTTCCAGTTATATCCTTTTCATGCACTTTTAGGAAAACAGGTTATTGTTTTATTAACATTTAACATAGTATCTGGTATTGCCACATGACCAGTGTATTCCCTCCCCGCAAACCATACAACCTGCAAACATTTGACATTCAGTCAACCTTGATCTACGAATCCAGAGTAAATAATTAACTTACTTCTAATGTTTAATATTCACATTCAAGATTGTTTCTCAACTTCAGTATTTAAATGAGATATTGTTATATTAAGTTTCTCTTGCCTCTGAAAATGAGGAAAGGACTATAGCTATTTGCTTATTTATAGGAACTCTTTAAAGTACATGTAACACAAACCCATCCCTGGGAAGAATAAACAGGTCACCTGGACACCCTCCTCCACAGGGAAAAGCAGGCTGATAATTACTGAGCATCTTCTCTAACCAAACCGTCGCCCCGGCCTGGACAGGCACACCAGGTTCCTAGTAGGGTCACTGCACTTACTTCAAGTACCCAGCCAACCACAAATCTCCATTACACCACCTTCATATGTGTCATATGAAGGTCATGCTGGATATGTACCTACCCTGTAAGGAACTCTCATTCCCCACTGATGTCTGTATATAATCTGTTAACAAAATCCCCATCCTCTCTTTGCTCTATGATGTCTAGTAATTCCTAGGTGACATTATTTCCTCTGAAGTTCTTTTATGTAGGGGCTGTTTCTTTCTATGCCCACCGGAGTCTAGATGGATTGTTCCTCATGGTTTCCAGGGCTATATCATGATTTTTGTTTCCCTTTCCTCGTGTAAAACTCCTGCCTTGAGGCCCATGCTGTGTGCCGCACCTCGTTTTCCTTCCAGTCACCTTATCAGAACTTCCTAAGCACTCTTGCTCACTGGTTGAGATGTTAGCACCTGGTTGAGAGTTTTTCCCATCCCAGTGGAGAGCCGTAGTATCCCTTTTTCCTCGTGGACCTCCATGTCCACTCAGGTGTCTGATCCAAATTCCAGCCTTTCCTCCCTCGACCTCCAGTGACTGACTTCCTCTTCTCTGACTCACACACCCACTTGCTTTCTCTTCTGTGCTTTGTCATCACCAGAAACAGACTCGCCCTGAAATCACAAGTTCTCACATTTCTCTTCCATCACAGCCTTTTCTGGTTCTTTGCTCACCACTCACTGAAATAGTGTGTTAACCTCATTAAGACTTCCAGTTCATTGCCAATTTCTATCTGTAAGCCTTCTTCTACTTCCATTAACTTCTTTCTAGCTTGAATCCATGGTCCACCAGCACAACCTCTCTCCTCTGACAACCTCCATTCTCTTGGTTAGAATTCAAATTCCACTGCCTCATCTTTAAAATAAGGATATTAGTATGTATCTCATAGAGGTGTAAGGAGAATTCAATGCTAGTGTGTAAAAACACTTTGAGGTTTATCTGAAACTGGCAAAGCACAAAATGAGTATTATTCTGTGTATCCCTCAAAAAACCCTTTTCTGGATAAAGAAGGTCATATTCCCTGATCGTCAACTTAAATACTGAGTGATAATAGAAAAATGATCACATAATTGTGAAAAATAGTCATAGATATTCTGAAAAATCAAAAATTGGCCCTCAATTTTAGTAAAAGTAAATTCATTTTTACTTCCCCAAGTATTTCATGTATTCTTTCTAAATCTTCAATTTTCATGATGAGCATAAACCACAAAGAAAGCAGAAACCATCCCTCAGAAAGCTCAGCCACATCTTTGCACCAGCGAGTCTGCAACTATTCTGCATCTATCCGTCTCCCTTTTTCCCTTTTATTTTGTCAGTTCGCTCGTGGACAAATGTTTCTACAGTTACCAGAAACAGGTTTCCTTGAGTGCTCAGATCTCTTCTTGCCTCCCTAAAGTTCTCGATCTACTACTAATTATAACATCTCCAATCCTTTCCTTCCCTTTTATATGTAGTTCCGTATTGCAAGAAGAAACTCTAGCTTCTTCCATATTATTGATGTGCTATCAATATCCTTCCCTGGTTTATGAATTGCCATTTCGTTTTTTTGAAGTGTCTTTTGATGAACAGAAGTTCTTAGCTTTAATATAAGTAAATTCCTCAATCTTTTATGGTTTATATACTTTATATCATATTTGTAACTCTTTTCTACTTTGCAATCATAGAAGTAATTTTTTTTTTTTCAAGAAGAATGAAGGCAGGCAGACAGCAGGTTGGAAGGAAAAGAGAGGAGGAAGAGCTTATTATTTAGTTGTTCATCTTAGTTATTCACTCCAGTTCTGGGCCACAAACCCATGTCTGTGGGCTGTATGTGGACTGCTCTCCAGGCACAAGTTTAACACCTGAGCCACCAGCACTTGCCCTATTTACTTATGAGTTTAACAATTTTGACTTTTAGTTTAAATTTTTAATCCATACATGATTTTTTTGTTAATAGTCAGAAAAATGTTCAAGTTTTTATCTGAAAGGATAAGACAGTTTCCTAGAATGATTCATTGAACACATACTGAAAAAAAAAAGACTTTGCCTTATTTCAATTATCCAGGTATTATTTGGTCTATTTTGGATACTTTAATTTGCTCTATTAGTCTATTTTTCTATCCTGGCACCAACACCTTACTTTAGTTTTATAAAGCCTTAAGTAAGGTTGTCTACCTAGGCTGTTACGCCACTTGTTTTTACTTCAAAAGTATTTAAATTATTCCTGAAGATTTGTATAAATGAAATTAACAATCAGCTTATCAACTCTCAAAAAATGAAAAAAAGAAACCTGTTGTATATATTACTATGTCATTGAATCAATTTAGAGAGAATTAATCTTTTCCAAATATACTTTGGAATCAATGAGCATAGTTTATCTTTCCATTTATTTAGGCGTCTTTAAAATCGTTCCAAGAAGTTTTGTATGTTTATCCAGAAATGTCTTGTATATATTCTGTTATCTTCCTAATTAGGAACTTCTTTTTATATTATTTTAGTAATACCACTTTAATTTTATTTTTCAAGTGATGCTAATAAGTGAAATACATATCAACATTTATTCAATTTTATTTTTAGTAGTGTTGATAAATTTGGAATACTTATGCACAAAAATCACATTATCTGCAAATAATTTCCATTTTGTTTCTTCTTTTCTAATCCGTGTAGCTTTTCTCCTTGTCTTCTTCGTATGGAAGTATGCTAAATTGAAGGGGAACTGTGTTGTGTTGTAAGTCGTTGTATTACACAAATTCTGTCTTTATATATACCTATTGCAAGAGTTCACAAACAATAAATGGAGAGGCCAATTTGTAATGAAGAATATTAAAAAAAATATTGAATTCGAATGAATATTCCTAAGATGTTACAAGACTATATAATCTTGATGGCAGTAGTGAAAGTAAAATTATAGCTTATATAAAATGGTGTCTGAAGATGGAAAAATTTTGACTCACGATATCTTATTTTGAACTATTCAGTGAAACTTTGATGCTAGCAACATAATTTTTAAGTAATTTTATTATTTATTTTGTCTACATGCTATATTCATTTTCAGATATTGAGACACATCTCAGTCTGTGGCTGTCACACACCACACCCACCACCAGAGTTCTAGAGCTCTCTGTTACTGCCTTCTTCCCTCTTTTCCTGCCTCCCTCGCCCACGCCCCTGCTAGCAGTCTTTTGTCCTATGGATTTTGTTGGGGCTTGCTGGGGTTTCTTCACTTGTTTTGTTGCTTTATACTCCACATATGAGTAATACCATCCTGTTCTTCTCTTTTTCTTTCTGGATTTTTTTTTTCTTTTTTTTTTTGCTTAACAATTATCACCTCTAGTTCCATCTTGATTACTCAAAGGACACAATTTCATCTTTTTCAACAGCTGTGTAGCATTCCATTGAGTATCTATACCACAGCTTCTTTATCTAGTCATCTGTTGATGGGCATTTAGGCTGCTCCCATGTCTTGGCTATTGAGAACTGTGCTGCTATGAACAGAAGGGTGCAGATATGTTTTCTGATATAGTTTTGTATTTTCTGGGTGAATTGAGTAACATCAGTTTTTACTACATATTGAGAACAGGCACATGCATTTGTATTGCTGATATTTAACAAATGGCATACTGTATCTTTCAGCTATTAAATCATGCTTTGGCAATTTGTTTTCCACAAAAACAGAATCTTTTTAAGAGTATGTTAATGTTCTAAATTTGAGATGTGTTTTTCCTACTGTTTAATTTGTAAATCTATTTAGCTTTATAGTGTTATATGAACTATAATTATATGTTTGCTTATGCCTAGTTTTATTGCATATTAAAATAACATTGTAACTGAAACCATTTTAATAAATCTTGATAGCTTATGAGTTTTTATCTTTTCTTTGAAACAGTCTGACAATTTATTTCTTATACTTGAGAAATTCTAGTCTAATGATCCAGGAGACTCCCTTCAGTCTTACTCTGGGGAAACTTAGCTTTTCTGGTTTTCGCATAAGGGATAAATTTCCCTACTTATCTACTTAACCTGGAGACATGTGCCTCAGTATATCAGTTACACCATGGAGGGGTCTCCTGAGTGCGTTTTTAAAAATGTAAATTGTATTCTAAATTTTATTTTTAAATAATCAATATTTTTATTTATTCTTAAGATAATGCTCAAAAATCTTAACATAACTCACATAATGCTTGTGATGTAGTTACAACCTTCCTCTCTAAACTCATTTTTACAAACTATTCTTTCCACAGCTGACTCTGTCTGTGGAAACGCCATCCTTCCAAATGCTTAGACCTTAGAGTCACCATTAACTCCTTCCAGCCATACACCAAAACGGCAAATCACACAGGTTCTCTCTTCAAAATATTACACAAATCAGAGCACTCACTATTCATCACTCCCATGCTATTGCCTAGTTCACACCACCACCTGTCATTAGAATTTTGTGATAACTTATTGTTTACCATCCGTGCTTTTATTCCTTTTTTTAGTTTTCTGTTGCTGCTGTAGCAAATTATCACAAACTTCTGAAAATGATGTTAATTATTACTGCCGATTCTATAGTAGCCCAGTAGACTGGCTTTCTGACCTGAGACCTAGAGAGTTGAAGGTGTTGGTAGGTATCAGCAGGTATACACAGAGATGTGTTCCTTTCTGGGGGCTCTGAGGAAGAATCCACTTTCAAGTTCATTCAGCCCCATGTGGATGTATGTCACTGCCTGAGAAACACACGAGGACTGAGGAAGTTTGCATCCTTGTGCAGGATGCTCCGCGGGCTGAGCTGTCAGTCACTGAGCATGAGGAAAACAGCACCCAAAATAACTGTAATGGAGTGCCTAATACACAGTGGAGTGTGTGTGTGTGTGTGTGTGTGTGTGTGTGTGTGTGTTTTAAATGCTTCATTCACTCTTTTTGCCTGCTTGCTTACCTACTTGCCTTCATCCCTGCCTTCTACCCTCCTCTTAAAAAAAAAAAGAATTCTCAAATCCTACCAGCAAAGGCAGCAACAAGGACAAATTAATGCAATTCGAAAATGGACAAACGACAAGAGCAGTCATTTGTGGAGGATGTAACAATGACAAATAAACACACGGTATTTGTGTTTAATATTACTGGCCATCAGGAAAATGTAAATTAACACCACAATGAGATGATACTGCACACCTACCCGACTGGCTGAAACAAAAAAACAGTGACAACACCAAATGTTGACAAGGATGTGTGGAAAGTAGATCATTCATACTTTACTGTAGGAGTATAAATGGTGCAGCCACCCTGAAAAATTATGGAGTTCTTATAAAACTAAACATCCAACAACATACCACCCAGCAATTTCATTCTTGGGTATTTGCCTCCAGAGAAATAAAAACTTAAATTCATACACAAACGAATATGTTACTGTTCATAACCACTTTGCAGTAGTCAAACACTGAAATATCTAGAAGTCTTTCAGCAGGAATTGTTAGGCTGCGCTCCGTTATACAGCATAGAAACGACTCAGTAATAAAAAGGAACACACTAATGATACACACAACTTAGATGGCTCTCCATGGAATTATACTGAGTGGGAAAATAAGAGCCAATCCCGTGAAATTATGGAATATATGATTTCATTTCTCTAACATTTTTGAAATGACAAAATTTGAGAAATGAAAAACAGATTCGCGATTGCCAGGAGTTAAGGACAAGGAAAGTGGAAGGCGGGCTTGGGAGGGAGGTGGGTCAGGTTCTGAAAGGACCAGCCTAAGAGTCTTTATAGTGTTGGGAATTGACTGTGGTGGCAGACGCACGACGGCACACGGGAGAGAAAACTGTGCAGAGCTCAACACACACTTCTTCTACTACCACTGCCACTAGCAAACTGCAGAAATCTGACTAAAACAGGTACACTGTCACAATGTAAAAATTCTGATTGTGGGCTCATGCTTATGGCTAAGGTGGAGGCCACGTAAAGCTCAAGGATCTGCCTTCCAGAACCTGGGCTGGGGGAAGTGAAAAAAAAAAATCCTGGTGGTGACCATTTTTGCGAAATGATTCTATCGAAAGGAAATGAGCACTATGTACAAGGAAATTCCTTCCATGCTTTCTTACAACTGTATGTGACTCTGTACTTATCACAAGAAAAACTTTAGTTAAAGAAGGACACTGATTGCCATGCAAGGAATGGATTTGAAGTAGTGCTCCCCACCCTAGGACCTGGAGGACTGGTTAGAACACAGATTTCTGGACTTCACCTCCAGAATTTCTGATTCTTCTGGGTCTGACAATTAGATTCCCATATGATATTGATGATATTGATCAACTCTGTCCAGGAGAACCACTAAATTACAGGGTTGTTGTGGATTTCTTCCGTTTCTATTCACCAAGCTCTTAGTCCCTACAGTGGACTCCTGCAAGGTGAGGGATTTGATGACTGTTCATGCCTTTGTCTTCCCAGGCAACTTTGAAGTATCTGGTTAGAACAGTGGTGCTCAAAGTGTGACTCCCAGGCCAGGAGCATCAGTGCCACCTGGAAACTTTTCTCTAATGCTTATTTGAGTTCCACCTGCGATTCAGTGCATGCTCTCAGGTTAGGACTCTGCAATGTGTGTTTTACCAAGCCCACCTGGTGAACCTGATGCATGCTAAAGTTTGAGAGCCACTGGCTTAGAGACAGGCAAGGGAGGATGTTGGGGAGCCATTTAGGAACTTTTCAGTTAATGTAAACAAGTGTGAAGGGTCTTCCAAGTAAGTGTACCTAATATCAAAACAAGATCTGGCAAAGGAAAATTCAAGGTGTGGTTTCTGTAGGATAATTTAAGACCTCTGGGCAGTAGAGACAGAAGACAAGAGTAACTGACCTCCTTCCCAGCCAGTGCTGGTCTAATGAACCAAGGAAGGAATCACAAAGCACAGAAAAAACACAGCCCGAGATTAATACTAAGTGGAAGTTAGTGGTATTAGGCTACGCCCATTATACACTTGTAAACATGTCAACATGTTGTTTCTTAAAAGGGAGTATAAGACATGTTTGTGAACTACCAGGTTTTGGGGGCCTCTTACTTACTGAAGAAACAGATCAATTGACCCTGGAACAATTACATTTAGGACTGGAGAATTCTGCCATTCCAGAACTTCGTCTTTCAGCTGCTTATTGAATGCCTTCTCTGGTTTTTCTATGAAGCTGCTGTGAGTATTTTGGAAGCAGAGAGAAGTATCTTATTTCTCCCCTTCTATTCATAGCTGTGATTTTAGATGTGACTAGATGTCAGTGTTTAGAGACATGGTATGCCACAGGGGACCACAGTCTGGGTCTGAGCGAGTGTGTTTAATACCAGCTCCATGCTCATGAGTCATCAAGTCTCTATTTGCGGAAAGAAGCAAAGATTGCCAGGGATCTTCACTGCCTTACTTGGCTCAATGGCTATCTAGGTAGATATCAAGTTGAAATCTACTCAGTATCACTCTGCTGGCAAATTAGCCAGTAAAATAAAATTTAGAAAAAAATACTTTTCAAACATTGTTAGAGGAAAATGGATAACTTTTGAAAACTCTTCTTTGTGGCTACTTCACCACGGTCTTCTGAGACCTCTCACCAACTTCTGACTTAAGAAAGAGATGGTGTGGTAGAAAGAACAGAATCCGAGTGTGGAGTCAAACAGATTTAGGTTTGAACAGCAGGAATGCTGCTTAATCACTGTTTGCTCAAGTTACCTAAATTCTCTAAGCCACAGTTTTCAGTTTTGCCTCTGTAACATGGGCGAAAATGCCTTCCTCATGTTGGTTTAAGAAAAACAAAATCACAAGTGTGCAGTGCCCAGTATGTATTTGGGACAACAACAAAAACAGCTCTTAATCCTTTCTCCTAAAAGGGAAGATAATTCTTGGTCTTGGTATGAGATACTGGCTCCCATAAATTTAATGGGATGTGGAAAACGTCAAATGATTCTATGACAGATCCTCTTTGCTTTCCCTTTTCCGGCCCCACTGCTTCAGTCAGCATAAAGTCAGTCCTGAGTTCAGTCAGTTCTGCTCCATTTGCCAAACACCCTATCAGTCCTTCTATGGTCTGAAAAAGGATAGTCATATATGGAAAGCCTCCAAATCACAACGGAATTCTAGCTCATGTTTGTCAGACAGGGTTACAGAAAACAAACTATAAAAAATTGAATGCAACAGAATTATTTACCCATACTCTCAAAAGAACTGAGGATAGAACAACTGAATCTTTAGAGCAGTATGACCAAATTCATGCTAGGATAAATGATTATAACAAGATGACAAAGTAAGATGCGTGTTCCTAATACTCAGCTCCACAAAGAATTGTCTCTGTGGACTGTAGTAGGCCTTTGGTAAATCTGAAAATAAGATTTTCTTTAAATAAATATTCAAAATACTGGGGGAAGGCAGTGAAAATTAAAATACATAGATACAGCTGAAAACTAGTTTTGGGAGACAGTATGATATTTTGTAAAAAGTAAGTGCAAACGCCTTTCAGTTGGGCACACATTCTCCAGTCAGTGACAGTTCCTACTGCCCTGGTGTCCCATCTCCATCATTCCACCTGCTTCATACATTATGGGGTTTGCCAAGCCCCCAAAGGCATTTAAGTTTGCAGACCCCAGTTCAACCATTTAGATCAAATTATTAGGCTCCAGCTCAGACACCTGGCTTCTCCCAAAGCAGCGCCTCTAAGCTGGTCTTTGGTTGGTTTTCCCCATTAGCACAGAGATACTAGCTGTTTCATGCAGATAGTAATCTTGGAGTAATTTGACCTTACAGACTTTTGCTGCTCCAAACTTCCCAACAATTTTCTAAACTATCTCTGCATTAAATTTGATCTGTGTTAATGCCTGAAATACCTAATGTGGTTTTAATTTTCCTGTTTGGACTTAGACTGATATAGAGTTGGACTGAAGACAACTGCAAAGGAACCCAATATGTGTCTGTATACTTACCAGTATTCATGAACATAAACAGGAAATCAAAGGTCACTAGGTATTTGAGGAAAATCAATGAAAGACAATGACCAAGAAGAACAAAATAAAAACTAACCCTAGAGAAGGAGATAACTAGGTGAGCAAACAGAAACTTACTTAAAATAAAATCCCAAATATTAGAATTAAGAACCAAAAACGAGAACAAGTTGCTACAAATATGGAGCAACCAGAAAATGGGAAATGTTTAATTGTAATTAAAAATACAATTGCCAGAATAAAAACAAATGAGCGAAACATCTGTATAATGAATTGGACAACTAGAAAAGTTGATATGGAAGAGAAATTCAAGAAACATTTTAGAATCCATAGAGCAAAGAAACTATAAGATGGGAAATAATATCATTTATGGAAGCTGTTCTAAGTGCCTTAGTCATAGGTTGATCACATGTACCATTTTAAATGGGACAGGACCATTTTTTTTTTCATATTTCATGACTGTCCCGTTGTTTCATTATCAATGTTAATTTTGTTCTGTTTTTAATGAACCAGTGCCATCTTTAACATGAGGCAAAAGGGACAGTTGAGTTGCCCCAGGATGAGTCTGTTGAGGAGCCCAAAAGCAGTTGCCCCTTTTGCCCCATGTTAAAGACAGTTCTTGCCAGTGCTGATAGCATTGGGCTGTCACCAATACTGCTGTTTCTGCCCGCTGTGAGGAAGCAGGAACACTCCCCACAAAACCCCCACTGGCCTGTTTCTTCAAAGGGAGCCAAACACCTCAGCATGGTCAAGCTTCAGGTAAGTATTATGGGGGATATCTCTGGCATTGTGGGGGTTATCTCTGGCATTGTGGGGGTTTTCTCTGCCACTGTGAGAGTTATTATGTATTTCTGGCACTGGGGTGGTTAAAGCTGTGTGTGTTTTAGGCACAACATTTAGACTGGGGCTTTTAGGGGCCACAAATTTGGTTTTTACCTAAGGGGTCAAAATTCCTTACACCGGCCCTGGTCATTTGTATGAAGTGCTGCCAGACCACACATTGTTAGTATGTGATGGCCAATAGGCATCAAATAGTACTCGTTATTCTCCTGGATGCTCTGCTCCTGCTTAGATTGCTCTACCTTCTTCCCTCTCCCTAGTTGCCAGCACATAACCCCAACCCATTTTTACCATCACAATGTCCCATTTTTGTCTCAAGGCAGTATGGTCAGCCTATTTAGTTATAATAACTAACCTAATTTTCTCAACAACTCTCTGATTTGAGAAGTAGTATAAATCCAAAGTCACAAAGTTATGGACAGCAGAGCCAAAATCCAAGTCCAAATCATCCAAAGACCTGCTCTTAATTAGTATTCTACATACCTTTTAAAACATAGGAGACAAGTCAACAACCACATAATTGGAGTTCCAAAAGAAACAAAAACGATGACTAGAAGAAAGGGAATAATCAATAAATAAATGTAGAAAATACTTAACTGAAGAAAATCTTGAAAAACACTACCAACTACTAGGAGGTGGATTTTTTTTTAAAATAGCATACCTAGTGACATCCTTGTGAAATTTTAAAACTCTAGGATAAAGAGAAAACCTCAGAAACCTAGAGAAAAAGCAGCTAGCTACAGAGTACTGTGAATCAGGTTAACCTCAGATGTTTCCTATATGGCAGTAGAATAATGGTTTGGAAATGCTAAAGTACTAGGTTTAGAATTCTAGTCATCTTTATGAATATGACATTCATAAAATATGAAGATGAGAGACAGTTTTGAACATGCAAGAATACAGAAAATGTAGCATCCATTGCTACTTGAACAGACAAGCCAATAAAATATAAAATGAATAACAGTTTGGGCTGCTATTAACATACTATCTGGGTGACTTAACAACAGCTGTTTATTTCTCCTGGTTCTAGAGAATGGAAATCCGGGATCAGGATGCTGGCAGATTCAGGTCTGGTTAGAGCCTGTATTTTTCATAGACAGCTTTCTTCTCAATGTGTCTCACATGGTAGAAGGGGTGAGCAAACCCTCTGTAATCGCTCATGTAAGGCACTGATTACATTCTTGAGAATTTCACCCTGAAGACATAATCACCTCCAAAAGACCTCACCTCCAGAACAGCTTCACACTGGGTATTAGTTTTCAAAATGAATGTGGGAGGACACAAACTTTCAGTTTATAGAAAAATGATCCTGAAAAACATGGGGACTTAAAATATAAAAATACCAGTTGGGTATGATGTAAAAATGAAAGATTCCAGAACAAAGTTAAAAATGTACTCATTAGGCTGATGCTTATGAAAGATCCTCATTTCAGAAATGTAGGTGACAATAATATTGCTACTTCTTTATAAAATTAAGCTCCGTATTTTGTTTTATAAGCAAAGTATTTACATAGCCATAATATAAGTAATTTAATGTGACTTTTCAAATTACTAGTTGATATCTTAAAAAATAATGCTCATATAATTTTTAAAAATACCTACTGAATGACAGAAGAGAAAATCAATAGGTGCTATCTGGTCTGAAGAGGTCTAAGCTAGAAGCAAAAACAAACAAAAATGAAACACATTGTCATTACCAAGCAGAGCTTTATTGAGGTCAAACAACTTTTCCCAGTTTGGGGGGAAAAGCATTTTGCTTTTACATTTCTTCAGAATAATGAGAACATACTCTTTTCTTGATCATGTCTCAACTATTCCTGAAAAGACAATCCACAGCAGCTTCCATCAATCCTACAGAAATTGCTAAACAATAATTCAAGACTTAGGAATGGGTTTAGACCAATTTATCAACTTATATGGGCTATATCGAAAAACTACCTGAAACTTCCTCAGTAAGCTAAGTATTTTGAGAACTCAAATAACCAACCTGTATTTTGTGTTCCATTTCCAAAACTCACTAACAGACTACATTAAAGTGCAGCGTATGTGGTGAGTAAAACCATGTGGAAGTTTAGCCATGTATTATAGTGTTCTCTGTCAGTTTTTCTCCTGCTTCTTCAAATTCAAATGCATTAGTTTGTTCACAGCTATTATGCTCTCTTGGCAACTCATACAAGAAAATCATGAAACTCAGAGTAAATGAATCTAAATATCTTTTTAGAATTTTCACAACAAAATAAAACCAAAGCACACTAAAAGAAAAATTCATTTCACCTTTTATATATCTCCATAAGCTTAAAAAGATAATTATTCAGCTACATGGTAGTGGGCTATTACCGTTACAAATTTAGTTTACGTAAATACAAACCACCAAAAATGAATTGAATTTATTAATTCAATTGCAGGGTCTTGTTAAACAAAAACACTTTGCCTTCTGGGATTGATGGGAGAAAGAATGTGGGAAGATTGATTTAAGAGTAAATTTAATTTGCTTTGAAGTCAGATTTCTTTAAACTGGGAATACATTTTTACACCTCATCTATTTGTGTTGACTTGCATATGAACAGCAAAATACATCTTAATGTTTGAGCTATAGTTGAGAAGTTAGTTCATCTACCTCCCCCAAGTCAAGTTGCAAAAGGCAGTGAAAATCAGTGCTGAAAGCACTGAAGAAAATTACTGCGTAACAAGAGGCTACTGGTGTCATTGGAAACATTGATGGGTTTCATGTGGTTCCTCCTTTGTCCTTCCATTCAGTTACAAAACATTATGAGCACCCCTTATGTATTCAACACCATGCTAAGATGCGAGAAATCAATAGTGGAACAAAGGATGTGGTGTTTGCTAAGGGATGTTAAACTTGTCAATCAACAGGACAGCATCTAATATGTTCTAGAGACTAACTGAGAAATATTATTCTCTCTTTAACTGTAAATTTACATTTGTTAAGTCAGATTTTCTTACTGACATTAACTGTGATTGGAAATGAAGTTCTTTTGAAAGCATGCATAGTCAGAACTGAAGAGAAATGTCCTGTTAAACTTGGCATACTTATCACTGAACATTATTTAAAATGGTAAAAAAAAAAAAAAAAAAAAAAGACAAGAGGATGAGTCATAGTACATAGAAGCTTTCTGTAGATTTTCAGATGATAAAGTTAAAAGGAGGCATAGTGACTAGGTCAGTAGAGTGGAAGTAACTTCAACTGACACACCAGCTAAAAGGAACACTGATTGTTGAGGAATAAGCCAATATGCTCCACTGAAACCTATAGAATGTCTTAGCACTTGGAGGCAACAAGGTATCAATATACCAAAAGGTTAAAAGCAGGAGAACGAGTTGGAAATAGGCATTAGAAGTGGTTGAACACTCACGGATTTTCTCCCCTAACCTACACTGAACAGGTAACAACCTTCTAATAACCTACCGATCACCTCTCTCTAAATGACTACATTATTTGGAGAAATTAAACAAGATGTTCTGCACCTGAAAGCAGCAAACGCCACACATAGGTGAAGGGTTGAGGACAGAGTGATGTATCTTTGAGTATTTCCTTTTTTAGAAACTCAAGGAAACTTAACTGTTGCCCAAAAAGCCTACAGTAAAGCCTAAGGGCCAACTAGCCTTTCTCATGCACACAACACTTGCAATTAGTCATTCACTCTTTGTAACATGGATTGAGGGAGCTTTGATTTACAAAATAATATATGCCCAAATGTGCAGTTTCATCATTTATCAAATATAGGACAACAAACCACACCCACCACTAAATTACTGAAAGTCCTCCATCACTTTCCATCGGAACACTGCATCACTTGCTCCCAGTTCCCACCCCCTTCCCCACTGGTAAACGTGTTCTACTGTCAAGGTCCCAGGTTGGGTTTTGTTTCATATGTTCATTTGTTCAGCTTCTTCATATACCTCATATGATTGAAATCATCTTATATTTCTCTTTTTGACTTTTGAATTACTGTACTTCGCATAATCTCTGTGTTGTAAATGGCATGATTTCATCTTTTTAGGACTGTGTATGTATTCTACATATATTTTTGTGTCACCTGTAAATATATCTCACATCTTGTTTATCCATTAATCTGATAATGAGCCCTTGGTAGTTACGAATTTTTGGCTGTTCAATAAGCTTGAACAAATATATATCTTTAAGAATTAGTGTTTCTGTGGTTTGGGGGTAAATACAAAGAAGTAGGAAGATGGGATCATAAGGAATTTCCATTCTCAATTTTTTGAGGACTCTCCATACTGTTTTCCATAAACCGCACCAATTTGTACTCACACCAACAGTGTAAAGGATTCCCTTTTCTCCATGTCCTTGCCAACATTTGCTGTTTTAAGTCTTTTGGAAAATAGTCATTTTCACAGATGTGAGGGGATAGTTCATTGTTTTGATTTGCAATTCCCTAATATCAAGAGAGGAGGAACATCTTTTCATGTGCCTGCTGTATGTCTTCTTTGGTGAAATGTCGATTCAATTTTCTGCCCATGTTTTGATAGACTTGTTTTTCTCTTGTTGAGTTTGATAACTTTTACATATTTCTTGAATATTAAGTCCTTGTCAGATGTACTGTATTCTGTAAGATGTCTTCTTGTTTTGGCGATAGTTTTTTTTTGCTTTGCCGAAGCCTGTTAGTTTGATGTAGTCCCATTCATTTATTTTTTTGTTTGTTTGTTTCCTTTATCACTGGAGTTGAATATTCAAAGATCTCCCTGGGGTTGATGTCATGGGAAATCTTGCCTTTGTTTTCTTCTAATATTTTATGGTTACAGTCTTACAACCAAGTTTCTAAACCATTTTGAATTAATTTTTGTGTATGGTGTTAGAGAATAATCTAGATTCATTCTTTTGCATGTTAATGTTCAGTTTCCCAGCACCATTTGCTGAAAAGACTTTCCTTTCTTCATCACACGTTCTTGGCTCCTTTATTATAAATTAGCTAATCATATTATATGTGAACCTATTTCTGGTGATTCAGTTCAATTCCATTGATATGTGTCTCTGTTTTCATCCCAGTAGCATACACTTTTGTATGCTTTGTAGTACAGCTCAAGGTCTGAGAATGTTATAGCCCACTTTTGTTCTTTTTTTCTCACAATTGCTTTGACTATTTGAAGTCTTATGATTCCATACAAATTAAATATTTTTTGTTCTCTTTTCTTGAAAAATGTCAGCAACATTTTGATGGGAATTATATTAAACTTGTATATTGCTTTAGGTAAGATGACCAAATTAATAATGTTAATTCTTCCCAAATCTAAGCATGGAATATATTTTTATCTCTATTTCTTTCAATTTGTCATTATTTTTATTGTATAGGTTGTTCACCTCCTTAGTTAAGTATATTCCAAGGGATTTAATTCTTTTTGTTTCTGTTGCAAATGGGATCATTTTCTTGATTTCATTCTCTTCTATCCTATTGTTTGCATATATAAATGTCACAGATTTTTGTATATTGATTTTGTAACCTGCCACTACACTCTACTCATTGATTTAATTATTGTAGTTTTTTGGTGAATTCTTTAGGATTTTCTACATATATCATTGTGTCAATTGCAAATTCTGATATTTTTGCTTCTTCTTTTCCAATATAGAATTTGATTTCTTCTTATTGCTTCATTGCTCTGTTAAGACCTCAAGTACAATGTTAAATAGTAGGGCTGAGAGTGAATAGTCTTTTTTTTTTTATCTTGGAGCAGAGATTTTAGTTATTAACCATTGAATATGATGCTGGTTGTGGGTTTATTAAATATAATCTTTATTATATTAATATATGTTCTCTATATTCTAGTTTTATGTAGAGTTTTTATCATAAATAGGTGCTGAATCTTGTCAAGTGCTTTCTTTTGCATTAGTGATGTGATCATGTGATTTTTTTCCTTGTTTTTCTAGATGTGGTGTATTACATTAATAGATTTGTATATGTTTAACCATCCTTGTATCCACAGGATAAATCCCACTAGGTCATGATGGATTATGCTTTTGCTGTGCTCTTTTTGTTTCTCCATTGTTTTCCTGATGTCAGTATCATTAAAACTGTTATTTTAAATTCTATATCAGGTATGCCCTGGTAGAGCAGCCGTTCAGTCAATTGCCTCCAGAGGAGCAAACCACATACCCCTGTATGTGAGCCCCAGCCTAGGGGGAAGCAACTAGTTTAAACAGCCAAATAGGAATACAATAAAGATGCTTCTTCCTTCCCTCTCTCCCTGCCTGCCTGCCTACTCGCCCTTTATCCCTGCCTGCACCTTTCCTTTAAAAAAAGTCTGTATTAGGTAGTTTACTTAATTCTTTTGTATTAATAATTTCTACTGGGATTTTGTTTTGGTTCATAATTTCACATTATTTCTCTTTCTCTTGGCATCCTGTGTTTATCTTTATGAGTTAGGATTCCCTGATGTAAGGTCTTTTGTTAGCGTATCAGTTGTACAATATAGACCTGGTGTTCATCTGGAATCCTGGACTTCATTTAGTTGTATGATCTCAGTACTTGACAGAACCGCTGAAGTTCTAGAACCAGCCCTGTGTTGAAGACTAAGAGTATAGCCTACAGAACTGGAGTTGTGCTAGGGAATGCAGAAGTTTCCACCAGAGTCACAGGCACAAAAACAAGGCATAGGAAGAGAGATCCAAGAGCTGTGGACATAGTCCATAAACAGGCCACAGTCACGACAGAGGCCATAGGAGAAAGAGAGAGAGAGGGGTGGGAGGGGGGAGTTGGGGACTGCTGGTAGCAAAACACAATCCCCAGTGAAAATTCCTCAGTTCTTCAGAGGAATGATAGTACTGGAAGTGGGCAGCAAATAAACCCTGAGACTTGGGGGTGGAAGCTCTAGGGAGTACCCAGCAGATATCAAAGCAGTTCAGCAGTAGCTCCAGGTGGGAGAAATTGCTGTTTCAGTGGAGCCCTTGCAATTATCTTCTATGAGATAGCTGGAGAATGGAATATTCCTTGATGAAAACCATTCAGCTATCCACAATGCTGCAGATCTGTCTATCTCCTACAACCCTGGAAAGATCACCAGTAATACCTAAAGTGTAGTATAAGTGTGCTGATGGAGGAGGAGGAGGTAGGCCTCAGAATCTACCTGCAGTGTCAGCCTCCAGTGCCCACAAAATGCAGAAGCAGTGTCTTGGTTCACAAGGAGGCTATTCCTCCTTCCATCCCATGCTGATGTTTTAGATTCAAGGACTAAAAGACAATTCCCAGGTATGGGGGCACCTGCTGCAGAGGAAAGCTCTTCCACTTCAGAGTGTCCACATCACTGACCTGTCTTTACAGCTGAAGGATCTCAGAGAGGGCAGCATGAAGCCAAGACAGATTGGCTTCTCTTACTGTCCACCACCATATATGTTCTTTTTCTTTGTGAGATGCTGATACCATTCCCTTTCAAAGGTCAAAGGTCATAGATACTAAGTGGGAGCAATTTTATTGTGTCTGTGGGGAGGAAGTGAGCCTGAGATCTTAGCAGCCTGACATCTTGGAACCAGAATGAGTATTTCACTCTTAAATATATACGGGCAAATCTTTCTCAACAAATCATACTGTGACAGTGCAAAAGTTCACATGTGGAAGTATTAAGTTTGACTTTGTTTTACATAATGCACAAAAAAATCTGACAATAGATTATAGACCTATATATAAGAGCTAAAACTGTAAAACTCATAAAAATAACATACAGGATTAAATCCTTGTGACTGTTAGATAAAATAATCTTACTATAAAAAGGCTCAAGCCACAAAGGAGCAAAATATAAATTCGATTTTTTTTAATTAAAAACATTTGTGCTCAAAGGATCTATCAAAAAACTGAAAAGACAAAACATAGTTGAGAGAAACAACTTGTAAATCAGCAAATCAGGTTCTGATAAGGGACTCATTTGGACATATTTAAAAGATTGTACAAATAAATAATAAAAAGTCAAATACCCCAATTAAAATGGAAAAAAAAAAGAGTTGAAGAGATATTTCTACAAAGAAAATATAACATAACCAATAAGAATATTAAAAGATGCTCAATATTATTAGTCATTAAATAAATGTAAATCAAAACTGCATCACTCCATACACATTAGGATGCTTAAAATCAAAAGGACATTTAATAACAACTATTAGCAAATTTTAGATAATTAGAATCACCATACATTGCTATTAAGAATGTAAAATGATATAGCACTTTGGAAATCTTTCTGACATTTCCTTAAAATGTTATACAGAGAATTATCAAATTATCCATCAGTACCATTCCTAGATATAAAGCCAAGATAATTTTTTCACATAAAATTTTGTGCACAAATGCTAATGCTAGCTTTTTTCGTAATAATTAAAAAGTGGAAATGATCCAGATGTCCATAAGCCAATGAATGGAAGAGCAAAATATGATATATCCATATAATAAAATATTATTTGGCAATAAAAAGGGATAAAATCACTAATACATGCTACCACATGAATAAATCTTGAAAATGTAATAGATGAAAGAAACAAATCACAAAAGATTAAATATTGTATGATTTCATGTGTATGAAATGTTCAGAATAGATGAATACACAAAATGGAAAATAAACTAGTGGTTTCCTAGAGCTAAGTCAGGAAGTCATGGGAGAAGAGAAATTTATTGCAAGGAAAAAGGGAATGAGCACTAATGGGTATGGAATTTCTTCTGGGTGATGTTTACACAACCTTGGAAATGCACTACACATCAGTGAAGTGTACTCTTTAAAGGGGTAGATTGTGTGGTATGTGAAATATATCTTAATAAAACTTTTCACAGTTTTACCAAATATCTATGGATAGACTCTAACATGAAAGAGAGTAATGAATCACAAAATGATCTTGAAAAGAAAAAAGATATAAAAAATAGAAGGGTCAAATAAGGCATATTTTATTAGAAACCTAAGAATGAAAAGAGGAAATAGTGTATTTTTATATTTGCATAGTAGATCAAGCTGTTCAGGTGAAATAAAGAGAAAGAAAGAACCCCTGGGAATGTAAGTTCAGTTACAACCCAATCAAAGGAAATATCTTAGAAAGTTAAATAAAAATACACAGAGTTGTAACCTAAAAGAGATAAGATGACATAATTAGAGGTTCAACCTAAGAATTTCAATACTAACATTTTAAGAAAGAGCAGGAAATATGGAGTAGATTATGTTAAATAAAAACAGGAAGAAAAAAATTCAATGAGTAAGGAGAATAACTTTCTACATTGAAAAACTCCACAAAGCACTCTGAATGATTGAAAATATTTTGATTTATTTCAAGGAATATTAAAATTTAAGAACATCAAAAATCTTTAGAGATATGAACATCCTAAACACACATGTGTATATTATATATACATACATATATGTGTATGAATATATCTATCTACATATCTAATATGGCATTATACTTTTCAGTTATAAAACGAGAAGCTGTAAGGGCAGGAATAAAATGACTTTAGACCAAAATTTCTATAGTTAGTACAACTGTCAATCAAGAATGAGAATAAAAGACATTTTTATATGTGCTAGGGCTCAGAAAAATAGCCACTTAAACATCCTTTCTTAGGAATGTACTGGAGAATATACTTTAGGAAAATGGAGAAATAAAACATGAAAGGAAAAGTTATATGACTCAAAACACTGAGGTCAATGCAGAAAAACAGCAAAGAGAAGAATTAGGATAACAGTTTTGCTCAGGACTAAAAAGTAATCATGTCAACTGAAACAGAAAAAAAGAAGACTCCAGGACAGAGAATTAATTGGTTGAAAGCATGTGAGAATGGGAGTGAGGGGGAAAAAGAAATCACTTAGTATCTGATGTAGGCAATTAGATGATTTAATAAATATTTTACAGATCTTCAGGAGCAGTTCTTAGACATTTGAGAAACTATATTAAAAGGGAAAGAAAAGTAAAGGATTGTTTACAGAAGAAAGAAAACATACATCAAACTACAGTGTGGCTCAAGAGTGATCAATATTTAATAACTATCAGAGAGTGAACGAATCATTTAAATTTAGATATTGTGATGCAGCTGTACTGGGAGAAGGGAAAGGAAGTGACCAAGGGGGTGGTGGGGCTTAAAAGAGACTTAAATAATCTCAACTGTAAATATGAGCTAAGGTTGAAGAAAATCAAAATGGAGAAGTTATAGCTTTAAAACAAAGAAACCCAGATGCAGTAGTTATGAAAATGAAAATTATTTAGGGGAGTGATGGGGAGATGTGGGCTAAGTGTCTTCTGATTTTTAATGGTGTTTTAATACTGCTTGTCTTTTTAAGCTTTGTGCCTGTGTTAATTCCGATAATCTATATTTAATATATTTTTTAATGATAGCATTGAATAAACACTATGAGGTAGTGACAGACTGTCAGAAATTTTACATAGAAAAAAAACTTTTCAAAGAGTGGAAGAAAGGAAGGAAGAGGAAGAATAAGCACTTTCATTTATTTATTTTTGATTGTTCCCTCTGACCCTGGGTCATAAACCTGGGTCCTAGGGCTTTACACAGTACACACCACAGAAGTCAGCTTAGCACCTGAGCTCCAGGGCACACCAAAATCTGTTCTTTTCTTTTGAGGATCACCATTAAAGACAAAGTCAAACTATAAACAGATATTTAATTCTGAGCTATCTTGGAAAAACATCCTTAACCACAAGACATATGAATTTTCATGGAGTAATTTTCCATCCAAAGATGGTAATTCGACATTATAAGAAAGCTAGTCCATGAGAAATAAGAATGTTTCTAAAATGGGTTTCCTTGCTATTCAAAAGCAGAACATGCCTATGAAATCTTCCACTAGCTGAAATGACCATAAAGCAAATAAGCAATTACCATTAATTTATATGGAAAAAATATTGTGCTCCAATATCTCCCAAATAACCAACCAAATCATACCAAATAGCACATAGACTCTAAATTAACCCTGGCATTAGTGACAGTGGTAAGGATGTGATGAACATAGAGCCTGTATAAAGTAGTTCCCAGGGAAGCAGTATGGTGCTGCCGCTCTTGTGCTGGGGATGACAATGCCTCAATAACCGTTGCTGAAAAACAAATACGGAATGCTATTTTTGCTTTTTTGCCTTTTGTCATAAAAATAGAAGATGTCTTTGGTTTTCTTCCGGTTATCGAAGACAGGTACTTCCATAAAAAAATAAATAAATAAAGTGGGACCTTTGTAAAAGTAAAATGACATAACGTAAACATTACCTTTACTGGCTCTCCAAGTACTTTTTGAGAACAGGAAGCCCAAAGGAAAAAGAAAGGAAGGCGATGTTTATGTGCCAATCGCCAAGCCTGGAGCTACCAGGTAGAAAGGAAAGCAAGAAAGAGTAAAGAACATTCTGGGGCAGTTCGGCAGAGTAAGCTAAGTGGTGTTGCCTGGGACAATGCAGGTGTTGATGACAGAACCTTATTCTCCTGAGGACCCCAAGAATCACAGTCAGTGAATCTAGTGCAATGTGGCAAATGCCCTAGATTGCTGCAGCCTGACCTTTAACAAGCTGGAACCTTTCTCAGCCAGAGCCAACGGATCACCAAATGCCTTACTCTCTACTTCTTCATCCCTAAGCCTTTTAAAAGCTGTCCGTGTACCCAGGGTGAAGAGACAGATTTGAAAAACCTAACCTCCTGTTTCCTTATTAGTTAATTTATTTTTTTAAAAAATATCCTTTCTTTTCTCAGGAATTCATGTCACATTATTGGTTTAATGCATGTTTGGCAGCCGACCCTTGTCCAGCAACATGTTCTGCTTTGGCTGAAAGGTCAGTGGTGGATTCTCCCACAGCTCCCGAAGTGGAGGGGAGATGTTCCTTCACCTGCAACACACTTTGAACACTCAGAATCCTGTCCAGACATTCTCACGTTTCCTACACTCATTCTTATGTACTTATTAACTGCCCTTCTCAGATGGTTTCTACTTTACACTTTCTGGGACTCCTGGCATCTCTCTATCAGCTGACCTCTGTTTACCACATTTTATATTTATATATTTTTATGTAGATTAGTGCAGTCATTTTGGAAAACTATTGAAATTCCTCACAAAAAGACAACCCTGAAAATAAAAATACTGTATATTTCAGTAATCCCACTTCTGGGTATCTATCCACAGAATATGAAATCTTTCATTTAAAGAGATATTTGTACCTCTATGTTTATTGCAGCTCTATTTACAGTAGCTAAGATTTAGAAGCAATCTACATGTCTACTGATAGATGATCAGATAAAGAAGAGGTGATATATTTATACAAAGAAATAATATGTAGCCATAAAAAAGATACTTTTTATAGCAAAACAGGAGAAAGTTGAAGGGATTATACTAAGTAAATGAGGTCAAGAGGAGAAAGACAAAAGTTAGATTATTTCACCAATATGTTAAATATAAGGAAACAAATCCAATGAATAGGTCAAATAAAATAAAAACAAATTAATAGACTTAGACAATAAAACTGAGGTTACCAGAGGGAAAAGGGGAAGGGGTGGGGACAAGGATACAAAGAATCTAGTGGATGGTGGAAGGTTGTTTCTTTATTATTATCATTTTTTTAATAAGGGAAAAAGAAAGAAGGTAGCTTTCTAATCAATGCCCCTATTTCCAAGTTTCTTTTTCATTGATCTGTATTGATTAAGCGTAAATTTTCTAAATCTCAGTTCAAAGCATACTGGACCATCTTCTAAAACTCCTCAGTATGTGTTCTGACCTACTGCTGTCACACCTCTACTCATGTCCTTTCCAGTGTTTAAAGACTCTCTTCACATTTCTACCCCTAAAAAGCATCAGTGAGCTTTCACATAGGCTCTCATATTTTTCTTGAACTTATTTCTTGTTTGTTTGCATTTTACACTCTGGCCACATAATAGGCATTTAGTGAACATTTGTTGATTTTTGTTCCCGAAAGAGTGTCGCTTTCTCCAACATCGTTTGTTGAATAGTCATCTATGTCCTCACTTCCCACTCACCGCATTCTGGCTGCTGTACCCAACACACCAATGAAAATGCTACTTGGAAGATCCCCACAAATACTTCATTGATAAGCCACAGAACACTTCTCATATTTTACCCTACATCATATTTTTGCAGGTCTCTAGACCACAGCTTTTCATTGAATAATGTCTCCTCTTGACTTCATTTTCCTGGCTTTAGTTTGATCTCTCTGCCTCTTCTATTTGACTTTTCAGAATCTGCCCCCTCCCTCAGCCTTCCCTTCAATGCCATACTCAGACCTCTAGCTTGGTTCTTCTTCTTTTCCTGCTCTGCCTGCTCTACCTGGGTGTGCTCATTCATGTCCACATCACCAAATCCATCTTTTTTCCCAGCCTGATCTCTCAAGTACCAAACCAACAAGTGTAATTTTCTCCCAGACACCCTCTCTTCAGCGTAACAACCACACTTTAAATGAATTTAGTCCTAAAGAAAACTCATTGTATGTGCTCCACTTCTCCACCTACCCCCACCCATCATGAACCATCTACCCTCCACTCTTCCCTATCTCAGTAAATTAAACTACCAGCTATCTCGTTTCTTAAATAAGATTTTACCTAGGAATTATCCCTGATAAAAGAAAAAAAAAAAGAGTCAATCTGGAGAATAGTGGTGCTCTTAGCAGGAAAATGTTTGTGTTGTTTTACTTATTTATTTTTGAAGAACAGGGAAGAGTGATTTATTTGGATTAGAAAGTCACTGAGATATCTGTATAAAAATGTTAGTTGGGCATTTGGAAATATGGGTATTGATGTTATGAAGAGATTTTAGAGCTAGGGTTACATGGTTGAGAATTATCTGTAATACATAGAGATAGTAGTTGAAATCATGTGAGAAGACGAAATAATGGAGAAAAGTCATAGAAACAAGGATATGTGCAAACAAGTTCTGGGAGCAGATTATAACTCTTAAAGCTGATAGGACCTAACAGATCATCTGGCATAATGTTTTTTTTCCTACCTGAAAATGTTATTGAGTCTAGGAGAGCTTAAAATCTAGAAGTTTAAAAAGATAGTGGTAAAGGACTCTGGAACTCTGGTGGTGGGTGTGGTGTGAAACATAGACTAAGAAGCAATGTCAGTATCCCACAATGAATATAGCATTGTGAACAAAAGAAATAATAAATATTACTACTGAAAAAAAATCTAAAGTTTGGTTGACTCGACATCAGTCAAGGGCAATGCCTCAGAACTGAGTCGCACTGCTGTTGACAACACAAAGTCAAAAAGAATGTGGGTCCTTTTTGAGTGCATGAATCAATAGACAAGACCTACTCCTCCTAGAGTAAGTCTGTTACTTCCCAGCAGTGCTGTGCTGTGGTCAGCTCAGCGGGTTCTCTGGAGCTGATGATGCACATATCTTCTCAACTCTGTGTCCAATGATGTCAAGTTGTTAGTTTGAAATTGGCTATGATGAAACTACTTACAACTGAGATATTGGCAAATTCTGTGAGTTATGATGTCTCTCATCCTGGAATTAAGGTTGTTAAACATTTCCCAGGACATCTCTGGTGAGAGCCAAAAACATCCTGACACATATGTTGAATCAAAAACTCCTGCTCAGTATTTGTCATTTAGTAATTCATTTGGAAAAGAGTCAATGTCAAATGGCTATCAGTCAAGCAACTTGCAAGATATCTATATGGACTTTCTAATAGAATGCTGAAAATGGATTGGGAGGTTGGAAGTGTATCCTGCAGCAGGGAGTAGATTGATTTGTTTTGAGGATTTGGGCTAAAAGGATGGTGTGGACTGCCAAGGTGACTCAACATAGGTAGAGACTGCCTGGAGCCAGGGGGCTAAGGCTGGGAGTGGGGGAGGGAATTGGCAACCAAATTCTCATCCAAGTCAAGGAATAGTAGGTGAGAGACCCTTCAGGATGATGTTGGGGTGTTGGGGAGAGGGAAGATCTTTATTACAGGAGTTCACAATATGCATCTTCCACATCCAGAGATACTGACTATGCTAGTATAGTTAAATAGTCTCCTACTATTATTTTCCTTTCCCCATATGTTCCAATCCTGGAGGGACCCAAAGAAGCAGTTGGAGAATGGGTACATAGTAGAGAACTAGAATGGTGAGGAAGCAGCCCAGTTGGGTCTTTTACCCTAAAACTTCCTAGCCTCAGACAGTCCTTGATGGGACTCACTCCCAGTGAGTCCCTGCCAATCCAACTAGCTCTCTGTTTCATCTCATTTTTACCCTGACTGCAGCCCCAGAAACTCACTTATGGGGAGATCCTGAGAACTTCACATGTGTAGAAATACTAAAAATGACTGCTAGACAACCTTCCTGGGGTGGCAATATTGAGCAAGGCCACCATACTGAGTCCAAAATAATCTCACTAACTTTAGTGCAACTGTGAAGACCCAGGTGCATATTAAGAAGCCACTTCCTGCCAGGACTTGGGAGGAGGACAGAAGATAATATCTCGCAAAATAACCAAACTGCTTCATGATACCGCAGAATTTGCCTATGGATATCCCTCGCTGTCTTCTTTCTGAGAACCACTGGAAGAACCCTGTCCTCTGCACTGTCTCCCTTGTACTTAAATATAAGCCTCATAAAAAAGCCTTGTCTGACTGCATCTTGCAGGGGTCTCTACTAATTTCTATTACAAGAGAACAAGGTTGTTGTTTGTGGATAGCTATGACAGCTTTTTCCCTTTAGCCCCTTAAAGCCCATAATTTCCATCTCTCTTCCCAACCTCTGTGCTGTGCAGAGGTGAAGAGGAAAATTCCCCTGCACATGCGTTGATGGTACTTCTCTCCTCCTCCAGCAATAAGTGTTGTGGTAACAATTTCATACTTAGCCTTTAAACTGGGAGAATTCAAATGCATGACTCCTGGGATTTAGAAGACCAGTGGCTTCTAAGATGGTAGTCACTAGCCACTGATGACTGCTTAGTTTTAAATTTAAATTCATTCAAATTAAATAGAACTAAACATTCAGTTTCCCAGTCATACTAGGACTCATTAGCTACATGTAGCTAGTGGTGTCAATATAGAACATTTTTTATCAACACAGAACATTCTATTTGACAATGCTAGGTTATATCTTAGAGAAATATGTAAAATATTTCTGGAAATGAATTTCAACTTTCTGTAATTAGGTCCATTTCAAAAGAGTAAGAGATTAAATTTCATATTTAATCAAGTTAAGATAATGAAGAAAATAACCTTCAAATTAAGAAATTCAGAGTATATATAAAAGCAGGCTGACAGAAGTAGCCTTTTGTTAAAAAAAAAATTTAATGTCACTGTTTAGCTAACTTACTTTTGCATTGGTATCTTAGAGTTCAACTCCGTTTTTATAAAGCATTGCCTAGCTATTTGTAGTTGGCATAGAGAAATTAAAATAGTCTGCACTTAGGAAGAATCTTTATGTTTATCATCCATGAATAAAATCTTTGTACAAATTTGAAGAATTAGATTGATTCTTACTAGAAATAAGAAAACTGCCTAGTTCCCCTGTCTGAATTACAGCAATAATTTATTTATAACAGTTTCACTTCCATCTCAGCTGGTCACTGGCAGAGAAACTACTGTGTCAGAGAAGGGTCCACTGAGTTTAGCATACAGTAAGGTCAATAGAAAATTATCACAATGAAATATAGTCAAAATAAATTCCCATAATGTAGGAATTGCCTGTGGAGAGAGACAGGGGTAAATAAGAGAAAGGGACGGTAAAACAGTCATTTTCATAAGAATAATGATCAGTTCCATAGGAGTAGAGTCTTTGTTTTGTTTTACGCGTGCCTCAGAATCTGATACACAGCAGATGCTCAAAATTTTTCGAATGAAACCATCATTATTACTATGTTTCTACTTAAAGTTTACAGAAGACTATAATCTCTGCATTATCTCAGTTTCTACTAATAGGAAGCAAAGATTTTATTAGCCCAATATATAGATGAAAAAAATGAATAAAGAGAAGTTACATGGTTTTCCCAAGGTGATATAGTCAGCAGTAGAGCCATGACCTTAGCTCTGCTTTGCAAAGGGAAAGGAAATGTCAGGCTGTCTCTGCCTTTGCCTATTAGGGTTAAACATCTCATTTTTAACTTTGTTTTCTAGTTTGGAGTTTGGAGTTGCAAGAGTGCATGTATTACTAACTGCCTAGCTTGGGATAAGTAGATGAATGATGACAAATATTTTGTGTTTTTTTATGAAAATTCTGAAAATCTCAAGGTCTGATATTTTTTTAAATCAAGACTTCTAAACCCAAGGATTGAGAAATATTGTCTGTAAAGGGGCAGATAGTAAATATTCCAGTCTATAAACCACACAGTCTCTATTGCTTGCTATTCAATGCTGCTCTTACCATGTAAGGCGGCTGGATAAACACATGCATAAAGAACTGTTGCTCCGTCTCACGGAACTTTACAAATGGATCCCTAAATGTGAATTTCATCTAATTTTTGACAGCACAAAATATTTTCCTTTTAATTTTCTGCAATCATTTTAAAAGGCAAAAATCATTTAGAACCATATAGGATAGACTGAATTTGGTTCACAGACTCCAGTTTGCATCCCCTGCTAAAACTCCCATGTAAGCTTCTCTAAGCACAGTTCTAACAATATCATTCCTTTCCACAATTTCCCAGTGGCCACTCCAGACTATGGACTGAAGCATGAAGTGATTGACAGGAGCAACACTTTATGACGAAGGCCAGACTGCATTTCTACTGTATTCTCCCTCACCTTCCACCACCCAGCTGACCCAACCTCTCCCTGAACAGGTCTGCTCTTTCTGCCTCTATTCCCCTCTCCCCTCTGTTCGGCCCACCTGAAATAACGTTCCTATACCTATACTCATGCCTATTTCTTTCTGTTGAAATCCTGTCCTTTCTTCTACCTTCATCTCTAAGTCTTCCCTAATTCACCGCTTCCTCCTCAAACAGTCTTACCCTTTTCCTTACTGTTTCATCTTCATAGTGTCTGTTCTCTTCCCCCTAGTATTTAACAGATTCTGTCTTCTATCATAATCGTCTGTGTAATCTTCTTCCCCATAAAATTATTCACTACTAAAGTCAAGTCCTGCATCTTTTCTTTTTGGTGGGATTCCACGTTGGTGTCCATGAGAGGATTCGATGAACATTTATGTAAATGAATAACCTGAAAATGATAAAAATGGAATCCAAAGTATTGCTCTGCTATTTCAGAAAAGAAGAAACTAGGTAACTTTACCACAGTGCCTTCTAAAATAAGCAGAAGATGGCATGCCCTGGTGGACTAGCAGTTGAACACAGTCCATATATATCCCAAGGCCACAGGTTCCCATCTTGGGGTCACTGGGAAGAACCTGATGAATGAATAAAAGTACTTCTTTTCTCTTCTCTCTTCTTGCTTGCCTGCTCTGCTCACCTTCATTCCTGACTACACCTTTCTTAAAAAAAATATATATAGATAGATATATAGATATATATAAAATAAACAGGAAAGAAAAATTATGCTTTTACTAAATAGAGTTCCTTTTCATCTTATGAAGAAATATTTTTAAAAATCAATTTACTGAAAGTTAATTAACTGTTATAATTGGCCATAAATGAAAGTCTCCCAATTAGCTATAAAATGAGTGAGGCAAAGGAAGCTCTTGTCAGATAGACTCACAGGAACATAATAACAGCTAGCAGCAAATTAGCCACACCTGTTCATGAGACAAGCTGGAGAAACAAGCTCTAGCTGAGCAGACCAAAGACCAAACAAGTTAAACCTATAAATGGAGACCAAGCAGGCAGAGTACTAAAGCATAGAAGGAGCGATGAACTGAGCCTTGTGAGATATATACTGTGATGAAACTTGTCTGCCTTTCTATGAATTCGTCTTTCTCCATCTATAAGACTTAGTGTTGTGTTTTCTTATCCTTCTTGAAACCATAATATCACAGTTATTGTAAATAACAGTATTGAATATAGAACAACGCTGAAGAACAGTATGCAGAACTAAGTCATTGTTAAAAAACATGAATGTTGAAAACCCAGCTACCTTAGTGCTAACCATGGTGGGTGGCCAAGAGGTGAACATTGTGTTAGGACCAGGTCTGAGCATCCCAGTTCTTGAGAGCATTCCCCAAAGCAAAATACACATGTGTCTGTGTTCCCTTCCACTTTTAACCTGAGAGGCAGTGCTACAGTAGGTAAAGTTACAGAGAATTCAATGAAATCTCTAAAATAAAATTGCATTCATTAAAGGATGTTCCACACTGGGTGAGCAGCATGTTCAGGCAGACTGAATAGGAAGAGAACTGTTACCAATCCTCTATTTAATCAGAAGAAAAGGTTCATTAGGAAGAATGTTTAAGTGTAATTTATGAGTTGTTTAAATGGTTGGGCACAGGTAAGAATACAAACTAGTATGAACTATGGAGGTAAGAATATGGTGTGAGAAAAGAATGATGTGGATATCCTTGCTGATTTTTTCAATGCAGATTTTTGGACCATTTCCACAAATTTGATGACTCTCAAAACATTTTTAACAAACCACATCACCAACTTAGGTTCTGAAGAGCCTCAAGATAGATAGATGTAGATTGATTGACAGATAACCTACCTCATTCGTAAATTGTTTTCATAAATGAAACATATCACTGCTCCTCTACATTTCATTCCCAAATAAAGAAGGATATAATTATGCATTAATGATATATTTTCTTTTGTACCTTATGTAAATGAATTTCATTGCTTTATGAAAGTGAGTAATTGCTATCATGATCAAATTTCATGCTTTTACTTATCTGTTTTTCCTTGTAGCTCAAGCACTGAACTTTAAATGTGCATATTATTTTTGTTTAATAATTTCTGTGAAGAATTGGACTTTTATGTGAATCAGTTATGTAAACAGATTTTTTTTTGGAAGAAAATGTGCCAATAGGAATGAAAACAAGCATGGACAGGCTGGCAGAAGGGGAGAGGAGAAAGAAGCATTTTTTACTTATTTTATTTAGTTGTTCATCTTGGACCTTTGGTCCTTGGGATGGATGTATGCTGGGTGTGTCCAACAAATTTAGCCATTAAACCACCAGGGTATGACTTAAATAGAATTTTTTTTTTTTAAATGTCAATGCTTACTTAAGGCTACTCTGAGTTTAAACGCTCAAAGATAATAATTGTGTTCACCAATTATCAAGCTTGGTTTGTAATCAAATAAAAACATACTGAATCTTTATTAAGATAGGAACTTAAGCATTCTGAATATATAATTGTTAAGATGAAAGACTGATATTTAGCAGAATGTGAAAACAATGTCATTATCAAATAGTATCACTATAAGAATTATACATGTGGAATAGTGTTTCACGGGAAATTTAAAAAATTATTTGGCATTTTAAAAGATAGTCAAAACATATTAAGAATGACTCTTAGATGCACCCTGGTCTAGTGGTTTACTTCACCAGAGTCATAGTTCATGTACTTTCCAAGATTTCTGATTCAAGACCTGGGGCTGGGGAAACAACCAAAATGAATAACTAAATAGAATAAATAGAGTGCTTCTTCCTCCTCTCTTATTCTGTCTGCTGCCTGCCTGCTAATCTTCATTCCCGCTTACAGTTTTCCTTAAAAACAAACAAACAACAACAAAAAAACAAACAAAGTAAATAGCTACAAAGGATGACTCTTAGCAATTGTGGAGCTTTTCAAAAAATAGTCGAAAACTTAAATTAATACATTCAATTTAAGAGAAAAAAAGAATGATGTGGAAATTTTCCTTGGAAGGAAGACTAGATTTAGGAAACACAATATTTCTTAAGCATTTGGGGAACCCGGGGATGCTGAGACTATGGAAAGAAGCTTGTGAGAGTTTTAGTTTAGCTTAGACCAAGGTCACAGTTTAGATCTGTGGTCAGCAACCTTTGAGTCTTAACTGCTAAAGTAAAGAAATAGCTGTTTGCAAAAAAATTACCATATTTTAAGTATATTTTCAAAATATTCTTTTTAAAGTGTGGATGTATTTTATTTATTAAATATCATAACTTAGTGGTAGATTATTTCAGTTAGGAGACAAAAAAAAGAGTTTATTGTTGCCCTACTGTGTAGGAAACTGGAATAACTGTATATGGATAGTGGAATAGTGTTGTGAAATGTTAGCAAACTTTCTGTCATCATCTTTGTGACTGTTTTTTTTACTCCCATTCAAAGAGAAAGGCAGTAAAATCCCACTACTTGGGAAGTAAATGTGGAAAGATGGAAAACAGGAGAGATAACAATATGCTATAATACAGTCACGTTAGATGATGGTGGCCTGCAAGGAGAGGTGGAAGAATGAGAATGGAAGAAGAAATAGAGTGACTTAAAAGAAGGAAACTTCCCTGAGAACCAAAAGGTTTCCCCAAGTTGTAGGGTAGAATTGGGGTCTATAGTTTCCAGGAGAGGATACCACACTATGACTGCTGGAGGTGCCTCGCAAAGAATTCACAAGACAGCAGACAGGAAGAGAGACTAAGAGAGAAGCTAGAAATCAAATGTTTGGGGGAACATGAGGTAATTCAATGTATGAAGCCTAAGAGTAAGCATTAAGGCCTGGTGGCAACTGTGTCTAACTAGAGAGAACATGACCGTCCTAAAGTTATGCATAATATTTTTGCTGAAAGTTTTGCTTGCCATCAAAATATTTGTGAATCGAATTTGTATCATTGTGTTCCAAGACAACATAAAAATATAATTACATTCGCAATGAAATCACTGTGATGTAAAAGCCTCAGAGAGCTATCAAGTCTATATGGTCTGTGGGTCAAGGAAAATTGTCATCCCAGTGGTAAGGCATGAACAAGAAACTATCGTTAAAAGAGGAGGATCTCATCTCCCCTTAGTGTTCCCTCCAGTTACACATATTTGGACACTATTTACAATCCTAGATTCTTGAAATGTGCCAAGCAAGAAGTAAGAAGCTCCTTGAATGCCTGCAGTGAGGTTTCTCAGTTGTCTTCTCATTAATTTGAAGGCAGTATGACAGGATGGGCCTGTAGTGCCATTTCAGATTAAGAGGTTGTTGGGCTATAGAAATGAATATGTTTCTTCAAACTGAGAAAATGACAAGTCCAATGAAGCAGAATAATCATGAGAGCTAATAGTCATTTCCAGGATAACTTAAACATAAAGGGGTCCTTGATGCTAGAGCTTTTAAAAAGGATTTAGGCCTAAGTAAGAGTCACACAATCTCAGGACTGAAGGGTCTTCTCATACCTCTCCTTAGCTTGTGTTTTTTCTTGTTATTTAACTAAGTAAATGACATAGGTGAAAACACTGATGCCAATATCATGGAGCATGACATAGGTTTCTTTGCTTTCCTGAAGATTCACAGGTTCGTTTCTATCCTGGGAGTACATGGATGAACAGGTCATCATGACTGGAAGGGGAACAATCAGTGATCACGGACCTAAATGGTGCCCTCCAAGAGGGAGTCATTTGGGCTTATGCAGAGGAACAAACAACTTTGTAAAGTTAGTAAATGAATGAAAGCCCACTATAAATGACAGAATTTGTCAATGAGGCAAATCAGATTCTGAATTGATGGGTAACTAATCAATGAAACAGACCTGGAACAGACAGAACTGGTGGCTGAAGATAAAATTGATGTGTTCCAGCAGACAGGGTGTTAACTAAAAAGAGAAACTGCTGTAGGACTCTATTCTGCCCATCAAGAATTCTTTCTCGGTCAGAATCTGTTCCCATTACAGTCTGATATGACAGTGCAGTTTTCTCTATTTTCTCAGTTCCTCATTCTTTCACTGAACATAAAATAACTAGTGTATGTGGACAAACATATCACTTTTGTTTTAAATTAAGTTATCAGTCATGTTTTTGTTGTTGTTGTTTTTTGTTGTTTGTTTTAAAGCAAAGGTACAGGTAGGAATGAAGACAAGCAGGCAGACAGGCAGGAAGACAGAGGAAGATGAAGCATTTTAGTGTATTTCCATTTATTTAGTTGTTCATACTGTTTCCCCCCTGGACCTGGAATTCAAACCCAGAGACTTGTGACCTGCATCCTCTGGAGGCGAGTGACCTAACCACTGTTCCACCAGGTTATCAATGGTGTGTTTTAATCAACATCAAATAGAGATAAGAATGAGGAAAAATCTGGTTCTATGGGGGGCAAAAATACCCTTTTCCCACTAGCTCTTATCTTTTTATTCGAGTAAACTATTTTGTTCTTACAGTTTAACAACAACAAAATCCTTGCATACTATGTTCAGTTGGATAATTTTAATATTTTAATTGTAAAACTAAACATAATTTATAATTTTTGTATCTGTTACATTTAGAGCAATCTGTATTTAAAGAGGAATAGATTACTCTCAAAGTGAGCCCTAGATAGTTTTCCTTTCAAATTAAAACTCTAGGTCATAAAAATAACATCAGTGGGGCATTTGGCAAAATATGAATAAGGCTTGTAGATTTGATAATGTAGTTATAGCTCTGGATCTCTTGATTTGGCAATTGTGCTATGATTATGTAAGAGAATGGCCCTGTTTTTCTGAAATAAACACTAAACATTTTTTAAGTAGAGCAGTGTCACATCTTAAATTTACTTTCAAACATTTCAGAGAAGAAAATATATATACACATTTGGAGAGAGACAGAAAGAAGAGAGAGAGGGAAAGAACAATAAAGTTACTATGGAGAATCTGGATTTATGGTATGTGGGCATTCTTCATACTGTTTTTTTTTTTTTTTTTTTTAAACTAAAACGTATTTTTAAGTTTAAAAAAAAAAAAGGATTGCTACCTGAATCCCATTCCCAGATATTCTGACTTCTTCAGGGTATGGCCTGAGTTTAAGAATTTAAACTCTCTCTAGCTAACTCTCAAATGCAACCACAATTGAGAACCACTGACTTATGAGGACCATGGTTTCTAGAAATACAGAATCTCTAAGCTCCCATCATTTGTGCAATTTATTGAAGTGAAGGCCGTATGGTTGGAGATTATCTTTAAAAAAGCATCTCATCAGGGTCCTGAATACAGATATTTTGAGGGCTCAGAAAGTCATGTAAATGTGTAAAACAGTAAGCCACAAGGTAACAGGGGATGATGAGACTATGTCTGGATTCAAGTCACTTAATTAATATTTTAAAAACATTCTCCTGAACAATCCAAAACTGGCAGACCTATTTGGGGCAGCAGGTCATCAGGCTGTACCATGTGCACCTGGAAGAACAGAGACTGTGGTTATGATTTGTATCATGGAAATTAGACAGTATGGAGAGTCTGCTGAATATATTCCTATTGTGAACCAAACACTATATTTAGGCATTAGGTTTATATTAAATTTAATCTACCTTTAAAATTTCAAATGAATCTGGAAATAAGAAATATGCATTTAATCATAGTTGCCATTAGACTAACTTTGGCTGCAAGTAAAATAAAACCTCAATTTAAACTGATTTAAATGGAGTTTTATCATCTAACATAATAGGATGTCCAGCAGCTTAACTGTGTGTTCAAAGACCTGAGTTCTTTCTCTGTTGTACCCTCTGTAGGGGTTCACATTTGCCCTTTGACTAGCTCCCCTTCTAAGCTCCAAAGAGGGGCAGAATGTGGCAACAGTCTTCTCTTATTTGTATCTCCAGGGAATAAGGGAATCTTTTTCAGGAACCCTTTCCCCTGTTTCCAATGTCCTGAATTGGGATGCAAGTATAGTCCCAAGCTAATTGTTAGGAAGGAATTGGGATTTCCAGGTTACTTAGACTGAACAATATGTATGTTGAGAATGGGATTGCTGTGCCCTGAGACATGAGGGAGAAAGCACAGGTACCATTACAAAATTGGAGTGGAAGTGGGGAATGAGTATTAGGTAATCAAACAGTAGAGTCTGCAATAACAAACTGTTTTTAATCAGACATTTCTCTGAGATTAAATCAGACTTTCACATAAGACAGTAGACTATGTAAACACTTAACTCTAGTAGAGAGCCTGGCAAATTAAGCAATTTAAAAAATGAGATGTGGAACATAGTGAAAAATGCACAAGACTAACCAAGATATTTGGCTGTACGTTAACCTGCTGAATGATTTGACTAAGTAACTTAATTTTTCTATACCTCATTTATTTTCCCCTAAAAAAGTTGGTTTCTAAGATTGCTTCCAACATTAACAGTCTGTTGGCTTATAATCAGTGTTTACTAAGCTTTCTATAAGATAAATGACCTGAAGAGCTTAGTATTTGTAAGAATGCCTCTCAGAGTATACAGTTCTTAACAAAGCAGATGCAAAATAAGGGAAAGGTAAATGCTTTAAAACCATAATTAAGACTTTCGGTTTCTGCTTCAGCATGTGAAAAAGAACATTGGAAAAGGGACAAGTGAAAGCAAAACCACAACTTTTATTTTTCTTATTCTTAATAAGATTCTTGATTGATATAGCTTCTTCAAAATAATGTCAACAATATATTCAAATAAGTAAACATAAAAAAGTGAGATGAATGAGAGCAATGATAAAAGAGATGGAAAAGAGAATGAGAATTATTTTGTCATTGTAAGTTACTGTGCTACCCATGACCTGGTTTAGTGTTACTTGAAAGTGCACTTGAATTAAGTGTGAATGTATATTGCATGATCTAGAACAGTCACAAAACTAAAAAAAAAAAAAAAATGAAATATAATTGATTTGTTAAGTAGAAGAAAAAATCATAAAATGCTCAATTAAAATCACAAACTGAGAATAGAGTAAAAGATGAAAATAGGAATAAAAAACAAGGAAAATAAATAAAAAACATTCACAGATACTTTATACATTAATCCAATTAAATCAATAATCTCCTCAAATGTCAGTGGTCTAGATATATTTGTCAAAGGACAGAGGTTGAAAGAGTGGGTAGGTAAGTAAGACTCAACTATAGATTGCAAGACATCCATTTCAAAGATATATTAAACTGAAAGCAAAGGGATAGAGAAAATTATTTAACATGCTAACTTTAATCAAAAGAGAGGAATAGCAACGTTAAAGAGCAAAGAAAATTATGAAGGATAATCAGGGATATTGCATAAAAGGATCAGTCTTTAATTTACATGCACCTAACAATAGAGAGCACAAATACATGAAACTAATAGCAGTGCAATGAGAAATAGATTAATCCACCCTACAGCTGGAGATTTCAATACTCCTCTATCAGTAATATCCAGCAACAAGGAAATCCGTATGGACATGGTTAAACTCAACAGCTCCATCAAAGTCTATAAACTCTTCCACCCAACAACAGCAGCCCCGTTCTTCTTAAACTCACAAGGACTATCCACCAAGACAGATCACTTTCTGGGTCATAATACATTCACAAATTTAAAATAGAAATAATACAATGTCTTCTCTCAGACCACAATGGGATTAAACTGAAAACCAGTATCAGAAAGATAGCTGGAAAATCCCAAAGTACATGAAAACTAAACAATATACATCCAAATAACATGGGGGTCAAGGTTCCAACATGTGAAAATTATCTCACATCGAGAGGCAAACAAAGAAACACCACAAGATTATATCAATAGATGCATAAAAGGTATTTGACCAAACCCAATTCCCATTCCTGGTAAAAACTCAAAATCAGAAATAGAGAACATCCTCCATTTGATAAAGAATATCTGTTAAGAGCCTCCAGTTAACATCAATCTTAATCATTAAAAATCAGAACCTTTCCCATGAAGATCGGGAACAATACAAGACGTCCCCACTCACCACTCCTTTTCAACATCATACTGGAAGTCCTAGGTGAGGTAGCTAGAAAAGAAAAGGAAGGGGAAAGAAGGGAAGGGAGGGACGGGGAGGGGAAATGAAGGGAGACATACTGATTGGGAAGCAAAGAATAAAATTGTCTTTGTTAACAGATGGCTTGTTCATTTATACAGAAAATCCAACAGAACTGAAAAACAAGTCCCTCCTGCAAGTAATGAGCAATTATAACAAAGTGGCAGGATACAGAGCTAATGTACAAAATTAAAATGCTTTTCTATATATTAGCAATTAACGTGAAATTCGAAATATAAAATACAATGTCATTTATATTAGTTCCCCTCAAAATTGAAATAAGTATTTATATATATTATCTACATGAAGATAATTACAAAATTCTGATGAAAGAAATCAAAGAAAAACTAAATAAAGGGAGATATAGTCTTTGTTCATGGATAGGAAGACTCAATATTATCAAGATGTCAGTACTTTCAACTACAACTATAGATTCGACATAATCCTAGATGTTTTAGAAGTTACTTGTGGATAATTGCAAACTGACTCTAAAGCTTATGTGGAGAGGTGAAAATCCACAGCAGCCAATAAAATATTAAACAGCAAAACTGGAAGACTCATGCTATCTGACGTCCAGACAGCATAAAGCTATAGTGATCAAGACAGTGGGGTATTGATTAAAGAATAGACAAATAAATAAACAAAACAGAATACAAAATTCAGGATTAGACTCATAAATACAGTCAATTGATCTTTGACAAAGGAGCAAAGACAATACAATGGACCAGTGCTGGTCTTCTCAACAAATAGTGCTGAAACAATTTGACATTCACATGCAAAAAAATAAATCTAGACCCAGACCCACAATCATCACAAATATTAACTTAAAATGATCACATATCTAAATGTAAAACACAAAATTACAACATTCTTAGAAAATAACATAGACTTATATTTAGATTTCTAGTGACACTGTTAAGAGAGTGAGAAGATAAGCCACAGAGTGGGAGAAAATATTTGCCAAAGACACATCTGATAAAGAACTGTTATACAAAATATACAAAGACTCTTAAAACTCAACAATATAAACTTGACTTTAAAATGAGCAAAACATCTGAACAGACACTTCACAAAAGAAGACATGCAGATGGTAAGTACGCTCAGGAAGGGATGTTTAACACGATCAGCCATTAGGGAGGCAGAAATAAAGCACATGTGCTGAGATAGCAGTGTATACGTATCAGGATGGTCAAAATCCAAAACAATGGCAGCAACAAATACTAAAAAGTATGTGCATCAAGAAAGCCTCCCATTCCTTGTTGGTAAGTGAAAAATAGTGCAGTCACTTTGGAAAATGCTTTGGAAAACTAGACTTCTTTTGGAAGAGGAGTTGTTTTCTTGCAAAACGAAACTTTCATTTACCGTATGACCTAGTAATTCTACTCCTTGCTATTTTCCCTAATAAATTGAAAACTTGAGCCCACACAAAAGCCCACACACAAATGTTTTTAGTAGATTATGCATAATTGCCAAAGAGGGGAAGCAGGTAAGATATCTTGCAGTAAGTGAACAGGTAAATAAACTTGTACTACTGGACAATGGAATACTATTGAGGGAAAAATAAAAAGCTGTCAAGACATGAAGACACAGAAAAAACTTAAATGCATATAACTAAGTGATAACAGCCAATCTGAAAAGGATGCATAATGTATGATTTCCAAGTACATGACATACTGGAAAAGACAAAACTATGGAGCCAGTGAAAGGATTAGTGGTTATAAGGAGTTGGGAGGAAGAAGGGATGAATAGATGGAGCACAGGAGATTTTCAGGGCAGTAAAACTACCCTGTACAATACTATAATGGGGAACACATGTCCTTATATATTTGTCAAAACCCATAAAATATATATCAAGAGTGAGTGGTACAGAATTTGGATGAAAATGATGTGTCAGTGTAAGCTTATCAGGTAAAACAAATTCACCACCTTGATGTGGATGCTGGTGGGAGAGGCTGTGCATGTGTATGGCCAGGAGTTATGTGGGGAACCTCTGTATCTACTTCTTAATTTTTCTGTGTACCTAAAACGGCTCTAAAAAATATAATCTATTAACAAAATGCATAATCAAAACTATCAACCTTGAGGTATAGATTTTATATAATAAAATAAGAATCTATCTTTTTAATTTCAAGTTTTATCAATTACTTTCCTCGGGAATGACATAAAAAATAAATTTGCCTGGGAATTAGATGGGGACAAAAGCCATTGGTAAGTAGGCAAGGGTTTCCATTTGTATTTCACATGCCTCCATGAATGTGGTCAAATTCTCTCATCTTTTTCTTCCCAAGAGAAAATTTGGAATTTTTTTTTAAAGATAGGCCTCTAATTACCCACTTTCTTTAAAAATAACATTTTAAATATTTCTTATGCTTAAGATTCTACCATTGAATAACCTGGATTCTGAATATGTTAAGACAAGCTGAAATTCAATGAGCAAGGTTAGTGCTGACATCTACTGTTAAAACTGGAGTGTGAATTGTTTTTCCATAAGCTGTCCTTTTGTGAGGCTATGTGTGAAAGACTGTAAGAGAACATACCGGGAGCAGCTTGACCCTGAAAGAGAGAGCATTAAGTTCTTCTTGAGATAAGCATGTTGAATATTCTGGAGACAGAATATAAATGAATATCCAGAGATATTTCCTAATGCTCATCCAGGAGTCCTATGACTCTGGAATGTTGAACAAACTTACCACCCTATTTCCCTTATAATGTTTCTGTCTGTGGAGCTTTAAAGAAAGGGTTTTTATGGCTACTGGCTGGGATTCAGAAGTATCTTTAGGGGTGGGGGGAAGGAGTGGG